>JACCIC010000264.1:0-525000 GCA_018907035.1 Sycobia sp. Sy_11 | reverse complement strand
TTAAAATTTTTATTAGACGAAGACGACTTGCGAATTATTAAAAAAATTAAAAATGACGACCGGACAGGAATCCTTTCAATTCGCCGGAGAGCAATCAGAAACGCAAGCTTTGTTCGAGAACGAGGCAGCATGTTCCAATATCTTAATTCCGATCGAGATAACTCAGCCACAAGAATCAGAGATACGAACATTCGAAGAAATGACGGACGAGGAGAAAAAAGAAGTTCGCGAATTGCCAATAATCCGATTCCTGAAGAAAGTCTGGATTTACAATCTTATAATCCTGAATCATCTGATGATAGTAGAAGCAATGGAAGCAAAACTTCCGCTGTCACTAGTGGAGCAATTAACTCATTACAAACTGATAATCAAGAGTTTTGTCAAGTGGAGAAGCCAAAACAAATTCTGCGGGCCATGTGGAATAGAGCAAGTAGAGAAATGGGTTTTAAAAGACGGATACTGCATGATGTTTGGCAAAAGCCAAGAAATCTTCACGGAGCAATTCTTTCTGAAAGCGTTCGAAATTATGAACGATATAAAAGAGGGGTCTTCCTCGTTGCTGTCCACGGCGAGCACGTTCATGTCGTGCACGACTGCACCTACACAAACAGTCAGTGTAGGTGCGCCTTTATGCAGCTATGGTCAGAAAACGAAACTCAAGACCAACCCGAAAAAGTCAAAGGTAACATTCGAATTGAAAAAGAACGAGAGGGAGCAGAGCAGCGAAGAAGAACTTTCGGGCTACAGCAGCTACAAGAAGAAGCAACGAAAGATTATGAAGAAAGTGTCTTCGGAGTCTTCAGGCGAGGAAAGTCAACCGGAGCCGATTCAAGTAAACTTAGAAGACGAGGAGAGCGACGACGTGCCGGAGTTATCGAAGATGCCGAAATCACAAGTTGTGAAGAAGATCATGAAAGTAAGAAGTCAATTGTTAGATGGGGTAGACGAAGATATCCAAGCGGCTTGTATGACAGAACGCACTGGATCAATCTGGTCTACTATCTCGCTCAAAACGGGCGATCAATACATACATTATCGATCGGAAGAGAAATCTGGATCGATGGTGGCGAAGTTAGAAATCTATCGCTTCGACGACTGTTTAAAAAAGGACAAGAAGGAGTGGTGGCGATCGGCGGAATTCAGAGCGACAACAGTATTGCGCTCCACGGACCAGAATGCAGTGGAAAAAATTTACAAACTAGCTGCAGAATTGAAGAACACACAGAAACGGAAAAAGGCGAATCATATATCCCGCAACCAAAACCCCTAAAATTAGAAGAATTCATCAAGACGATTTTGTGTGTGCCTCTTAAAAACATTTTATTTACAGGATACTGGATTAATTCAAAATATCGATACATTGCACATGAACATTATTTAATTCGTACTATATTACATAACATAAATCAAAAAATTGTTGATATGTCTATTATGGAAATATTCTCGTATTCGCGTATAATTGAAACAGAAAAATTATTATACGCTTCGTCGTGGAATGAAAGAGACAATTACTATTATTCGATAAAAGATTCTGTAACGATATTGGAGAAATTATTGATTTATCAAGTAAAAAATATAAAAGATTTTTTATTAATTCTCTATAATTTTTTGGATAAAAATATTCCGAAACGTAATTGTTTATACATTCAATCACCGCCAAATGCCGGTAAAAATTATTTTTTTGATGCCGTATGCAATTCATTGATTAATTTCGGTCAGATCGGAAATTTTAATAAATTTAATCAATTCCCATTGCAAGAAGCAGTGGGAAAACGCGTAATAATTTGGAACGAGCCGAATTTCGAGCCTTCAGCAATAGAAACATTAAAATTATTATTATTATTATTATTATTATTATTATTATTATTATTATTATTATTATTATTATTGTTATTATTATTATTATTATTATTATTATTATTATTATTATTATTATTATTATTGTTACCAGCAACATTCATCATCATCATTATTTATTTCAGAAAGTACATTCAGTTTTTTGGTTATAATCCTGCTATAATGAATCTACGACGTGTTTCTTTTTCTTCCAAAGAATTTACTTTTCGACTCCGAAAAACATCCAGCATTATATATTATTTAATATATAATATATATTTTTTAATGGTTTTTTTCTTGATTTACAATGGTAACGCCATGTCGTGTGCTCAAGTATTATATTTCATTATATATAAATTTTTTTATACACTTTTCATGTTAAGTTTGTATGCACATGTATATGTAGTTCAATTTTGCTCATTCAGCATCTTAATCAGCCTACATACGTATGGTGTCCAGTTTCCTATAAGTGCTTTATTTTACACTATTTTGCTGCTAAATATCTTGTCTATTCTCTTTCTTCTACTTTACATGACGTATTTTTCTATGTTTTTTGTAGTAGGCTATTCCTTTGTTTTGATTTTATGCTAAGCCATCTCAACCACGTTTTACATTTGTTTATATAATTATGTTGTTTATTTAACTATTATTTATCAGAACGAGATCCATTTGATTCGAAATTTTTCATATATTATAATGCTTCTTGCCTTTTAATTAACTCTCAATGCTCTCTTATCGAAATTGTAAGTGATAAGCAATTTTTTACTCAACTTTTGCCAGTTATCCAATAATCTCACTATATATATATATATATATATATATATATATATATATATATATATATATCTGCGACAATTGTCCAATTTCTATATAAGTATTAATGAGAAATAAAATATATATCTTTTCTGTACGACACCGCGGTTTGACAACCCAGAACATCGAGCATGTTTATTTTGCCACCACCCGAAATGCGAATGAGAACTGAACTATCGGTATAGATATTATATAATACATAAACCACGTCGTGGGTTGGACAATGTGAGTGCTGCGTACGTGCGATTCACCATCTAGATTAGACCCTGCGTCGTTAAAAATTTAAATCACTGTAGCCAATTCGGAAAAAATAAAGTCGTTCGCTTAGCTTATTTTTTATATATAGATATCCTCACGCTCTTATAAAGATCGATACGGTCTTGGTTCCGATCAATCGAATCTGCGTGCTAAAATTAGTCTATATATATATATATATATATATATATATATATATATATATATATATATATATATATATATATATATATATAGGCCTCTAATGAGGCTAAAGTTATTTTAAGCGATAATGTAGCTCGCAGTTCAGGAACTCGAACTGATGCGTATATAGTACGCATTGCCTCAATCGTTTTATATATAGAGCAAGCAGTTTTCGCCTTTTATACACTCTTCTGCCACCTCGGCCAACGCATCACCTGCTCTTTATACCAATCTGTTTTCGTTTGTTTTGTGTTTCTTTACTATAATAATAATAATAACAGGTACTTGCTTAGCTACCACAGTCGTACGTATCGTTTATTAGTTACAAGTTAATTTTAGGGTTTAATAAACTAGATGGGTACTTGCTTCCTCGCATTATTTTTATCATTCTTGCTTTTTTATTACGCTCAAATATTTTAACTTTATACGCTTGCCCCGTATATACACTTGTGTATATATGTATATGTATATGCATACGTGCATATGTAAAAAGTATATATATATATATATATATATATATATATATATATATATATATATGGCCGGCCGCTCGCTAAAGATGCGAAACTCGATTCTTCACTTTCTTAGGCTGAGAACCGGCGAGCGTCACGTCAAAACTTATTATCGTTATTATATTATACTTTCTTTTTTACACAAAACTTCTTTATATCCACGATTACATTTTTATTCAAGACTAGATAATGTATTAGTTTTCCTTTTTGTTTGAAAATATAAAAACTTGATCTTACAAAATATATAAAAATATAAAAAATAGAATATTTCGGCTTAGAATTAAATATATATAAATAAAAAAACAAGAAACAGTTTTTCAATATCATTAAATAAATATTGAATAAATTTAAGGAAAACTATCGCAAATACATATTGCTAAAATTACAATAAAGTTATAAATATACACAATATATAATAATATACCTTGCGCTCGATAGTTGCAACTTTATGAAAACAATTTCTGTTTTTTTACGTGAATGCGAAAGAAAATTTTCAAATATCCTTGACATAATATGTCTTGCATATATGTACAAAAGTCAACCGTGTCGCATCGCCTTGTGAATCGATTTCGCATCTCGTCGAACTGTTGTACATTCTCTGTACTGTTGTACACCTCCGTACATTCTTCTCATTCGCGTATATGCATGTACCTGATTACACCTGTTCGTTCTCTCTTTCTCTCTCTCTCTCTCTCTCTCTCTCTCTCTCTCTCTCTCTCTCTCTCTCTCTCTCTCTTTCTCTCTCTATTTTGCACCACAAAGGTAATTTAGTAAGCAGTCCGACGGAGATGTCGCGACGCTGATACAATCTTGAAGCAATGTCAGTTGCGCCAATATCTCAATAATATACAATATATATATATATATATATATATATATATATATATATATATATATATATATATATATATATATATATAATAACATAATGGCGACTATCGCGAGTGAACTCGGCCACCTCACCTTATTGATGTCGTCACTGCCTCGCGAATATGCGACCAGCCTTACATAGAATATTACATGATCGAGATGCACGATTGCGATGTGGCAAGCCAAGGTCGGTCCGTAAACCCGCCTAAACGGTTGCGCAAGCACATCGACGAAGCCTCGCGGTTGACGAGCTTCCGTGCAGGAGCACATTTTCCTGTGTTCGTATGTTTTATATATATATAGAAATTGGCGACCGCGACCAATGCGATACTTGATTTTGCGCAATGGCCTTCGGTTCGTGCGCAACTCTTATGTATAATGACGAACCTACGCATCCACAATTCGAAAAAAACTGGCAGATAACTGGGAGGAAGAAAATTGGAAGATCGATCGTCCATTTGTACCTGGAGCTATAATTTATTTGCACATCATGGACACGTGCAAGGGTATTTGAAAGATTGCTTATACAAGGTATATATAGCGTACAATTTCTCCCCGAGTCTCCCTTTCTCTGTTGCATTTTCCGTTTAGGGGATTCATCTTTATTTTAATCAATTTATCTATATTATACGTTCGTTACAAAAATAAAATGTCAAAATCGATATATATATATATATATATATATATATATATATATATATATATATATATATACATATTCCGAGTCAATAACGCGCACGAGTACCATTTTAGACAGCACGTCACGGGTTCCAGTACACAATAACGAAAAGAGAAGGGGAGATTCGCCGCCAAGGTGATGCGAGCTGCAGAGAGACTCCCGCGTCTGCATAACTACTAGTAGGCATTTGATCCGCCATAGGTGGACGCGCTAGAGATTTCGTGAGGTGAGCGCGCGATTTGGTATCTTTGCTGTCATATTCTAATATACATATAGGTTCTGTACAAGATATATTCCCGTTTTATCCTCCGAGCTATGATTTAGTGAAAAAATAAATTATTACACCACGATCACCCACAATATTTTGATATTAATAATTCTATGAGTGTACAACCTGCGCGTATATTTATTTTTTTCTTCATCGATCGTTATACACGCGAGTCGCGTCTCTTTTTCATTTGTGTATCGCTGTATCGCCATTCGCGCAAAAGTTTCTCCACGCCCCTTGATTCATTTTCACTTTTTTCTTTCAACCCAACCGGCTTTCTTCCACACCGCGCATCCTATCGTTCAATTTTTGTCCCGTTCCGCGTGTGTACGTTACTATCTTCTTGTCTGGATATGGATGCCGATATTTGGTCCGCTGCACTCTCCTCTCCCGATTCTAGATATATCTCTCATTCTATTCCTTTTTCATCTATGCTTTACCTCACTCGTGTTTTCTCTGTAATTTTTGTTCTCTGAATAGTTTATTTTTCGTCTGTCAAAAAGCAGCCTTTATATATACATACATTGACGTGTGAACTAAAATATCAGATACCTGGGCGCAGAGTATATATAGAGATAAAATTGTGTAATTTTTCCTCGTTTAACTGTACTTATTTTTTCCTGTCTTTCTTTTATCTGATGCCTCGAATTCTCGTGTGTGTTGTGTATATATATATATATATATATATATATATATATATATATATATATATATATGTACATAGTCTTGCACCAGCCAATTCCAAAAACGCAGAAAAGCTTGTAACGCTATATTTTCTTATTTATTATGGCAAAGGCCCACGAAGGGCACACACACACACACACACACACACACACACACACACACACACACACATACGCGCGCGCGCGCGCACATGTAACATTTCGGGCGTTCCGCGCTCGTACCTATACCCATCTTTTTAATTAAGTAATTTTTTTCGTTTTTTGTTTCGCTCATTTTCTTTTTTTTCTTGCAATAATTCTACCTCGCCTGAACACTTACTCGTCGTCTTTACACTTATAGTTATATATATATATATATATATATATATATATATATATATATATATATATATATATATATATATACATACGTGACCTGTTTCTATTCTGCCGCAGTATTTCGCAGAGTTGCAGAAATTTTCTTCGTCGTTTATCGTTCAGGTAATTCGAGCTTCTCTCCCTCTTTTTGAATCAACTGGCCGTTTTTGTATAATACCGTGCCGCAATTACGCAAAGTTCCTCTATATTCCAATGGAAATTTTAGTGATAAAGCGTAGTTTACTAAAACTTCTTATACACATATATATATTTCTAAAAACATTATAAAGGCCACTTAAATGAATCATTGGTCTCAATACATTAAGAACAGTATGACCATGTTTTTTGTTTTTTTTTTTTTTGTTGAAAAATAGAAGTTTGATCAATGAAAAAGAGTGTGATCAATCGACTGTTTGGAAACATTGTCAATAGCCTGTGTATTTTACGTAACATCACACAGTATGAACATATATTTCACGACGCGATCAAATCAGAATCCCAAATTATAACGACAGTAAGAGACATGGAATTTAAGCCTTATGCGTCACGGATTCACAAAAACGTCCGGTGGATTCATTGTAATTTTCTTTTTATAATTTATACGTCCGGCTAAGCAAATTTATGCGCAAGCTTCATCATCTGATGGTAAATTTTTCTCCTTTGGGCGAATATTTTTGAATAACAATTGTAGTGTTACCAATGAAGTTGATAACATCATAGTAACTTATTCTCGTATTGATAAAATGCAACCTTTAAATCTTCAAGTGTTGAGATTGATGCTGTAACGTAGACGCATATAGGCAGTTTTTTTGTAACAGGATAATGCAACGATGAATAAGTCTTCAGAAATATAGGAGAATATGAAGAACAAACTATTTCTTCTGTTCCAAAACTAGTATCATTGTTAAGTAGACCACGAGGTTCTCTATAATGATAGTGAACTCTTAGAAAGTGAACAAGGCATTATTCATCATAATTAGTTTGTCGTATATGCCAAGATGTGTTTTTGTTTTAATTAGCAACGAGAAGGTGTTGATAGTTGTTAGCCGGATAGGGCGTGACCGATCCCAATCCAAAGTTGTTGAGGCCATCCACCAGAGTGGTTTTGTCGGAAGTTTGCTGTTGCTGTGTAACAGTCGAGGCAATGGCAGCACCGGTTGCCGCGGAAGAGGCAGCAGATCCAATAGGGCCGAGGGCATTGACACCATTCTGCGAACCAGTACTACTACCAGTACCGACACTACCGTAAAACTGATGACCGGCGATCGTACCCGGATCATGATATGACGAAGAGAACTTAGCACCTGAGTAAAAATCGGTGGCTGCTGCGGCAGCAGCAGCTGCTAAGTATCCGCTATGAGAACTGGCTGAGTCGAAAATGTTGCGGTGTGGAAATTGTGGATGGTAAGCCTGCGGAGGTGCTTGGTGAAAGAAGTAAGCACTGGGATCGCCAGCAGCCACGGGCGCTGTTGCTGTTGTGGCGTGTTGGTTGTGACTGTTAACAGCTGCTAAGCCCGGTGATAGGCTTCGACTGTTAGGCGAATTCTGGGACATAGGTAAGCCACCTGGAGTCGGAGGACCCTGCGGTCCAGAACCTTGCTGATGTTGCTGCTGCTGAGGGTGATGATGGTGGTGGTGTATCTGTTGTTGCATGGCCCGTTGCTTTATGTAGTTTGAGAATTCGGTGGGTGACATCCTAGATCAAAAGGAGAATTTTAAAGTTAGTAATCTCCGTGCCCAGCATTTTTATTAGTTTTTCATTGAGTTTAAAATATTAAATAAGCAATAAATGTAAATATTTTATTACTCAGAATAAAAAGATTATTGTCATTTAGAAATAATAAGAAGATTAATATATACCTGCTTTGAAATATACTAATTAAAAAAATGATTTAGAAAACCTATTATTTCTACAAATATATTATAAAAATATGATATGGAGCAAGATTTCAATCCATCAACAAATTTTTCATCAATTGTATAATAATTTTTAAGTCTGTTCCAATTCATAAAATTAAACAATTATCAATATGTCTGTCATTCTATAATTTTAATTTTTAATATTTAGAGAATCTATATATATATATGATACGATACGAGAAATCTTTACACAAAATTATTTTCATTGTTTTCATAAAAGCAAAGTACATATATATTATGGATACTTTTTTTTAAATTAATGCTCGCAGTTGTAAGTTAATTTTACTTAATTGAACTCTTTAATTTTATTTTCTTGTAAATATTCTAAAATACCAATAAAATAATTACCATTAATAAAACAATAGGACAAATATGTTTTTGAATTCGTCAAAATGTAATTAAGGTAGATCATATCATGTACATTATTAAAATTTATTATTTATTTTCTATCAGCAAAGATAAAACATATTAGAAGTTAATAATAAAAAATAGACAAGTGATAGTTATGTAAAATATTTAAGAGATCCAACATGTTGCAGCTTAGTCTATTAATCCTTGAATTACACTAAAACTTTAAAGAATGTAGAAATAAACAAAAAATTACAAGTTATTTAATTCATGTTTTCTATAAATGAATTAACCATTGCATATGTAGTGTCGAAAGGCATAAATAAATACCTGTTAGCCCTTTTACTGCTGGTTTTGAGTTTGGTACTACCAAATTTGGTCTGCGCGAAAGTAGCTGTAGTGAAAGTTAGTGGTGCCGTTGTTCTTGGTATAAACGCTGAGACAGGACTAGGCGAGCCTTTAAATGACGTTGTCAAAGGTGTTGGCGAGGGCGCAGAAGATGATCCCGAACCATGTCCATTTTGCTGATTGCAGGTGATTGATCCACTACTTGCGTTGCTGGCCATTGAGCTGGGGAATGGCGACGTTGACTTGGGGCTCAAGCTCAGTCCACTCAACGACGTGCCAACTGCTTCAATCGGTCGGAAACATTGGGCTTCTGGATTAAAAGTCTTGGTAACTTCTCGATCGGCTGATGATTCATCGTGTGGGTCTGAACTTTCGGAGTAAAGGAT
This sequence comes from Sycobia sp. Sy_11, assembly GCA_018907035.1. NCBI lineage: Eukaryota > Metazoa > Arthropoda > Insecta > Hymenoptera > Epichrysomallidae > Sycobia > Sycobia sp. Sy_11. The sequence goes on along the minus strand of JACCIC010000264.1, from coordinate 515,542 downwards.
CTTCACCTGATTGGTTTCACCAATACGGTAGCTGACTTCACCTGGATCAACCCAGACAGCAAGCTCAGATGGTAAGTTCTCCAGAATATCCTGAATTGGTACACCACTTTCTTTGGCAGCACGTTCCAGAACGGGGTCAATTGGATCACCCGTCTTAAGACATCGGAATGCTGAGCCCTTAAACGGTTTCTCAGGGTACCAGTGACCCTTGAACTTGTCCTTGAGAGCCTTCTCGAGCTCCTCGCCGAATATGTTGACACGCCGCCGTGGTAGCTTATTATACAAGTAAGATATGACGAAATTCAAAGCAACCTGTACTTCTATGTGCATCTTGGGCTTGGAGAGAACAATTTTTAGGCTGATGGAGTGCGTGATATGCTGAGTTGGAAACGGAGCGCAAAGCCGTTAAAGCGATCTCTTAGAGCGACGTTGAGACGACTGCGCTTTTTGTTGGCTATCGTGCTGCTGTACCTTTTTACGACGGAAATTGTGAGCGTTCTTTATACCTGAACAAAAAAGAAAAACAGGAGTTTAAGTATTTAAAATATTTAATACTTCCTTAATTGTTTCTTTTAAATATATGTAGCAACACGTGCACCAAAAGTGAGAATGATTATAGAATACAGTTGCTAATTAATATTTAATACCTAATCAATACGTGTTGTTGAATAAAATTCAAATTGAAACTTTGCTTCTCACGGTAATATTTTTAATACAATAATTAATAAAATATAGGTTATAATGTATTATAATTGAAATATTTTTCGCAATTAAACTGCCTTTAATGCTTTTTGAAAATATAAAAGTCTGACATGCCTTATTACTCATTGTAATAAATTATCATTTTGTGGAGACGATGAAATATATATAAAAACATCATTTGAAATCAATATTTAAAAAGTAGATTAGAAATACAGAACAGCTAATTGAGTAAAATATAATTTTCAATTCATTACGTTATAACGATGAACAAATACTAGGCAACAGCAACACAATTCAATTAACCATGAATGTACTTCCATAGAAACAAATCCGATTTTTAATTCCTTAACAAAAACTGATCCAACGACTCTTACAAACTGTGGAATAATGTATTATGATAGTGTGTGTTTTCGGACATGAGTCTCTACACCGCCGGTGTCCGTGCGCACGCGCTCATTCCGCTTTCGTCACGATTCATCGTCAAGATAACCTGCTTCCCTATCAGATAACTGGTTATATACATATATCTACACTGACGAGAGCGATAAGCATGATGATGGAACGATGAGCATCTGAACAGACAGTGTTAGAGAGAGAGAGAGAGAGAGAGAGAGAGAGAGAGAGAGAGAGGAAAAGTGAGATTCGTGGAAACAAGAGATAGATTAGTCAACGTTATAAGAAAAGTTTATGGAGCAGCTATCGTTTACTGAGCTGGGAAAAGAGTCTATGTATAATCTCCTCGCACTCTTGAGCGTAATACGAATGAAGGTGCGTAAGAATTTTAGGCCTTGAATGTCATTGTGCAACGTAAAAAGAGGACACATATAATGAGAATAATAAGGTGGAAAACGAGAGCTGCCATACGTAACCTAATTTACAATGACTATCGGGACAAATAAAAAAAGAGCGCTGTATTCAGGTGCGCAATCGAAGTCTATATAAATTCTAATGCTATCATTGCGAGTCTTTTGACATAAAAGAAGAGTTAAGAGCTCGGCTATTTATTGCGTGCAGGCGAGTGATTTTAATAGTGCGATGATGTATTATTTGATTATTATTCGAATTATTACTTTAACAGGTAATGTTCATTTGGTATGAAGGAAAAATTTGTAGTTTGGATAAATTTGAATAATATGCCTAAGTATTAAAAAACTAAAATGAGTTGATATATTTACTATAATCTAGATCAGTATAAGAACAGCAATATGTATAGATTGAGTTACCTTGATTTTTATAGTTATTCTAATATTAGAATAACTATAAAAAGCAAATCTTAAAACCATTAAGCTGTTTTTGAAGCTCAAAAACTATAGAAGTAAAAATAATGTGTATAATTATAATAATGAAACCGAAACAAGGGTTTAAAACGCATCAGGTCATGGGTGACGAATTCACGTCTTGTCTCCTTTCAATTATAGTAATAGCGAATACTACACAACATTATATCGTTTTTCTTTATTTTCTTCTTCTACCTATATTGCATGATTTTTTAAATCTATATTTCGAATTTTGTTGACACACACGCGCGCGCGCGCACGTACACAAAATTGGGTTGAAACTGGGCATATCCGAAATTCGTATTATTATGAAGTATGAAGTTCTAAATAGGATTGCAGTATCTATATAATTATAACCTTATAAATAAATAACAAGTTACTTATAATTGAACATTATAAAGATTAAGAACATTTAACTATAAGAGTTAATTATTTAAATTGTATTGAATTTTTAAACTTACATCCATAGAGTACTTATGTGGGTTACGTCTAAAGTTTGATTTTAAGAAAGAAGTAATATTAAATCGTTCAACTTGAAATAATAAAGTGAAAGAATTGGATCGGTGAGTTACACATGAACTAAATTGAATGTAGCAAACGGAAGTTTGATTTCGTTTTTACAATGGCTTAATTTGGTGGACTGTCCATGGCTTTACATTCACGAATTTCACTTGATGACAAATGAATTCGCATTTATGATGAAAATGAATTAAATATTCCAATATTCCAATTTCAAATGTCGGAGTGTTTCCATCAAAACAAATATATATATATATATATATATATATATATATATATATATATATATATACATTGAAAATTTGTATAATTTGTTGACATTTTATAAAATCTGACTTAACTCTATTAAAATTAATAAAGTGTGATGAGCTGATTTCAATTATATAAAAATTTAAGATCCTTGAATCATTAAAAGAGTATTTCTTATCTTATTGTATGATGACGGTAGATCACATATTGCACAAATAACCATATGAAAAATAAAGGAAATCAATAATGTTGAACAGTCTTAGTTCACTCTATATCGGCTCGAATAAATTTATTGATAATATAAACAACTTTCGAATAAAAAAACATTATATTTCATAGATGCTAGAAGACTGGATATTTTTAGTTGTTTTACAAGAAACAATACTAATCCATTTTTTCAAATTTTTATTGATATATTTATATGGCAGTCTATAATAGCGACAATCTTCTTGGCTGTCTCTTAGATTTAGCCTTGATTAATACTATTCATGCGTTATGAAAAAAAATCGGCTTTCATATAATAGCATATGCCATAAAAGCAGATCTTTATGCCTTTCTTTCATAATAAATTTTGTTACACATAATTTTATTATGAAAAGGTTGATATATATGAAACATTTAATTTATTTTTCCATGGCATTGCACGTATAAAGAAAAAAAAATTGGATAAACATTTCCTAATGCTACAATAGCTTTTCAGGTGCGACACGTTTTTTATATATAGGAAACAACAAGAAGAAAATTACCTTATTTAAGAAATTCTTGTGACAATATATATATAATATACATATTACAACGAAATACTTCTCAGAATCGGAACGACAAAAAGTAATAAATATGCGGAATAAAAAGAAAAATAGACAGATACGTACATATATATTATAACATTGTATACAACATGAACGATGTCGCCCAAGTTTGGTCACCCAGAATTTTCCTTTGTTCATCATTTGTTCCACCATTTGTTCATCAACATCAATACATGAAATGTCTGGTAATCGATTTAATGCTATTATGTGCTACGAAAATGCATACGCCTCTTATTGTAGAAGATGTAAGCGAAGAGGTATACTAATGCCGTCGATGCGTGATATACCAGTGTTTAGTGCGTCGTTATCTGTTAGCTATAATGTGATGAAATTGCGACACGTCGCCGTAGTTTATTGTTATATATATATATATATATATATATATATATATATATATATATATATATATATATATATATAGAGAGAGAGAGAGAGAGAGAGAGAGAGAGAGAGAGAATTCCATTTGCTCAGCTGATAATACCGTGCTAGCATATTACGAAGCATATACCTTAAGCCTTATTAATGTAAATTTTAATAAATAGATAATTTTTTATAATATGAAAACTAATTGCATAAAATTTAAACAAATAGCTTTATAAGTTAAGTTCATGAATAACTTAAGTTCCTGCTTCAGAAAAATTTTTAATTAAATGACAAAAATGTAGTAATCTTAATAAACATTTTTATACCTAATTTTACTATAGAATAGAAAGAGTTATTCAGTATAGTGGACCGATACATATTCGATATATTTTTTTAAATGGTAAACAATGTGAAAATTCGTAACATGAAATTCGGAACAATAATGTTTATAATTTTGGAATAATAGATAATATTAGAATAATAAAGTTTAAAAACTTTCTAGCATTAACTCTTGTTTGCTTGTCTGATAATTAAAGGTTATCTTTGCAAACAAGGCCCAGGTCTTTTGCAAAGTCACAATTTTTGTTTTTTTTCTCTGCTTCTATATATAGATATTTTTCACCTTTTTCTGTTTCATTTTCGTGAAAAAGGCTCGCTTATCAATTGATCCAAATATACACATGCAAGAATTAATTGTATTATTATACATATGAAAGGGTTAGTTTGGAGGTGACCGAGAGGGGGGGGGGGTTAATTGAAACTTTTATCGACGAAAATTCAGTAGTGTTTCGACGACAATTAAATTTGGCTGATATTGAAATTTGTTCTAATTGCAGCTGCGGTATATATAATGACTTTTTAAGTCGATTTATTAATGCGTCGCTGCGTCTGAGCACTTTATGAATAAAGCTACAACACATTCTAAAAATCGTTTTGGAAAATCTTCCACTTAAACGGTACATGCGATGCGAAAAATTTTTTCAAAGACAAACGAAAGACAGAAAGAGAGAGATATAGAGAGGGAGAGAAAGAGAGGGGGGAGTGCCACGCGGGTGGTTCGAATTTATAGGAGTTTCAAAATTCCGAGTCGAAAGAGCCCAAATAGATCAGTTCCGTGTACAATATCACTCGGCTGATGGTATGCTTGAAATGCTCCCCTCTTTCGCTTACCCCGTATGCATTATGGATTCACATTACTTTTCGTCTCTCTCTCTCTCTCTCTCTCTCTCTCTCTCTCTCTCTCTCTCTCTCTCTCTCCCTTCCTCTTTTTCTCTCTGGACTTTTTCGTTATTTTCCCCTGCCTTTTTTCTTTCGTTGTTTGATCTGCGTGGGATACAACTGCACCTGCGGACAGAAAGTTGATAACGAAAAGTAAATGTAGACGAAGCAGAAGAAAAAACAACTTTCACACAAGCGGAGTCGATGCAAACATAGAATAGAACAGCAACTGCGCAAGCCTTGTAGCACTTTCTCTCTACTTCTCTTTCGCTCTTGCATGGAAATTCTTGGGCGTAGCCTAAAAGTTAATAGTGAGCGTACTACAAGATTTTCTTTCCATCACTTATTGGATATCTTTCGTCTTAATTTCTATCTTCTACCTCTTTTTCGGCTCGATATTGCAAACTTTGTTGAAGATATTCCTTTTTATAAATATAATGATTGTGTGCATGCGTATACTACTCTTCGCGTTACAACTACGAGAGTTTCTATCGAAGTTTCCTTTATTTTTCAAATTTTTCCAACGTTATTTTTCGGTTCTGGAACATGTTTCTGTTTTCGGCGTACAACAAAATTGGCAATGAGTTCAATTGAAGTCTCGAGATGACTTTTACGGGGAGTTTCGTGCTCCGATGATAGAATACAAAACACCCCGTATAAGTCATTCCGAAACACCTGATCAGAGTTTTCTATTGACTAAATACAATACTCGCCGTAGATATCGTTTCCAGACATGTTCATATCTTATTCTACCACCCAAACGCGAAACGTCCAGTAGGGATCGTCCCCAGACACATGGGTATCGTATTCATTTGTTCGTACACGAAACTACAATATTTCCGCGTTAAAGTCGTATGTGAGATATATATATATATATATATATATATATATATATATTTCATATATTTTCGGATTTTAAATAACCTGAATATGTAGTTAATATTGCTAACAGAAAATAAAGCAAAATAATGGTTGAAGCGGACGCTCAGATATCGTTTTTTATACAGAAGCGATGATTATATATATATATATATATATATATATATATATATATATATATATATCATAACATATCATATCCTATCATATTATATTCTATCATATCATATCATACTAATTTATCAAGACAATCGTGTTTTTGTTTGTACACAATAAACAAAAAAACTATTGAACCGATTGTTCTGAAATTGAACATATAGATTCTATATTATCTTCGAGAGGACATAGGCTATGTTTTTTATTGGAAATCATTTTACTTTCATCAATAAATTAAGCTAACGGTCTTATCTATTAGATTCATCAGTGGCCAGTAGCTGGTGTCTTGTATTACGAATATCAACTCAAAGTAATTTGCTTAAACTGTTAATATCAGGCCAGCTCAGTTCAATGGCCATATCCAACTTTGGGATTCGTATCCTAAAGGAGGTGTGGCGTTAGTCGGTATTATTCTTTTTGTACTACAGGATAATCTGACACTACTCTCACACTTTATTAGATATCTATTGATTATTGTAAATTTTATTTTCTATTATTTGGAAAATATCTCTCTCTCTCTGTCTCTCTCTTTTTTCGTCTTCTCTTATAAAATAGTTCTATATGCCAAATCATACTGAACATCATTTATAACGGCAAATTACGTTTCTGTTTTTATACGTTACATTAACTTCAGAAGTGACATAGGCTATAAGAACAAAAGAAATTATCGCAAAATAGGATTCTTGATCAGTAATCTCGAAACAATGTATATTATATATATTAGAACCATCGCTTCGACGTCCGCGCTGGATTTCAAGTCGTTCGATATCTCGATATCAAGCGCGATCGAGAGCGACGCGACGCAACCGTGCTGCGTGCCCGACAAACGAGAGATACGGTCTAACCACCGAGCAGCGTAGGCGCCTTCTGAAACTGCTTGCGCAGAAATCATCAAAGACCGAGAGGAAGAAAAGAGAGAGAGAGAGAGAGAGAGAGAGAGAGAGAGAGAGAGAAAGAGAAGAAGGAAGAGGCGAGCCGTCGCTCTCCATTGCTGCCGCACGGCAAATAGCCCGTGCCTCTTGGACGACAGTCACTCGGAGCCGAGAACCCCGCTGATGAACGACATCTGTCCGGCAAGTATCGATGACTATTCTATAGTAGATTCCGCGACCCATGTCTCACACCGCGTCCTTCACGGAATATTCTACTCCCCTTCGACCCCAACCGCACCGCTGCGTCCCCTTAATGCAGTATGTTTTTCCTGTGACAGAACCCTCTCGAGATGAGTCTCATGCCGCGTTAGATAAAAGAAACTCATCTACAGAATTTGCATATCTGTTTAATAATGAATGTTCTCATCTACTAAAACCGAGTTTACTAGATCGGCTTTATTTCTCCCCTATCCTCGCATCACCAATGCAGCAATACACAGAAACGGAGGTAAGTGTAGACGTGCGTTCACAGAGTATGAGTTACAAATGGCGCCTAATGCGTGGAGTCGATGGAAGACGCAGTGAACTGAGCAAAAGTCACACGGCGGAACAGATGGCGAGATAGACAGAGAATAACTTCTGTAACTAGGTGCATTACTGGCATGTCAACTGGACGTATGCACTATAGGAAATGTTGCTTGCCCTCAACGTGCCTGTAATAAATGCTCAATTATAAACAATGAGACTATTGTTCAGAAATGTATATATGTACCTGCATTGATGTACGAAGTAGACCTACAAACTACGTTAAGCATTAATAAAATCACCCCTTTTCGTTTGCACTGACATTCTAGTAGACTTCACTTAAAACTAAAACTGGCAGCTTGGGGACAAGGGGACAAGTTCCCCTTGTCTCCATCATTATAGCAAAATCAATATTATTGTTTTGTTGTGATCGAAAGGGTAAGAGTAAAACAATAGATGTTCGATGTATCGCTCAATCCACACGTACACTTAAGGACATGTAGATAAGTTGTAAATAAATTTAACAAACTTGAATTAGTTTTGAATCGAAACAATATTTATTATATATATATATATATATATATATATGTATATATATATATATATATATATATAGGAATCAGAAAAGTGTAACAATACTGTGTATGAATTACTTAAATAATGGTTTAGACTCAAAATGCACGCTCTGGTGTCTTGATCACTTCTGATTGATTTCGCTGATATATCTGAATTTAAGTTACAGCGAATATAACATATTTTATATTGGTTAAATGTTCTAATTGGTACATGCTAACTAGAGATCAAGATATATATTAGAGTGGGGGTGGAGGGGCAAGGCCCTGATGAAGCTCGACTGTAAGAGCTTGCAGGTATAGACTTGTTCCACGCGCCGCCGACGGCGCGGGGCTTAATCACCAAAAATCCCATGTACCTCGAAAGTGGCACTAATAGTATTTTGCGGGACCGGGCATCCATATGCCAGCATCCGGACAGTAGTTTTCTAGAAATATTCCTTCTTATAGTCGAACAATAATCCATTCATGATTTTTTTAACTATTTCGATCTAATAATACCTGTATATTCTATAGGAACAAATCAAGCATATAAAGTTTATATGCTTGCTTATTAAAGTAAATTCATAAGCCACGTTATAATTAACAGTATATAATAATTATAATTAACAATATAAAATAAATAAAAGACCGAAAAATTTCTTGGAATATTTATACATGTGAAAGAATGAAGCTAATACATTAAGCCTCTGTAGGTAAACATTGCAATACATAAGATGCTCATTGAAAATACTGAGAAATACTCACTCATATATAATTACATTCATAGAGAATGATAGTTAAATGCCAGCAGTATGTTTTCATTTTAAAGCGTGGACAATAAGCTAATATGTTATTATAATAGGTATACACAAATTTGAGGTGTACACGCTAATTCAAATAAGTATACTAAGGCATGAAACTTGACATTCACTATATCATTGAAATATTATTTTACTTTATAATATATATATATTCATGTAGAAAATACCGTATCACCTATATCATATATATAATTATGACTTAGCTTCTTAATATATTATTCTCCCCGTATATATGAATTTACCCCTTTTCCCTAACAGATTTCCTATTGAGATAAAAAAATATACATTTTACATGAAATTTAGTACCACTCCTTTTGCCAGAAAATCAGAATCGACCCCTGCATTCGTTAGAGAGAGAGAGAGAGAGAGAGAGAGAGAGAGAGAGAGAGAGAGAGAGAGAGATACTCTTAAAGCCAACGTAACCTGCATATCACATGAACATGCCAGTGAACAAAAAAGGTCAGAAGCAAAACTACAAGAAGGAATGCTAATCTTCCACTTCTGTAATATGCCTTTAGTTAGTAATTGCTCACAGAATGATGAAAATAAAATTCAGAAGAATCGGATAATTAATAAAATTTCTTAGGAAAACAATTAGGAACAATTTTTGAGCTTCGACATATATCATACAGCCATAGGGCTGACATGGAGAAGAAGTCTTTGAAGTGATATCTCACCAATTCAGTATTCTCGCTGAACACACATAACAATATATTCATGGCTCCTTAATATGAATGTAAAATATAAACAAATAATAATTTAAATAATCACATGAGTACTTGGGATACACTGATATATTAGGTGTATAAATAAGTTTCCGCGTTAAACCAGAAAACGGGATGGACCGCGGAGCGTTCGCCTCACGTTTTTGATGTTAATAGTAGAGGACAGAGAATGGCGCTTTGCGAATTCGACGCGAAAGAGGCTACCGATCTCTTAAGAAAAGGACGTATCAAAATCGGATTGGTCAATTATCGAATAAGAAGCAGGTTACGCGTCTTGCGATGTTGCCGCTGCTGGGTTTCGGTCATCTCGATAAAGATTATAAAGGACCAGACAGACAAAATTGCTGCTGGCAATGCGGTGTCGAGGTTCACTCTCGTAGGGACTGTAAGAGTCGTGGGGAGTGTTACCTTTGCACTCGTGATAAGACCCAGGGCAGGGAACACTTTCCCGGCTCGCGTTCAGAGCAGCATTGACAGAACTGAAGACAAAAACAGCCACGCAATGACGATGACCATCTACTCTGTGGAGTACAGGCTCGCCAGGTGGTGGTTGAGATTTGCGATTAACAATAATAAGAAACGGTTTTGGACGCGACTCATTGATGAGGTGGACTCGGAACCCTCGGGAAACGGTTACGAAATTGTTACATGCGCACTGGGGCGGGGCAAGGCCCACCGGTAATTTGAGGCACGGAAATGATGGAATGGATAGTCCAAAGACTTTTTCCGACCCATCCAGACAGAATGGACGTGGCGAATGAAACGACAGAGGCAGATATCCCTTTGTTCACGTAGGAAGAGATTTATAGGGCTTCGAATGCATTGAAGCTTAATAAGGCTCCAGGTCCCTATAGCATACCCAACGAGGTACTTCCGATGATCGCTTTATGCCGCCTGGATATCCTTTTGGACTTATTTGTCTTCTTCGTACAGGCCTCTGTGCCTACTTAATACTGTAGGGAGACTGTTGGAGCTCCTGCTAAGACAATGCTTGCTACAGGCAATTAAAAATGCCAGAGACCTATCCGAATCACCACACGGATTTAGGAAAGGATGGTCGATGATCGGGGCTGTACATGGCGTGACGAACATTTTTCACTCAGCGAACAGGTGTTTCCATGAGATCAGACCACTGGTTCTACTAGTGACCCTAGATATCCAAAACGCCTTCAACTCCGCGAAATGGGGTACACTGGAGTCTACTTTCAAAATGGATTCCTACCTTCTATGTATCATACGGGACTATCTACGGGATTGAAGACTGATGTACGAGACATTGGATGGAAGGAAACGGAAACGCGTGACAGCAGGGGTGGCGCAGGGATCTATTCTGGGTCCCGACGTCTGGAACGTACAGTACGACGGATTTCTAAGACTGGACATGCCCTTGGCCGTACGCCTCGTCGCCTATGCTGATGATGTGACAGTCGTGATAGTTGCGCGAGACTATCACTTCATTCAGTTAAAACTAAATCAGGTCAAGGAACCGGTTACTGAATGGATAACTGCAGTTCGTGCTGCAAAAGACCGAGTTATTGCTGCTCACTGGTAGACGTATAGAGACGATGATTTCGATGTCGGTAGGGACGGAAGGATTGGAGACCATGAGATCAGTTAAGTATCTTGGGGCTACCTTGGAAACGAAACTAAGCTTTTGGGCTCACCTACGAAACGTGACGAATAATGGGCACCAGAAATGACTAAGGCTGTAAGCAGACTGATGGTCAACACGAATGGACCTAGACAAAACCTACGTAGACTGCTGATGAGCGTGACTCACTCGATCTTGCTTTACGGGACGGAAGTGTCGGCCGATGCGATGAATCTAAGAACACAAGCGACCGTCATGAAAAGCGTACAAAGGGTGGGTGCGTTAAGAATCGAGTGCACGGAAAGAGAAGTTGGTCAGAGAAATCTAAACTGTTCGATCCTGTGGATTTTTTGTCCTTTTATTATTCATGCAAAAATATTAATTAAATGTTTGTGGATGCAGAGTGTGGATTGGTATTCTCCTATTTCAGGTCGAATTCAGAAGAAGTGACTTCTCTACAAACATCAGCTTGCTGACTTAGAGAAGATTCGAATTTGACGTTGGGTAAATACAAGCAACTCTGAATCCTGGTATTTGCATGGGTTTTATGAGGCTTTTGAGCGTGCCTTTGCAGTGGCAATTTTTGTGACTGATCCAAGTGCCAGATATGCACCACGGCTGCTCAACGCTGAAACAAACATAGTTTCACTTAAAGTTCTTAGTTTACCAAAAGTTAGAACTGTGTAGTGCAGCATTATTAGCCAAAATTATGGCTAGAATCCTGTCTAGATTAGACTCTTCAACTTGAAAGATTCATTGTCGGTCCGACTCAAAAGTGGTTCTGATCTGGCTAAGATCATACCCATAGCGTTGACAATCGTATGTTACAAATAGAGTTATTGTGATTATAATTCTCTTACCAACAGCTAAATGGCGACATGTGCCGTTTGAACATAATCGAGCAAACTTAGCAACCAGAGGGTGTACTGCACTATACTTGCAAGAATCAACTATGTGGTGATCAGAGGCTGTTTTTTTGATTGAGGACGAGTCCTTGTGACCCATCTAATACTCTGAAATTTCAACAAACTATTATTAAACTAATAAGAAATTCGACGTTTAACTGAAGTATGGTTCATTCAAGATCATCAAGATTGGGAAGAATGGTTTGGGCGATTTTCCTCCTTTCATATGTTAGTTGCTATTATAGCTTATTGTCTTTCTTGGCGTAGAAACCTGTCACTCTCTAAAGAGCAGAAAAGAAAAAGTTTTTTGTCGGCTGAGGAGATCTCAATAGCAACAACTACTTTAATAAGATTGGTTGATCAGTCGGTTTTTTCCAATAAGTTTCTAATTTTATCTTCAGGACTGCAATTTCCATCAACAAATCCATTACACAAATTAATGCTCTTTATTGGTACTGTTAATTTGCTTCATGTAGGCGGTAGATGGAACAACTCTTTCTTATCGGAATCAGAGAAGCACGCAGTAATTGTATCAAAAACGCATTATGTTACCGCTTTAATTATCAGAAAAGATCACCTCTGTACTTTACATGGAGGAGCTATAATTGTGCAAAACTATTTACCGAGAAGTTATTGGATAATACATGCTCGAAGTATTATTCGAAAAGTAGTTCGTCAATGTAACATCTGTGTTCGATATAATACTCGCACTCAGGAGCAGCTGATGGGATCACTCCCTGCAATTAGAGAAGACCTGCTCAATCCTTTCAACACATTCACATGGTCGATTTTGTGAGTGTAATCACTCCAGGTAATTTTCTCATTGGTGATCCACTTGTAACACTCCCTGAGTCATTTTGTGAAATTGATGAATCTCAAACTCTCTGCTCCAAATGGAGGTTAATGCAGTTGATGAGAAATCTTTTTTGGCATAGATGGCAACAGTAATTTCTTGGTCTAATCTTGGTCAGTTACAACAAAGAACCTAGTGGCTTAAGTCCAATTATAGCTTTCGAATTGGTGATTTGGTTCTATTCAAACATAACTTATTTCTTCCATCAAAATGGCCATTAGGACGTATTACAGCCTTATATCCTGGTAATGATAAATTGACGAGAGTAATGACCTTGCATTGCTACTCCCGAATACAAGTGACCAGTCAACAAATTAATTTTGCTTCCAGTTCATGACAATACATCAGCTAATCTATTGGCATTACGTGCAAACTACAGATATTCATGAATTCCCACGTTTTTCGTTTTTTTTTTGAGTATCGTATTAAATTATTCATTCGACGTGGGTGGTATGTTCGTGCCGATTACATTATAATAGTAAGTTTCAATTCTGATATGCCAGGAAATTGGCATTCAGTTTTGCCTTGCTGAAGAAGACAATGAAATGTCAATATAAGTTCCAATACTCCGGATAAGGACTAGCCTTTTATGCCTCATTTTTGTACCCACCAACAAATTTGGACACTGAAAACTATAAGTAAGATATGCCTCTGAGCTAGTGCCGATTTTTCAGATTTCTTCTAGACTACTAGAAGAGTCTACTAGAAGAGACTACTCTACAGTTGGCGCAGTCGTTTTAGGTTACCGATATTGCTCTTGGAAGCTGTTCAAGTCCTACTTGACTTATACACTTTCAAACAACAAAGTGGCGCAGCCAAATTTAAAAAAACGGGAATATACAATATATATATATATATATATATATATATATATATATATATATATATATATATATATACATTTTTAATACAGCTTCTACGGAGAAATATTGTATTAGCGTATACGGGTGGTTGAATACGAAATACCAGTGCCTTAGGACAATTTTTGCTGGAAGTTTTAAGTTCTGATAGTAGAATGCGATATCGAGGTGGGCCACTAAAATTAAAAATAAATTAAAATGTAAAAATAGTGCAACATACAAATCTTGAATTCATAAAAAATTAATAAAAAAGTAAATGAAAACCATTCTTTTCTTTAAAAATTTAATTAAAATTGATAAATTGAATCTTTATAATTTTGAACGTGATTTTGAACTGGAACTTAAACAAGTATTGAATTTAGAGTTTATTTGATATACCAACTATTTCTATTAATTTAAAATACCATTAATAAGTTAATAAGCAGTAGAATTTAAAAATAAATTACTATTTTAATTTTTTTTAAAAGCATTTTTCTCCGTTCTAAGTTTGCGCTATTGACTGTGATAACAGGGTCGGATAGCTTTTACACTTGATCGTATTAAAATTAATTCTTGAAATCTTGATCACTGTGATCGGCGTTTGGATAAGGTTTAATTTGTTAAATTAGTCAAAATGAATCGACTTACTGAAAGAAACAAATATCACTTCTTATGATGAGAGGTTGCGGCGAAATGGTACGATCTGTTGAAGACATATGAAAACGGGAGTAATGAATCTTTTGAATGCAACTTTTAGAGTTGTTGGAACTCCAGTATCATTTTTGACGATGTCAAGAACCATTACAAGGTTTAATGATCATGGTACTATCAATGATCTACGTAGAATTACCAAATCTATAATCTAGATCCACCAAATTCAGCATCAAATGAAGAGACTTCATTAAACGTTAAGCTGTCAATCATTGAGGCTCCGCATAATTCCATTCATAGGGTTTGTCAAGTAAATTAATAAATATTTTTTATTGGTCTTACAGTCCAATCAATTTCAACCAAAAATAAAATAAAATAAAAATAAAAATAAAAATAAAATAAAAATAAAAACTAAAAAATAAAAAATAAAAATAACAATAAAAAATAAAAAATAAGAAATACAAATAATAAATAATAAAAATAAAAAATAAAAATTAAAAATAAAAATTAAATTAAAAATTAAATTAAAATGATAATGACAGTCAGACTGTCCTTGTTTATATTCACCCCCGTAGACTAATCTGAAAATAAAATATTAGCTGAAAAAATTCTTTGTTAGTAAAGTGCAGTCTGACTGTCCCCAACACCCTTACCTAATTGAAGACTTGTCCAACGTTTCGAGCTCGCTACGGCTCCTCATCAGGGACTAATCTAAACCTTATATTCTAATCTATATATACTCATCCCCACCACCAAATTTCGTAAATTAAATATAAATTCCCCCTCTACACAAATTGTCCAAAACCAATCAATTTAATAAGGAATGATAAACACTGTCCAATCTACCAGACTCTAACATTAAATTCACATTATTTCGATTCTTGGAAATGTGAATACTTTCAAGACTCTCCCGTTTATACTTATTATTAATACCATATTCCAAAATATCCACATTCACAAAATCAAAAGAATGTAAAAACTTTAAACAATGCTCTTTTAAACCAGAAGTAATATGTGAGCTACGTAAACTATATTTATGCTCATAAATTCTCTTTTTTAAATATCTACCTGTTTGTCCAATATAGTATTTATCACAATCCATGCAATTAATCTTGTAAACAACTCCTGATTTTAAGCATAAATCATCCTTATCTTTGCAATTATTAAACAATCTACTTAAATTATTGCGATTTTTAAAGAAAATTTGAATGTTATATTTCCGAAAATTTCTTTTTATTCTTTCAGATAATCCTCGAACATATGGTAAGACAATAATTTTGCCTCCGTTAAAATCAATTCCTGCACTATGTCTATTTTCGGTATTATAAATTTCAAACAATCTCTCAGCAATCAATCTATTAATAAATTGAATTGGATAGCCATTATTAATAAAAGTCTCTCTTACTATCTGTAAATTATTTTGTCTAAAATCTTTATGTGACAATTTAATTGCTCTGTCAATGACACCCCTCAATGCCCCAATTTTGTTTCCGAATTGGTGGTGTGAATTAAAATCTAAAAACCTACCTGACCAAGTAGGCTTTCTGTACCAATTAAGTTTTACCTTATTATTACTACATCTAATCACATTAACGTCCAAAAAACTTAACTGACTATTTACTTCAACCTCCCTTGTAAATTTAATTCTGTCATGTACAGAATTGAAAACATCCACCATTTCATCCACAAAAACTTCTGGAACAATTGTAAAGATATCATCAACATATCTCTTAAATATCATTGGTTCAAAAAGCAATTTTGACAAGGCTATACTTTCCAACTTTTCCATAACTAAATTAGCTATAACCGGTGACAAAGGCGACCCCATTGGACATCCGTATTTTTGTTCATAAAATTTATTATCAAATGAAAAAATTGTGTTATTAAAAACCAAATTAATTGCTTTAATAAATTCATTCATTGTCAATTTTGTATGCAAATTAATTTCATTCCACTTTTCCTGTATAATATCATTTAACAACTCTAAAGGTACATTTGTAAACAAAGATACTACATCCAATGAAATCATCTTGTAGTTTTTCGGAATAACAATATCTTTCATTTCATTGTAAAAACACCAACTATCCTTAATGTAAGAACTAGTTCTTCCAACTATCTTAACCAATATATTAGACAAAAATCTAGCAATATTATAAGTTGGGAAACCTATGGAAGATATTATTATTCTAAATGTCAGATTTTCTTTATGAATCTTGGGAAGCCCATAACATTTTGCCACAGTTCCATTTTCACATTTTAAATACTTATATGTAGTATCATTTATATATTCATTTCTTTTCCAATTATTTAATAACTCTTTCAAATTATTTTGTAGCTTAATGATATGTGGATTACCAATCTTCAAATAAGTACTATCATCATTTAATATATTATTTATACAATTTATGTAATCAATTTTATTGGAAGCTACAGTTACATTTACATTGTCAAGTAAATGACGTTAGGAAGTCTTCAGTACATAACAGATTTAGAAAAACCAAACTCCATCAATTTAAAGTTACTCTAGTTCATAAGTTGAATGAAGATGATTTCAATCGTCGTGTTGAATTTTGTGAAGACATGATGGAACGCATAATTGAAAATCCTGAATTTTCATACAATATTTGCATTCTCAGATGAGGTGACTTTTCAATTTGATGGAACCTTACATAGGCATAACTGCAGATATTGGTCAGATAATAATCCTCATTGGACTAGAGAAGATAAATCACAATATCCAGAAAAATTAAATGTTTGGGCTGGAATTCTCAACAACAGAATCATAGGACCTTCATGTATTGATGGTAACTGAAATGCACAAAGCTATGAAGATATGCTACGAAACCAAATAGTACCTGCAATTAGAGAAAAAGATGGGGTCAACTTTGAGAATACATGGTTTCAACAGGATTTTGCGTGATCCCACTGTTCACGACACGTTCGTAATTTCGTAGATGAAGTTTTTTTGAATCGATAGATGGAGCGGAGAGGTACTATAGAATGTCCATCTAGACCATCTGATTTAACACCTCTTGATTATTTTTTTTGGGGTTAGTTAACAGAGAGGGTATACAAAACAAAACCTCAAAATTTAGACGAATTACGGCAAAGAACTATTGATGAATCAGTGCTTATTCCTACGGAAATGATCCAAGACGCAGTTGATGCTTTTTACCACCGACCAGCTTACTGTCAAGAAGTAAATAGAGGTCAATTTGAGCCGTTAAAGTAAAAAATTTCAGTCCATAATGCTGATACTCAAATGTGAGAGGCAAGGAGACTCATAAAATAATTATTTGATAATTGTTAAATAATTATCTCGAGCGAAGCGAAGACGAGGGATGCTAGTATGTATATATATATATATATATATATATATATATATATATATATATATATATATATATACATGAAGATAGTACCGAAGAAACCTTGAGATGAACAAAAAGCCCACCGAATGAACATCGTTCAAGATTGTCTCGAGCAGGTTGAGAGTGATCCTACTCTTCTCGATCGAGTTATTACTGGTGATGAAAGTTGGTTCTTGTTTTTTTCTCACACAAAATGAGCAGGTCCAAAGTGAAGACCATATTTATTTGTTTCTTCAACAGCAAAGATGTGGTTCATAAAGAGTTTGTTGCACCTGCACAAAGCGTAAATCAAGTATTCTACCACAGAGTGCTGAAGAAATTACGGAAAAGGGTGCTTAAAGTTCGTTCAGTGAACACGAAGACTTTGGTTCTGCATCATGACAATGTTTCTTGTCACAGTACGTTCAGTGCCTGTTAGTTTTTGGCGTCTAAAGGCATCGCAACGTTACCACAACCGCCCTATTCATCTGCAATGTCACCCTGCGACTTTCTCCTATTCTTCCATTTGAAAAAATTCGTCAAAGGTCTACATTTTGACTCCGTTGAAAACATCCAAGAATTTGTAATGAGGATACTTAGAGAGGTCCCACAAAAAGTGTTCCAGAATTGTTAAGAAAACTGTGAAACTCGCTGAAATAAGTGCATAGATGCGGGAGGGGACTACTTTGAAGGGGGTCGCAGTGATATACCTTAATTTTTAAATAAGCTTGATTTGTGAATTTTGTTACATTGCTTACGATTGAAAAGTAAGAATTTTGATGGTTAAGGCAAGGATCGCTCCGGGAAGACTAGGAATTAGACGCTTTACTCGATGAGGATTTGTGCCAAATTTAAGAACAACTTGCTGCATTATTGGGCGCCATGCAACAAGTCGTTTCCCTGCGTCTAACAGCACTGAGATTCATTCGAAAAATTGGACACTAGATGCCGTACGATTTGAAGCCGAGCGATATCGAACGGCGATTTTATATGTCCGAAATGTCGCTACAGTGGTAAAAAAATAAATCGTTTCTTTATCCTATTGTCATGGCTGATAAAAAATGAATTTATTATGATAACACTAAACGCAAAAAATTGTATATAAAGGCTGTCGAGCTCGCCCAATCGATGTCGAAACGAAATATTTACGTAAATACGGTTATGCTCCACATATGGTGGGATCAAAAGAGTGTCATATAGTACGAACTGCTTCCATCAAAAGCCCATTGTATCGAACCTATCTTATGTGTGAAGTTATCTTGTGAAGCAAGCATTACAGGAACAACGGCCAGAATATGAGACCAGGCATGATTCCATAATTTTTCATCATAATAATCCTCGGCCACACGTTGTAACTCAGGTTAAAAACTATTTGGAGAATGGTAAATGGGAAATACTGACTCACACTTCTTACAGTCCAGACTTAGCACCATCTGACTACCACATGTTTCGATCAATTTAGAATGCTCTTACGGGAATACGTTTCAGTTTAGTAGAGGAAATCATAAAATGGATCAATACGTTCTTGGGTTTGAAAGACGATAAATTTTTTTGGTTCTCAATTCATAAATTACCAGGAAGATGGAGACAAATTATAGCTTCCGATGGATGATACTTGTAATAAAGAATATGTGACAATATTTTTATAATAAAACCTGGTATTTTGGAAAAACGCTAGAATCTTACATACTTACCTGTACACCCAACACACACACACACACACACACACACACACACACACACACACACACATATATATATATATATATATATATATATATATATATATTAGGGACGAACTTAGTTTCCAATCTTTTTTTAATGGAAAAAGGACATGTACGATGGAAAATGGATACACGTTAACTCAATCAAAATATTTGCCGTAATTTTCTAGTACTTTTTCTAATCTTTCTGGCAATATAGCGATACCGTGGTAAAAGAACGATAGTAGTTTCGAGGCGATCCAATCATACACAAATTCTCGCATTTCTTGAATATATAGGAAGTGTGTATCGACGAGGTCGTGCTGCATCGATTTGAATAGGTAGTAATCAGAAGACTGGTTACTATGTCTGACGAATACGTTGTGTGCGGCAGCACTTCCCATTCGAGTTCCAACAGGGTTTTTCACAGCTTTTGCAACATGTGGCCGAGTGTCGTCATGAAAGAGAATGATTTTGCGCCTATTGCTCTCGATTGCTGATCTATGTTCGATCAATTTCTGTTGCAAATAATTCAGTTGGTGTTTATATACCTCGGCAATGACGAGTTCATTTGATTTTAGCAACCCGTAGTACAGCACACCCTGTTGGCCCCACCAAATGCACAGCAATACCTTTTGGCCATAGATGTTCCGTTTTGGTGTCGATGTGGATGGTTGGCCTGATCCATCCATGACCTTCTGCGCTTAGGACTGTTATAGTAGATCCGCTTTTCATTACCGTTCACAGTACGCCACAGAAAACTCTTTTTTTCTGGCAAACAAAGACAGTGTGATGTTACATGGATTCATAATGGCACTTTCGGTCAAATCGTGTGGCATCCATTTTCCTTCTTTATGCATCTTTCCCATCGCATGTAAACGTTTGCCAATTGCTCTGACAATGACTCCTAATTTATTAATGAGTTGTTTCTACGTTTTAGATGAGTTTTCGTCCAATAATGTTTGCAGTTCACTATCTTCAAACTTTTTCGGTTGTCCAGAACGTTCGTTGTCATTAACGTCAGTATCTTTACGTCTGAACCGCTGAAACCACTTTTTACATATTATAATCGATGAAGCATGTTTGCAATAACATTCTTGAAGCATTCGATAAGTTGCTGCTATACTTTTTTCAAATAAACATAGTGCAGGACATGTTGAAAAAACGATTTATCACGATTCATTTTGTACTGATCAAACATTTATAATGTTTACACAAATGATGGCGCCTGTGAACTAAATTTTATTCGTAATTGCCAAGACTATAAAATAATTACTATATCAGACACATCTGACTTTTCGTACTACTTATATCGCCATCTAAACGTGAAGGTGGGAAAAAGTTCATCTTCTAATATATTTACATAGTTTCAGTGGTTGTTGGTAAAATAATTTCCTATTTTGCACATCACTTCTTTAGTTCAATCTATAAGAAATATAGTCTATGCCACTCTGAAGATAATATAACGTCTAAAAACAAACCATAATTTATCTTTACAAATGAATTTAATATGATTTGACATATATCTCATAAATATAGGCGGAGAAAAAGAGAGAGGGAGATTTTCCCACAAAAGAGAAAATAAAATATAGAAAAGATATTCAAGGTGTGGTTAATGTCAGATTAACCTAAAGAACAAAAAGGATCATACAGACTAATAATCACATCTTCTTTAGGATACCAATACCAAAGTTGGATATGATCATTTAAATGAGCTAACCTAGCATTAATAGTTTAAGGTGACTACTTTAAGTTGATATTCGACATAATAATGACGCCACCTATTGGCCGCTGGAGAAACTCACAGCCAATACCGTTAAATATGCACATACGCAAATGTGGATTCGACACCAAACTCGATTAATTATTCCTACCAATTTATATTTGGTATATTATTTTATTTCAAGTATATATTAATACCAAGTATATTTATTTTATTTCACATTTTTAAACAATTACTTTTATCTCAAAATTAATTAATACAGTTTAACGATTAGCTAAATGTAAATTAAAAGAAAACAAATTTTTTTGATTAATGCACCGGAAGAAGCTATATTATTGGAACTTATTGACTAAAACACGCTTACATATAATGCTTTAACTTTATCTTGTAAGTGTACAGGAATGGGCATATCTTTTTTAACGATATAGTAAACGTTAAGGATATTGCAAAACCACAAAAAGAAAAGTTACAAAATGGAAATGCCTTATAGTAGAAGAAAAACTATTCAATATAAGAATAAATGACGAAGGAGAAAGTGTGAGAAAGTTAGAGAAGGAGAATGGATATGTACAAATAGTGAAAGAGGAGTCTATCATCGACAGACAATGAAGCAGCTCGTAAATTGTCTTTGACTTTACCTTCTTCTCCCCTTTTTCTCACTCAAAATCCGAGTAGCCGAGCGAATTCGAAAGTAAACAACTGATTGTCCGTCAGTGCGGTGTAATGACAGTTTCGATAATTTAGTATAGTTTAGCAGGTACTGCTTATGGCGTCTTTGTCAAAATCAATCGGTTATGACTGATATTGTAATATTCTCGAGGATATATCACAATAAGAGCGAAAACCTGTACAAATATAAATCGAAAATTTAATACTGATCTACATTATAAAAACTGACCTAGAATATAATCAAATATAGTTTTCTATATCGTAAATATCAAAGTAAAAATAAATATAGGCTTATTCTGCTAAGCTCAAGAGACGAACATATTTCTATCATTTTATATATATATATATATATATATATATATATATATATATATATATATATATATATATATATATATATATTATCATAGTTTTCGTCGCTAAATTCTAAATTGTTTTAGTGTTCTGCAAAAAATTAAAAATGTGTTAAGATTTTAAGTTTACATTTGAGGATTTCTGATGCGATGATGGATATTTCATAAGAATAGAAAAATTTCATACAGAGCTAATCCTTATCTCGTGTATAATTTTAAGAAATTTCGATTTGACAATCATATACATAGATACTACATACACTCACATAGATAAATCTATATATATATATATATATATATATATATATATATATATATATATATTGTATAGAAACAGGTCTTGTACGAAAATGTTTTTCGCATGTAATCTCACAGTTATTTTCAAACCCTCTGCTTAGTAAGATTTATCTATGTGAGTTATTTCTTTAACTTTCGAGGAAAAAAGAGATCGATATCTAATCTCTATGCTGCTATAGCGACGTCTATGTATTTTTTAAATTTCTATACAATACCCTTTCGCATGTGCATGTCACTTGATCTTATAATATGATAACAAAATGAACATATTTTTAAAAAGAGGAATTGATTCACGTGATTCAATTTTAGTTACCTCAACCGCTCCCAATCATGAGTCAAACTTTTATGTATAATATTTAATATTCTTTTAGATATTGTTTCGGTTATTTCGGTTGTACGTGTAATCTTTTGCATGTTTATAATTTCATTAAAAATGTAGAATATCGCGTCGTAATTATATTTTTTCATTATAAAGATATGATTAAGTTACAATATTTAATTACCACTTTTGTTACAAATTATTTGCTTTTGAACGATATCTCGCCAGTTCAACATCAGCCTTTAAATTACAGAACCAAATTTTCACAAATAATATAAATTAAACACGAGTAAAATAGTTGGCAACATTAGCAGTGATCTAAATATTTGAAAAGTTAAGTCACAATACCACCGGCTTACTTAGAAAAAACGAATTTCATGCTCTTGACATAGCGCAAATTTATATTTAGATAACGCATATTGAACTGTACGTAAAATTTTATTTTTATTGATAGGAAAGATTTTGTATATCAAGTGGCCGCTACAGTATTTCTAAATTGGTATTTCGAATGTTTAATCAATGAAAAAAATTATTTATACTTCGTTATCGATAATTTTTTAAACATATATACTATTCATGACCTAATGAATCTTTTACCGCCGGAATTTTTTTCGCTAAAAAGCAGTTTTTAATATAAAAATCCGTGTATGACTATAGCAAATGCTTAGAAACATTGTATATATATACATAGCAAAAACATATCAAAAAGTTCAACCAAATTTAGAGTAAGACGCCTCAAACTGTAGTAAAAGTTCAGCTAATTTTTATGGTAAGATACTTTATATATAGTAATGAGCTTTAATATATAGAAAGACGCTGTAATATAATAACATCTGATATGTAAATATTGCAATATACCATATGTTATTTCGAAGATTCAATGGTATTTACATGTGTTTCTCTATATGAATAGAGGTATGAATCTATTGGAGTGATTCTATGTATTCAAATCTGATTTAAATATTTCCAATAACATTTATAAATAAAATGTTGAATAGTACGGTTCCATATGGTATTTTTAAGATTTAGTGGTGTTTATATGTGTCTACCTATCTGAATTAATAGAGGTATTAATTTAGTAGATTATATATATATATATATATATATATATATATATATATATATATATATATAGATATTGTAACCGCCCGAACGGCAGTTGTAGGTTAGAGCGCTCGGATAAAACCGCGAGTGTTCGCGCGAGCCGTGAGGGCGCTTGGAGTGCAACGGTAGAGAAGCGGGTTGAAAAGGAGTAGCATTTTCGTCGCCGGCGATCTTACTGTCTGACACGCTTCGTCCTTTCCATCTAGTCGCTTTCATTGTTTTCTTTTCCGTCGACTGAAGTCGTGTAGAAAGTTCGAGGTCGCCATCAAGCGTCCATTGTGTCGTCACGTCTTTGAGGTAGGATGTGCGACGACTACGTGCGCGTTAGCCGCAGGTGCGAATAGAAACATACGCACGATAAAAGCCTTACCGCAGCCCCGATCTGTGAGTGCGAATGGCTAAAGTAGCATGAACTCTGCCGTCGGTGTACCGGCGCCAAACCAGCGACGCCATCATCGGTTGCTAGCCGCGGCCGAGCGCAACCGCGCAAGCGGCCGAGAAGAAGCGAGAGATAGCGGCGCGGTCCGCCACGTTCTTATGAAACCGCGTAAGTGAGAGAGAGAGAGAGAGAGCGCCCAGCCGCCCTGATCGAAGGCGACAGCAGTGACCACCAGCGAGCTACGAGACCAACGGCAGCATCGTCGTTGGCGGCAAGTAGCCTTTGTTTCTTTTTCAGTTTATTATATATGTGTGCAGCTAGATTGCCGCGATTCCCGCGTGTCTCGTAGCGGTTATATAAATGTAAAGTCTATTTCACGTAGTTAACATAAGGTAATATTCTTGTGTTTTATGTAACATATCGTTTGTGTATTTTGTATAGTGTACCGTCCCACATTGTGCCATCGTTCCCCCGTGTCGTAGAACTATAGTGTCCCGTTACGTGTCCCCTTTTCACTTGCACTTAATGCAATCGCGTATTCGCGTTATATTCGTCGTATCGTCGCGAAACTCGCAATTAGTAAGTAGCGTAGGAGCTACTCGAGCTATGTAAAAAGGTCGCATGAACTAAAAAGTGTTGTAATTGTTAAACCTGATAACTACTGTCGCGTATTTTATTCCATTTTCCCGATCCCCTTTCTAGCCGAGCGAGCGAGCAGCCGCGTGGAAGTGACCCCACGCACACATCGACACACGGTAGGTAATAATTTCGAGCCAGGGATTATAATATATATATATATATATATATATATATATATATATATATATATATATATATATATATATATATATATACATAAATGAGAATGTATGTCTTTTTTAGGTGCAAAATCTACTGCATCAAGCGTCTTAAAAATTTTGACCACGTATTCTAAACGGGCAAGATTAAATAATAGGCTATTTTTATGCAAATTCACAAAAATGAAAAAAAGGTAGTTACTTTACCAAAAATCTCAAGAAAATGTATATGTATATATATATAGACTGCTAAGCTAAGCCACGTAGAATGTGTCTATGCGTGCGGAGGGACAGGTCGGATTTATAGTGTGACTATGACTATAAAAAAAGTTTATAGTCCAAAATTAACAGATTTTTCTAGATCTATTCAATTTGTAAACATAGATAAATTGCTGGCAATGGTCATTAATATTATTATTATCTCCCTGTGAAGTTAATTTTATCAAAGCGATTTTGTTGCAATATAATTATTTTTGTTAAATAGAGAAACATAAATATAATACATGAAATATTTTAAATAAAAAGTAAAAAAAAGAAACAAAGTTATGCATTTAAAATATATAATATATAGTTACTGCAAGTAGACTATCAAGTATATATTTTTTTAAATTCTAAATATTTGAAAAATAGAAGTTATTTAATTAACTTAGGTTATTAACTTAGGCTATTAAGTTATTTAAGTAACTAAACTTCAGAAAAAAAGACACTTTCAATTAATTTTGTTTCTGAGAAAGTGCACAATAGTAAAAAGTATAGGATTTTTAGGACATATTCTTGAACATAATAACTGTTGCGTCCAGCGATTACGCCGAATAATATATATATATGTATATGGATATATGTACGTATATATATATATATATATATATATATATATATATATATATATATATGTATACGTATGTAGGTATATATATATGTATATATCTGTTCAAGGACAAGGAGGGATCGGTCGAATTGCCTCGGCATGCGTACCCGTCGAGTTTTCGATGAATTTCAGGCCCGGGAAAGTGAGTAGGAATAAAGAAAGCAAAGGAGACAAGCGTTTGGCAACATCGCCTTCACGATAATATATATATACAAAGGTAAGGCAAAGTTCGTAGATATTCTCGGAGTAGTGAGAATAAATACGTTTATATTTGTATATATAAACTCTGTGAACCTCAATGCCAAATGCCTGCGCAGCGCGCGCTTTCTAGTAATAAAATCGGACCAGATGTGGCCATAGTAATGCAGCCTAGCCATAGCCTGCCGCGGTCAGCGCTGGCCGAAGTATTGTCTCTATTCCCGCACCGCTTGTACCTTCCCGCCCCTCTGGAAAATTCGGAACGAAGCGGAGGCGCACTAATGCGCAGTTTACGACCCTTCCCCCTTTTCTTTGTATACGAAATGCGAAACCCGAGTAACAGCCTAATATACCAATATCCCAAGAGGCTTGAGAAACTGAAATACGTCTGAAATTTTGGCTTCGAATAGAAAGTAAAATTTCTCGAAGCAATCGACGTACAGAAATAATATTATTTCTGAACGTGCATTTCAATTTTTCCAAACTGTTAATATAATGAAAATGTACAAATATTTGTATTAATAAGCACGGTTGACATTATTATTACTAACTTTGAAATTATACTTATTGTTGTGATTAATATTACTCTTATTTTTTTAATATTGATAAATTATTCATATCGTTATTAACACTATTATTATTATTATTATTACAAGCACTAATATTCCTATTTTTACTAACATTACCGTTCTAATATATAAAAATGCGATTATTAATATTGCTATTGTTATTATTATTCCAATTAATATCTTCGGTATTATTATTAACATTGTAAAGATTACTAATTGTTACTACTAGTATAAACCATAATTATGCGGTGTTATACACTAATCATTATTATTAATTTCACTATTGTTATTATTATTATTATGATTATGTTTAATATTAATTTTCTAATTAGTTTACTCAATAATATTTCTGCGCTATTCGCTGATAGTTTGCTTTTACTACTATTAACATTATTATTACTATTTTTACTATAATTATAAACGATATTAATTACCGTTAAAATTACTATTACTGTTTTTGTTAATGCATCGATTCAATTTTTATTTCTATTATAGTTATTAATTATTATTATTATTAAGTCATACCAATGTATCATTAACTTATGGATTATTTTATATATATAAGAATACGTTTTAAATATAGCTTAGTTATACGCAGTTCTAAAATACAGAAATAATAATCATAGTTGTAAGAGATGAACGGACGGCTTTCTCTATGTAGAAAAAACGTCCCTTTATCTCCCCCACCACGATGTAATTTCCAGCGGAGAAAATTTCGGCGGCGCAGGGCTCGGACTATAAATACGGGCCCTGAAAACTGCGGAAAGCAGATTGCCGGCCGCGTTTACTCTGCTCGGTTGCTAAATTCCTCGAAATAAAAGTAAGTCGCTTCAATATTCATTTCCGAATTATATTTTTCTTTCCTTTTTTAATTCCGCGAAGCACGCGCTAGACTTTGGGTCAGGGGACGCTAGTCTCTGCAGGCAAGGAAATTGCCGCTAGACTTCGCAGCCTCCGCTAAAGTTCAGCGCGGATAGCTAGTGAAGTGGACTGGAGGCCGAGGAAGCTCGCGCCCCTACTACCTCCTAGAGCATATTAGATCCGTCGCCGCTCTAATATCCAACCGATCGTGTTGGAGCTGCCCGAGTGTGGCCCTCACGACCGGCGAAATTGCGCGAACGCGCCGCGACGATTGACCTCGCGATCCGCCCCGCGTATCCCTGGCTTCAACGTTAAAGCGTGACCAAAAACAAGGGGGCAACCGGCGGTAACTAACGGCAGTAAATCGCCGTTAGGATTAACCGTGTGGCACCAACTTCGGTTGGACGTCACATAACATTAATAACTGATGCAAAAATCTTATTTATTTTTAAGATTTTCAAATAATAAATAAATTAATTGATTGTATTACACTTACTTACTGTCTCTGGAGATTTTCTTTAATTTCAAATTTTATACATTGAAATACATACTTTTTAAATTAAACAATTGGTTTATTAATATACCATTAGTAAAATTTTTATTGAAAATAAGTAATTTATTTATTTAAATATAGTAAATTTTTTATTGATGCATGAACACTAAAAATTTGTTTTAAGAAATTCGATTCTTCATTTCAAAAATTTGTATTAACTATAAGGAAACATTTTTTAAATGCATAATTGTTAATTTCGTATATTCAAATAAAATGTGAAATACAACTGCAGTATCTTAACTTATTAGGCCGTCATTTTTGAAAATTTCAACTATGTAAATATACCCTATATATTATATTGCAATAAGAATAATTATATTTATATATATTTATATATATATATATATATATATATATATATATATATATATATATTATATACACAATATTATAATTGTATTGTACACAGCGCAAAACAACTTAAGTTAAAGTGCAAAATCTCTGCCGTTCACAATTTACATCTATATTTATAAATGTGGAGAATATCTTTATAAGTGTAGTAACCGATAGTCTTGGGTTATCTACCATTTGCGATATTAATCTTGGATCCACCTAGCGAGAAATTGTTGAAACATTTTTATTTTCAATGAACCAAATATTAAAATCAATAACATGCTTATGAAATTAAATTTAATGCATTTGATTATATATATATATATTGAGCGTGAAGATCGAATCCAACATATTATTCTATATATTATATAAATAAATTTTATTAAAACTATTTAAATAAATTTTTTTTAAATAAATAATGTTTTTGTAAATTAAAAAATATCGTTTCATTTAAATCAGTTAATGCATTTAAATATATACGTTTTATGATGAAAAACAGTTGTTTAAATAAAAAAAATTGTATAATATAATTCTTTCTTTCAATTTGAGGAAAGCTAATTATTTCAAATCATCAAATTTTGTTTTAATGTACTTAAAATTGCAAAAAATATTTCAAACAATAGTTTTTTATCTTATAACAATACATTTTTTATACTATGTGTTGAATTTTTACAATCAGAATTTCTCGAGAAAATGCATTCAATATAGCGGTATTTCCTATAAACGTAGAATTGTTCAGGGGATGCCGAGACGAAACTGTTGAACTTTTCTCCAAGAATATATAGTTTAATATAGTTTGTACCAAAAAATTGTAGAGAATATAAATATATATTTTAATGGGTTCTATGATTTTGGTTTAAAATTTTTTCAACTTTTTTATTTTCTAAGATAAATTGAACAAACCATGATTTTCATGAATTTTTCATAGATTTGTGAATAAATATCTAATTTTAATCTAAAGTTATTATGATATTCGTAATCTGCGCTCCAAAAAACGTAAGTATAAAATTTTTTAGAAAAATAGGATAACAGGACTAATTCAATATGCTTCAAGGGAACCCCAAGATGGAATATTCTTAGAGGATAAATGATCTATAGGAATATAGATTTATATATAAAGAATTGTTTACATAGATATTGTTTAACTGTTTAAATCGGTTATATAACCCTCTTGAATGAAGCGGAGATGGCGGATGCTAATATATATATATTAAAACTTATAATTATATAATATGTTTGACTGGTTTCACGATTAATTTTGTACAATTTTTTGAACAATACGTGCTTGCAGTAAACTCGCTGCAATGTAAATATCGCAGATATTTTATGATCATGCAGTCTTGCTCCAATTCTCCTGCGATCGTGCGGAAATCTAAATGCGTGCTCGCAGCAAGTAGTCCACAATCAAAATTGCTATATGAGTACGATAATGGAAATCATGGATGAACTTAATTAATGAATGAGCATAATCGATGTATCAATTTTTTTGAATGCTGTTTAAAAGTATCGTAGTGGCGTTTTTTGGAATTTTCATTTTCATGTTAAAAACTATAAACACATGGTCTTTCAAGCATATCTCGAAAAATAGTACAATTTGCAAAAAAAATATTTCGAAAAATCGTACAACTGAATTATTGAACTTTTATCCAGACATATTGTTTGCACTGGACTGTATAAAGCAAAAAATATGGATTTTGATGCGCTCTATGATTTTGGTTTTAAATATGTTGCAACTCTTTTTATTTTCTAAGAGAAATTCAGAAAACTATGATCTTTATGGAATTTTCGTCGATTTAGGAATAAATATTCAATTTCCATCTAAAGCTGTGCTGATATTCTTAATTAGCTTCTTAAAACTCATAAATATTCAAAAACATAGGGCGGGGAACTACATCGGAATTAACTGAATACAGGCACACGACTGAAATGTGTCAGGGGGCTCTGAGGCAGGATTCTGGGCTTTTTTACAAAAATATTATCATAGGTAAAATTATCTATATGTAATATATTTTCATACATAGAGTATTGTTTACATAGAAAGTTTTTAACTATTTGATATGTTGATTACGTTAATATTTCGGGCGAAGCCGAGACGTGAACGCTAGTCTGTAATAAAAACTGATTTAAATATCTCGAATAAAATTTATGGATAAAATCTTGAGTGGTAAAGATACAATGTGTAATTTTTAAGATTTACTGGTAACTGATTGTGATAAAGGAAAACATAATAATATATGTTCTTAGCATATTAAGAAATTTACAACTTATAATACTTATAAATATTTATGATGAAGGAAAGCAGAATTATATATATATATATATATATATATATATATATATATATATATATATATAATTATTGTATTGTATTATAGATATTTAGATTAATTTATTAAATGATAATTTTTTTGTAAAAGAAATGAAATCTGTAAAAAAACAAACAAGTAAAATAGTTAGGCGAGTTTGATGTGTTCTTAGCATAGTAAGAATTTTAAATATATCTTCACCTGTGTTTTATAAAACATACATATAAAATACTTTCCAAAAGTTCCAAATATATTAACACAAAACATATTCTAAAATTAGCGTGTGTGTGTGCGCGTGCGGGCGTGCACGCGCGCGTGTGTGTCTGTGTGTGCGTCTCAATGTGTGTTTGCTGAAAGGCGAGTTTTGAAATGTTAAAGCTAAATAGAGAGAAACCACACTTCAATGTTCTTCTAAATTTTATTTCCAAATTGCTTGTTACAAAAATTAATATCTTTCAGTGTTTCAATTTTCTGTTGAGTGCAAGCATATGAAAGCGATAAAATTGGATAAATAGGTTAGATACTGTCAATTTTGAATTTTCAAATGTAGTATATTATATCAGTTGAATTTTAATTTTTTGTTAAACCATCAAATGTGATCTACACGTCAGGTGAAGACTTTCGAGTATGAACTTTATTATTGCCGAAATTTTGACAATGTTATAAAACAAAAAATAAAACTGTAGCAGAAACAAGTAAAGGCCAATGATACAGCAATGTTGGGAAAAAAAGGGAGACAGTCCGAAATTTTCGAGACGGTTACGAAGATATATATATATATATATATATATATATATATATATATATATAAATGTATATATTATATATTACGATTAAAAAGAAGGGATTCAGGCTAGGTTGTGTGTGTGTATAAATCCACATAGCATAAAATTATACTGACATAGTGATTATTTAGTTATATATATATATATATATATATATATATATATATATATATATATATATATATATATATAATTAAGTCCTTTGTGAATGAACGACAACACAGTTATCACAAAAACGTAGTCTTTGTTGAATATATGTGAAATAGACGATACATTTTTCATTAAACGATTATTTCAGCTTTGCATTGTTTCTAGATATAGAATTTACGCGTTTGCATATATATATATATATATATATATATATATATATATATATATATATATATATATATACACTAGCATCCCCCGTTTCGGCTTCGCCCGAGATAATAATTGAATCGATTTCATAAACAATTCAATAATATCTAAGTAAAAACTACTCTTATATAGAAATCTTTATTTCTATAAATAATTGACCGTAATTTACCTGTCCTCGCTTCTGTATAAAAAGCTGCTTCAATGTAGCGCCCACTTCAAAAAGTTAATATTTTGCCGACTATTTTATACAATCACACGTACTTGCATATTACATACGACTTTTATGGGAAAAATTGTTCTTTCGAGTTCAAGCGGTAGAACAAGATGTCCAAGTCTCTCGAGACGACGTTTTCGGAGAGTATAATGTTCGGACTATAGGAAATATCTCGGCACGACTGCTATAGAGGGTTTTGTGTTGGGGAGGTAGAATACAATGTTCAGCTATCCCGGGATGACTCTTACTGATAGTATACGTGTTCGAATGATAGAATTCGAATCTCTTCATAGAAGTCGTACCAGCATACCTGAATTTTGTTTACCACCAGCTATACACGAAATTCCCCGTAGAAATCGTTCCAAAACACCTGGAAATCGCATTCTATGATCCGAACATGAAACTCCCTAGAAGTTATCCCAACATACCTAAACATCGTTTCCTACCAACTAAACACGATAGTCCCAGTAAAAGTCGGCCCGAGAAAGCTAACATCGCTTCTTAACGACTAACACAAGACTCCACGTAGAAGTCGTTTGGAAAGACCTAGATATCGTATTTTACCGACCCAACACGAATCTTCCCATAGAAGTTGATTTCCTCATATATGGATCTCGTTTTCCATCAACTAAGTACAATATTCCCCGTAGACATCGCCCAGAGACACCTGGGCATCGCATTATATGATCCGAATACAACTGTCTATAGAAATTGTCTTGCGGCAACGGGATATCGTAATCAACCACCCGTACACGCCAATACAATATTTCTCAGTAGAAGTCGTATTTAAAATGTGTATATATAATATGCAGAAGTGACGATATATTTTATTTATATATACATAGTTTCGAGGTTGTTGGTAAAGAATCCAATTTTGCCATTATTTCTTTTGTTCGAACTAAAAAAACATATTTTCTTATCACAATTCTGAAGTTAATAGAATGTATAAAAATAAAAATATAATTTGTCGTCACAAACTATACTCAGTATGATTTGGCATACAGAACCATTTTATAAGAGAAGTAGAGGGAGAGAGAGAGAGAGAGATTTTCCCACGTAACAGAAAATAAAATTTACAAACATCAAAGGATATCCATAAGGTGTGAGGGTAATTTCAGATTAACCTGAAGAACAAAAAAGGTAATACCGACTAATGTCACACCTCCTTTAGTTTAGGTTCAGGTCGAGAGCTGTTGCACGTGTCTCGGCGACGAACACCACGACTTCAGCTGCGCGGGCGAGACAGCAGCACTACCTCCTTCCGGTACGTTCACGCTGCTGGATCTGGGGATTGCGTGACGTTCCGTGAAGCCTTAGTTAGGTGTCGCCAAAATGATTAAGGTCCTGTAGGCGAACCTAAACAGGAAATCAGATAGCGAGCGATCTGCTCACGCAAATCTGTTTTGAGAAGGACGTTGACATCGTCAATGAACAATTTCAAGATTGAGATGCGGGGGTCTGGTATCGCGATGACCTTGGTAGCGTGACGGAAATTCTGGCCGCACGCGTGCGTGAATGGCGGGTAATTAAAGACTATACAGCTAGCGATTACCAATATATCACGTTCCGCGTTGGTGATATCATACGTCCCGAGCGACGGTTGAACGTCGCTCAGCCAGATGGGTTGTGGCGAAGATGGATCACGAGTTTTCCCAAGCGCTAGAACGCGGACAGCGTTTGCTGGTTGAATTACCAAGGAGCGTAATGCTTTGCATGCGTGCGAAGCTATGACCTAAACAACAATTTTTGGAACTACATACAATTATTTGTTCCCCTTAATCTTTACATTGAATATTATTTGTCTTATTTATTGAATTGGAAAATTTAATACAAGAATTTCCAATAATGTTAATTTAATTAATATCTGTAGATACCTAACCAAATAGCTTAGATTGATAAAATTTAAATTCTTTAAACATTTCTTTAAAAACAATTGAAAAGTACTAAAATATAGCAAAGTTAAGCGTAAAAAGTTGTATAGCATGGATCAGATTATAAAAAAGCATTATGAAATTCTCATCAGATCATCGAAAGAGTTTTAGGAGAAGATACTGCTGTGTATCATATTTCAGTTCCATAGAAGGCCCGAATTCTAATTTAATTTTCCATCGCTTTCTTAAATCTGATGCTGTTCTAGTGAACAGGTCCAATTTCCTTATCATAGCACGGAATTGTAGACAAGTATGAACAGTGGAGAAAAAGTTTCAAAATTAAATTTGATTGTAAATAATCGTTGTTTCTATTAATATTAATACATAAATTAAAATAAGTAACCAAAAGATTATTATTTTCAGATATACATGCCAATCTACGATCGCTTAATAAAGATGTGATGCTAAAAATTATCTTAAATAAAACTGATGATGAGACAAAAAAAAATATGATTGACAGAAAAAATACAGGTCTCTTATGAAAGTTATAATTTACATATACATATTCAACTAATTATATACATATATTAGTAAACATCTATGTATTTATTTAGGAGCAGCTTTATATATGCTTGAACAATACAGCAGCAGCTCAAGAGTTTCATAAAAAGAAAATGATCAAGTTAAGTGCAGATGATGAAAATACAACAGAGGACATTAATGCATAGAAATTAACAGAAGCCTCTTCATCGTCAGTAAATCAAAAACAATTTTACAGCGGTATTGATAGAGGCTTGTATGAACAACCAGAAAATTACGATACAGATTGTAAAGATATTTACATAGAAAAAGTTGTGATTGAACTTGAAATTGGCTGTATTATTAATGACTCTAATTTTATTGAAAATGTTGAAAAAATTGTGATGATTAAAAAAGATATTCAAGTGACAACGGCACATGTAAATGCATTGTTCACTCTTTTATTAAAACAGAAAAACAATCAATTACTATGTGCAACATGAAGAGTTTTAACATTAACCACTAAACACATATTATCCAAAAAGTAGAATTTTTTTTTAATCAATTGTAATCGTGTACTGTAAACCGCAGCAAAGTTAAAATTAAATATCAGTTCTGCACCGCTAGCTGTCTTTTTGCATAATTTTATTTTTCGTAATTTGCATAATTTGATACTATACAGAGACTAGCGCGCATATTTGAAGTAACTATTCCAAGAGTATTTAAGGAGGAAATTCTACGCAACATGGCTAATGTTTCACGCAATTATTTAGAGAAATAAATCTATTGAAAAATTATTTTTATTGAATTAATTTTTTTGTTACCTTATGTATTTCATTAAAATATAAGAAAATAATTATATCACATTTATTCTGTTTTTTAATATGCTATTCAATTATAAAATACAGCGCAACCTTGGAATAAATATTTTAACTATAAAGACCTATTTTTTAATTTAAAACCCCAGTTTATTCCATATATATTGTAATATCTTAACACATACGATTGTTATTTTTGCTTTGATTCAATAGCGTCCTCGTAAATGCGGTGGACATATTCTTTGCCAATATGTTTGACAATCAGGAACGCGTCGAGGTCGCGGCGGTGGTAGCAGCCCGATCAAATCAATACATATGCGGGGTCACCACAGTAGTGCAGCATGCCGCCGCCGAGCGCGCTGTCTGCTAGAGACGTATAAGCGCGCAGGGGGAAACGGGAGGGGTCGGCAAGGGGAAGGCACACGCGAACCTGCCCTATATAAGCCTTCATTCGTGTCACTCCTATTTCGAAACGCGAAGCTCCACGTCCCGCATAGCTGCGACCCGGTTACAAAAAACGGGTGCCCCCGATCCTCTTGTATTCCCGTCCCGCATGGAGGGTGACAACGGCTGACGCTTAATGCGATTCACACGGGAGCGGTTATATTCGTTATAACCATTACTATATACCCATACTTTTATATATACATATATATTAATAGCGACTTCAGATGGTGCGCTGGACGGCTGCACCGATCGATCAAGCTATTTATAGAGCATCGATCTTTAACGTCTTGTATAGCATGGTTTATTAGACAATTTTTATCCGAAGTTATCCTGTTACGGCACACTCTGGTTTAAGCGTTTCTACACTTTTTTACTCATCAAACATGCGGAAAAACTCGTAAGAAACTCTTTTTAGCTAGTCCGCCATTTGCTTCAATCTTCTCTGTACTTTGCATACACACACACGCACACACAAACACACACACGCGCGCACGCGTACATATAAGCAATCACTTGATTCGAGCTATCGATCGCAAAGCTCTCGAACATGATATTTCAAATTCAAAAAGAGGGCGTGCACTCCGAAAAAAAGAAAGTAGGTCAAGCGTGTGCAAGCCCAGGCGACATTTATAAGGGACGCTCACATTTTTTCACATATACAATAAAACGAAAAAAAATAAAACAGAATTTAACCAATACACACGCGCATGCTTCTGTGTACCACTGCACAGGAAACTTCGCTTTTGTTTTCGTCTCTGCTGCAAGGTTCACTTTCTTCCTCTACTGACGTACCTTAGACAACTCTTCAACCGTGAGTTCAAGAATGCCTGCGATTTATCATGTGGTTGATATATTACAAGAGAAGTGGTAGGTGAATTTTCACTCCTGCTAATATACAAATATGTATAAATACTTTTTTTCTACACACGCGCTAAAATACATATAAAACACATATACACACACATCCGCTTGCGCATGTTTGATACTTCATTTGATTTGATATATAATATATAGATATGAAGAGGTAGAATGACGAGAGTGGTCTACACCTATCAACGATTATTTCTTTTCACATATATACCTATACCGTCGTATAGCCGTCTGTACGTGACCCAATTCCATGCAGTCCATTCGTTTTATTGATTTTGAAGTTTTGGTATACATACGCAATCCGTTGAATGAATATTCCGATTCGATTGATTCGACCGATTCAACAATATTTCTAAAAAGGACTTAACTTTCTGAAAGTTGGGATCGATATAATTAAAGAGAGGCGAGCACTGGAATGGTCGAAATTACTACCATTATATTTTTATGTATAATTACATAGCGGCGTAGAATTTATTTGCTCTTTATATATGATAACGTCTGCTCAGGTCGCATTCAAATATATTTTATATCCATATAGACGTATAATAGCTGAATAATAGCTTCCCTTATACGCGGAAAGGTTAATAGTACATTGTGACATAAGGGAGCAAAATAGGCGTTTTCCGAAAACGCCTTTGCTCCCGTGTGTCACATACTATTTTCTCATACGAGGGAGCTTTTTCTTTCCCAAAGAAATGCACAAAAAATTGAACGGCAAACTCACAGAATTAAAGAATGTCAACTCCCCCCCTCCATGTGCTAGCCATGCTTAGATAGAGAAATCAGGTATAAAATCTAAAGGTCCAAATGATAATCGCTCTGAAATAAGTT
Source organism: Sycobia sp. Sy_11 (assembly GCA_018907035.1). NCBI lineage: Eukaryota > Metazoa > Arthropoda > Insecta > Hymenoptera > Epichrysomallidae > Sycobia > Sycobia sp. Sy_11. The sequence continues at coordinate 477,940 of JACCIC010000264.1, read as the reverse complement.
GCCCTAACATAAAATGTAATTCGTTGGGTTGAAAAAAAAATAATATTATCGGTTTTCTCTTAAGATTATACGTGCAATTTACTTGAATTGAATAAAATTAAATGAAATAATTTCCTCTTATTTGGAAATTAATATAGTATGTTAAGAAGAGATGTCGTATTGGGTGGTGGGGGTGCAGGGGGTGAAACCTCCGCCGGGGGTTGGGGGCGGAGCCCCCCTTTTCTATAAATAAATAAGACTAAGCAATCGAAGATTATAAGTTTGTTAATAATCTACGCTCAAATTAAAATTTTATAATATTTAATAGCATAATAAATAGAATTTTAAATTAAAACTAATTTAAAAAAAGATATAGATAATTTTTAATACTTAAATAACATAATAATTTTTATAATAAATTTTAGATAGAATAAAAATCTTATTTCATTTTAAAATCTTGAATACCTAAGTCAAAGTGCAAAAAAAAGGTTGAACCCGCGGTCGACTGGTGCATATACTCGTAAATCTAAACATCGTAAATGCCAGATGTTGCACAGGCACGGAAAACCGAGAATCCTACCGGACTACACGGTTCCGTTCATTCACTTTTCCTCCCAAGGGAGGAAAAGTAAAATTCTGCTTTCTGATTGGTCGGGAATCGGCCATAAACACTTTTCCTCCCTAGGGAGGAGAAGTAGTATTTTGCTCCCTCTAGACAGCTGCAGAAAATCGTATTTTGCGCCCCGAGTGCGGGAAAGAATATTTTATTGATAAATGACATACTTTTTTATAATTATAATATTTTATAAAAAAACAAGAAAACTTATAATTATTTCTTAAAGGTTACTGTCAAGCTATGAATATAGTTGCATCAGTTCTTCTAATATATTGTTCAGAAGAATCTGCGTTTTGGCAATTATGTAATGTGTGTGAATCATTACTACCAGATTATTATGATAGAAGAGTAGTTGGTGCTTTACTAGCTGTCTTTGAGTCATTTAATACATTTTCCAGAATCTTAGTGTCATTATTATAATTTGTGTAAAATGCATCTGGTATGTTATTAACTGACAGAGTCTGATGTGAGTGTTAACAATTGTAAATTTTAAACCATTTTGAAATACAGCGACGTCTGAGCGACTATAACATAATAGGAAAATGCATTTGTGATAAATAACAGACTATTTTTATTATTTGAATTTTAATATGTTGGTGATAAATTAGAAATATGAATATTCCAGATGAAATTCTTCATATTAAAATTTCACGGTGAAAGGCATAAAAAACTGAATAATAGCATATAAATTACATATGATATAATTGAGACTTTTGAATAAATTATTTTAAACAAAATTGGTATATCTATCGAAAATAAATTTTTTATATTCTATATGCTTTTGGTTTAAGACTCTAATTTTATAAGCAAAGTAAAAAGTACTTGTAACGCGGTTGACACTGTATCATCTGAGGGGCGTGGTAGATCCCTGACGAATCGATGAATATTTGGGTTTTTTTGTTATTTCACGTCTCTCTATTTATGCTTCCAAATATTGGTGCTAATTAGCGATGAAGGTCTACGATGTGTTTGTAAACAAAGCACATGTAACTTATTACAGCGGTGCTTGTGTCAATCGGCTGCGACCGGAATTTGAACGCGAATCACCAAGTTACTAGTCCTTCGCTCTAGCGATCGAACCATCATAGGCCTCCAAGATTTCGGTTGATTAGTAGTTCAAAACGCTAATAATTTATTGCATTTTTTCGATAATTACTAGTCTTAGAGAAAAAATGGATAACACATAAAAAATTTATTTCAATAGATTTACAAATTTTTTTTTATTAATTTTGGTGTCAACTCTAAATATGGCTCTAATGGTTCTACTGGCTCCTGAACTATCTAGGTTGTGGTGCACACTGAAATTGAAAGGAAATGGTTTGAAAAGTAGCCCTTGTGAAGCGGACGCTCAAATATCGCTTTTTAAAAAGAAGCGACGATATATATGATTCACTTATTTTTTCTTGTAACGTTTCTTTTTTAATTTTTTATTTGGTAAATAGATATAGCTCACTATTACTAGAGTATTGACTAGAGTTAATACATCCAGGTTTTATGCCATTTTATTAAAATATTTCGCTTTTTTTCTTGTGATTGTCATAAGCGAGTGAGCCAAATAGGATTTCTTTTGTTTTCTCATCCGATATACGCCGTATTCGTTAACGGAATACGACTTGTAGACAAAAAGACTCCTCACAGCAGAAGGACAGCACAGAATATATAGGACCCGCAACGTTATTCCTTCTCACTAAGTTGTAAATCTATAATTCTTATTATTTAAGGATCGATCGTTTATCGTTATAAAAATCTGTCAGAGTTTATATATATATATATATATATATATATATATATATATATATATATAATACTATACGAGTAACTAGCTACGATATATAAAGGACGGGGATTCTTTAGTTTTTAATTAAATAAAAAGTAACGCTTGCGTGAGTTCGCATTATTTGTGTGCGTGAATGTTGCTTTCAGCAAGAACTACACGCACACAAGCTTATATGATATTCGTTGGCTTCTGCGTATCGACGCTACCATGTATGTTTTCATGTAGAAAATTAAAGTAGAAAAACCATTTTAATGATGAATTTTACAATCATTGAAATAAATAAAAATGTTAAGAAGTGCAGGAGAGAATTTCACTCCAATGAATAGAATTGAAAGCTTATATACATTAATAATGTATAAACACTGAAACTAGAACATTTTAATGTAATTGATGTTAAGCAATTATAAATATGAATAATTTATTGTTGTTATTTTGAAAATTTTATCGTAATTTATCACGTACTGGTTAACAAATATGTAGATATTGTGCACTATATATTTATATCGATCGTGTAAATGATTTATAAATACAAAGCTAGTTTAAGCTATTAAAAATAATAATTTTCAGCACTGAATGTATCACAGACAAGAAACAGCATAAATATGCATCATTGATAAAAATTGGTTATCAGAAAAGAGGAAAACTAATACTGAATTACGTTAATATTATTACATAAAGACAAAAAATGAAGTAAAAGTAATTTTAAATTATTAAATAAACCAATATAAAATTGAAAAGAATTAATTAATGTTATTATACATTGGATATAATAGAATTACCGTGTTAGAACCAAGAGCACTATGAAGGTTAGAAAAAATAAAGTTAAATTAAAAAAAAATTATCAAAATAGCTGCTTTTATAGTAAAGATATTCTATTTTACATCTAAGATCGAGAGCGACGTAGCTGGAGCTATCTGTGACGCAGTGCGCGAATGTGCGCATGCTTAGTAGGCGGCGCCGCGATGTCTGCGCGAGGAGAGATAAGCTGCCGCCAGCCGTGGCTGATGCCACTCGTAAAAACTTTTTATAAATGTTACATTTAAACATAATTACTAATAATTTAGAATGTATTAATAAATGTAAAGATAGATTAATCTTTATACTTGCACCTTGCCAAATTTCAAGTTAAAATGTTAATTAAATGACAAGTAATAAATAATAGTTTAAACAAAAATTTTCTCAACTTCTATTGGTCTTATGAAAATATGCAACGGCTCAAAATTTTTCTTTTTTTAAGTGTAATAAAATGCATTTTGTTTCAATATTCTAGCGTTAAAAACTTCCGAGATATCGTCCCTAGCAACGGCGTTTTTCACTTTCACCAATATAAAAATTTAATTTAAATATCTGGTCTTTTCAGCCTTGATTACTATTAATATCCTCTAATGATTGCATTTTACTGCATTAAAAAATTTCCAGCCGTTGGCAAACTTCGCAATGGTTAAATTGCAATATAAATAATTTTGCAACTGGTCGCCATTTTGAAAGTATACTTTGTAAATTGAAATATTGTATAAGTAGCTGAAAAAACATCTATTTGCGCCATTATTATTGAATTTAAATTGTTGAAATAAATTGTATAGCTCTTGAATATCGAAAATTTTTCCATTTTCATTGTTTATTTTACAATAGAAAAATCGACATTTTAAGTTTTTAATGTACGTACTTTTGTTCAGCATTATCACCTGCACAACTTTGATACGAAGCATTTTTTGATTAGAGCAATATTATTTAAACTAATAAAGAAAAAGTAAAAAAGAGCATTTTTTCTGCTATTTTGCAATAAATAAATACGTCGCCGATAGGATACGATGCCGACAATTTAGGGTCTTATTCTGCACATCCTCATTTACCATTTAATGCAAAAAAATATTCGTTGGAGAAAATGTTCGGCCATTTTGGACCTAATTCGCCTGGACTAGTATACCTTGGTCGTATCTAGTGCCTTGGTCACCTGACAGCCTGTTACAATATATGTATCTGTGTGCGCGCGCGTGCGTACGAGTGTGTCATTAGCACATATCATATTATGTCATATCATATGATATAATACGTTATAAAGACAAAGTGTATTTATGTTTGTATACTATAAACAACTACTGAATTTATATATGAGTTGTGTTCAAATAATAAGGTGACTTTTTGTTTTTATTAAAATATATTTATTTATTAATCAATACTTATGTTGTTCCCTTCAAACTAACCCCCCTCAGATATAATACACTTGTGCCAATACTTTTTTCAATCATCGAAACACTTCTGATAATCATTTTTTTTTTTTTTGTATAACCTTAAGTTCTTTTAATAATGCAGTTTTTATCTCCTCAATTATTGAAAATTGATGTCCTTTCATGGATTTTTTCAGTCATGAGAAAGAAAAAAATCACCGGGTGACAAATCCGGTGAATATGGAGGCTGATGCATGAATGTGGTATTGGATTTGGCCAAAAAATCTCTCACAAGCAATAATCAATGAGTAGGTGCATTATCGTGATCCAAAAGCCACGACTTATTTTTCCAAAGGTCCGGACGTTTTTTACGTATTGCCTCTCGCAAACGGTGCATAACTTCAAGGTAGTATTCCTTATTGACCGTGCGACCTTGTGGTAAGACTTCCTTATGCACTACGCTACGGTTATCAAAGAAGGCAATGAGTAAAACCTTGATATTTAATCGAACTTGGCGTACTTTCTTGGGTCTTGGTTCTTCTGGGCTTTTTTATTGAGACGATTGGGCTTTAGTTTCGACGTCATAACCATATACCCATGATTCATCACCAGTTATAACCCTTTTGAGAAAATCAGCATCATTATTGACTTCAATAGACATCTTCTGTGCTATGGTCATGCGACGGTTCTTTAGATCAAAATTCAGCAATTTTTGAACAAACTTTGCTAACATATGTCTTATGCCTAAAACATCCGAAAAAATAGATGGAATGAGCCAACCAATATTCCAACACCTTCACCATCTTCTTTTATAATGATTCGACGATTTTTTAACACAATATCTTTCACTCCTTGAACGTTTTTAGCTGTTCTTGACGTGCTAAGACTTCGAGGGCAAGGTTCCCTTTTGAGATCCTCTCGGCTTTCTTGGAATAGCTTGTAAGACTTATACTTAATTTTTTTACTCAATGTAAACTCATTGTATGCAACGTTCAACATTTCAAGAATTTTTGAGCACTGAATTCCACTTTTGATACAAAATTTAATGCAAACTCTTTGCTCCATTTTTTGGTAAAAGAAAAATCATCGAGCACACAAACCACTTATAACTTTGTATGCATACGACAAATAAACAAATAATGCTATAGACATGAAGCTGATCTTTTAATCATACAATTTTTTCTTATGTAGGAAAATCTCTCTCTCTCTCTCTCTCTCTCTCTCTCTCTGTCTGTCTTTATCTGCTTCATATATGGTGGTTATATATTAAATCATATTAATACTCATTTATAAAGAAAAATTTTTTTTTGTTTGTATACGTTCAAAAATTTAATTATGTTTTTTCCAATTACTATCATACTAATAATTCCGAAACATTATATATATATATATATATATATATATATATATATATATATATATATATATATATATATATCATAGCTTATATATAAAAAACTATATTCGAGCGTTAACTTCAAAAACGTGAGATTTGCTTAAATTTCAGTGTGTACTATTAACTAAATATTCGTGATTATATTATGGTATACATAATTATATTCATAATTTAAAATAAGAAATGATACGAAATGTAAAGATATCTACATCTTACAAACGGCTTCTACAGGGAAGTAGTTTCGTGTTCAAGTGATCAAATACAACGTCCAAGACGACTTCTACAGGAAGTTTCGTGTTCAGACAGTATAATACGATTTAAAAATTAATAAATATTTTTTTATTGGTCTTACAGTCCAATCAATTCAATCCAAAAAAAAAAAAAAATTTAATTAAAAATTAAATTAAAATTATAATGACAGTCAGACTGTCCTTGTTTACAATCACCCCCGTAGACTAATCTGAAAATAAAATATTAGCTGAAAAAATTCTCTGTTAGCAAAGTGCAGTCTGACTGTCCCCAACACCCTTACCTAATTGAAGACTTGTCCAACGTTTCGAGCTCGCTACGGCTCCTCATCAGGGACTGATGAGTAGTCATCATGACTGAGTCCCTGATGAGGAGCTGTAGCGAGCTCGAAACGTTGGACAAGTCTTCAATTAGGTAAGGGTGTTGGGGACAGTCAGACTGCACTTTGCTAACAGAGAATTTTTTCAGCTAATATTTTATTTTCAGATTAGTCTACGGGGGTGATTGTAAACAAGGACGGTCTGACTGTCATTATAATTTTAATTTAATTTTTAATTTAATTTTTATTTTCTATTTTTCTTTTATTTTTTTATTTATTTTTATTTTTATTTTTATTTTATTTTTAGATTGAATTGATTGGACTGTAAGACCAATAAAAAAATATTTATTAATTTGTATATGGGCAGTCGACAAAAGTACAATTCAATAGTATAATACGATGTTCGGGTGCCTCAGAATAATTTCAACGAGAAGTTCCGTATTCGTACGGTAGAATACGATACCTAGGTATGTTGGGATGATATCTACGAGAAGTTTCATGTACAAACGGTAAAAACTAATGGCCAGGTATCACGGGACGAGGAGTTTCTTGTTCGGATAGTAGAATATGTGCTAGTGTTTTGGACCATTTCTATGGGGACTTTCGTGTTCGGGTAGTAGATTAAAATGTCCAGGTGTCTCGGGATAACTTTTACGGGGAATCTCTTCTTCAAGCTTTCAAACAGGAAACTCTCTATAAAAATCGTCCCAAGACGTATTGTATCATCCAAACACGATTGTACAATACTTCCCCGTAGAATCCATATGTGAGGTATATATATATACATATTGAAATTCAAGCAAAAAAAGGGCTTTGAAATACCACATTTTTATACGGAAGTAGTGATTGATAAATTATCGATAGGAATATAGATTTCTAAATATATTTATTTGTACATAGATATTATTGAATTGTCTAATAAATCGGTTAAATTATTATCTCGAGCGAAGCCCGGGCGTGGAATACTAGAATAACTGAACAATCAATGCAACAAACTCAATGATGTTCATTTAATTGAACTTTATTTTTACTATTCTTCACAGTTTTGTTGGTTGAAATTATGTTCTCTTGTGATAAGCATGTTTTAATATTGATGCACCATTCCACTTTGTTTTGTCTGTATTATGCTTCACGCTTAAAATTTATTTTTTACAATAGCAAAGCGGAAGAGTGCATCAATATTAAAAAAGATGTATCACAAGAGAGCGTAATGAATAATGAATTATGTTAATATTATAATAGAAAGTCAAAAGATGAAATAAAAGAAATTTGCAATTTTAAAATAAAAGAGTATAAAGTTTAAAAGAAATAATTGATGTTATTGTACATTTAAAACTAACATAAAACATGAAATAGTTGGGGATTTTGAGCTTTCATTTCAAAGACAATTATGTTTCTCATCGATTTTTGATAAATTTACTACATTACGATAAACCACTTGAAAACTAACTTAGTGATGCTATATATATATATCTTTACAGGAAATTCGAGATATTTATATAAATTCTAAAATTTACTAATAATTTTCTAATTGTAGAAATTGAATGATGAAAAGAAGTACATTACATAAGAAAAAATCGATTCATATAATAATAATGAAAATGTAAAATATTATTTTTTTTACGAGCACAATAAAAAAAGAAAAAGAAAAAATACACAACTATGTCACAGTCCATTAGCTTAATCTTATCATATATACATTCTAACAATGTATTCTTCATTTTAAGGAGCGTACTCAGTTGGTAAACAAACGTATAGTATACATATGTAATGAGTTGATTGGTTGAATCCAATCAATCAACATGCTCGTTTAATAGTATCTACGGTTTGTGTCGCTTCTAATCATTTGTTGTACTAACATTTGCTCGCTAAGTATTGCATTACATATATTGAAGGATGAAACTGTGTAAGATAGAAAGCAAGCATGTTAATTAAAATTTTTTTGTACAGCGCCTTCTTATGTTATAGCTGAGATTGACATTAATACCTTTTTACGTGTATAGACTATCACCACAACTGCACTGACCGCTGTGCTTTTCTTTCTCGAGTTCCTTCGTAGAAAAGTATTATATTGTGTACAATGGAATTTGTGTATATATATTGTATTACATATCACTTCTGTTACGAAACTGCATTGTGATTCTGCCATACATACGAGGTCAGACAATTAAATAATGCGACCGTTTTTTTTCTCAGCCTGTTGTAACACTGCGAACCTGTAACACCGCCACCGTAATAGTTTCCCGACTCTCTCGATTGAGACCTTCACGATCCTTGTACGATTATTTCTTCGCCAGCTCTTTAGTATCAACGCGCGAGTAGTGCATGTTACGAAAATGGAACAGAGAAATTTAGAGACGCGATACGCGATAAAATTTTGTGCGAAACTGGGCGAAATCGCGACAGACACTTATGAAAAAGTGCTTAAAGTATATGGTATTGAGGTCCTCAGTCGTAGTCAGATGCTTCGGTAGCATACAGATTTGAAAAAAGGCCGTGAGAGCGTCAAAGACAAGGCGCGGAGCGGAAGATCAATTCAAGTGCGAACTGAAGCGAATGTGCAGCGCGCCCTCGCCCTTGTTCGTCAAGACCGGCTGACGAGTTGAATATTAACCGATGATTTTCACCGAAGATTTCGCCATGAAATAGCTGTGCGCAAAGATGGTACCGAAGAATCTTTCAAATGAGCAAAAATCCCACCGAGTGAATATCGATCAAGATTGTCTTGAGCAGGTTGAAAGTGATGCTACTCTTCTCGATCGAGTTATTACTGGCGATAAAAATTGGTGCTTTTAATATAACCCCGAAACTAAACGACAAAGCTAACAGTGGCTGTCCCTGGACCGCCAAGGCCAAAGAAGGCGGAATGAGCAAGTCCAAAGTGAAAACCATATTTATTTGCTTCTTCAACAGCAACGGTGTGGTTTACAAAGAGTTTGTAGCACCTGCACAAAGCGTAAATCAAGTATTTTACCGCAGTGTGCTCGAAAAATTACGAAAAAGGGTGCTTAAAGTTCGTCTAGTGAACGCGAAGACTTTGGTTCTGCATCACGACAATGTTCCCTGTCACAGTACGTTCAGTGTCTGTTAGTTTTTGGCGTCTAAAGGCATCACAACGTTACTACAACCGCCCTATTCACCGGCAATATCACCCTGTGACTTTTTTATATTCTTCCATTTGAAAAAATTCGTCAAAGGTCGACATTTTGATTCCGTTGAAAACATCCAAGAATCTGTGACGAGGATACTCGGAGAGGTCCCACAAGAAGTGTTCCAGAATTGAGATGAAAACGGGAAAACTCGATGGAATAAGTGTATAAATATGAAAGTGGACTACTTTGAAGCGGATTGCAGCGATGTATCTTAATTTTTAAATATACTCGATTTTTTTATTTTGTAGTATTACTTAATTGTCTGACCTCGTATATAGTCCGTCGACCATGTACACGAAGACTATACAATGCGAAGTAGATTGCAAAGTGCATCTATGTATAGCAGAAATGTCTTAAGACTGCTACAATTCACTGCATATATTGTGTTAAACTTTTTGTAAGAACAAAATTGAAAACTGTGACTGTTTTTTATAAAAGACTATACCTGTACAAAGGTAACCGAAAAACTTCTTTGGAGCCATTGAATAATTATTATTATTACTATCATTAAAGTTTAATCACACAGAATTTAAACACACACACACACACACACACAGAGAGAGAGAGAGAGAGAGAGAGAGAGAGAGAGAGACAAGCACGAGCACGAGTACGCGCGTGTATGCATTCCGGTCTTTATATAATGGAATTATACGAGTTCCATCTTGCTTAATTTCAAGTTTTTATACAAGCTTAATTATTAGTCAATTTATGTAATGTATGATACTTAAATAGACCTTTGGTGTAGATTTAGAATAGTCCGGGATCCATCGACATTTTTTGTCATAGATCTATCCTTGGCCGAAAATTAATTTAAATGATTCGTTTGAATGTACTCTAAAGTGTAGCGACCGTTCGTTGCGACAATTAATGTGAATGTGGCAATGCCAGGAATTCAAACAATTAAAAAAAATTTTTTTCGGTTACTTACCCCCTGCTCAAATTAGGTCAGATTAAAGTTTAGACGACGTATTTACGAAAAAAAATCTTCTGGTTCTAATCATCTAAATCACATAAAAAATCATTTCATATTTTTGAAAAAAAAGTCGAAAAAAATTTCCGAAAAAAATAGTACGTTCAGATGTTTATTACGAATATAATTGAAAAAATTACGAAATAAATAATTGAATTGTGAAAATGTTAAAAAATGATAAAAACTAGGTTTTATGCAATAATTTTCAGTTTAGAAAAAATTTTTTTTTATGTTCTATCCATTTTTGCTTTAAAGCTAATAATTATCGAAAAAAAACACAATTCATTAAGAGCATTTCGAGCTACTATCAACACAAGTCCTTGTCGATACGTCAGGGATCTACCGCGTCGCTCAAATGATACTTGGTACAAGTGCTTTCTGATTTTCACTATTTCATTATTAATTCAGTCAATTTCATGTATAATATTAATCTTCCGAAACGCCCAAAATTATTTGTAAGACCTTTGCTGAACTGCTATACATTTTTCATTACAAATAAATCAAAAATACAAAAATACAATAATAGTGAAGGATGTTAGTTATATAGAAGTATTATAGTGTCATATCTATATACATTGTCGTATTGTATATAACGAATAAGTGTGATATGCTCAAGAATAGTATGAATTTGGCGAGCAAATCCATAAAAGGTTGAGACTGTGCATTCAAGCATTGTATAATGATAATTGTAAACCTTTCCTCTCTGAGAGGGCATGGTATCAACCATACCTAGGTAATAAATCGAGGGTAAGCGAGGCAGTTTACTTTTAGCAGAAATAATAAGGGGAGATCATCGACGTTTATCGGCGAGACTGCAGTAAAAATTTTTGACTGAAAATGAGGGCCTCTGGTGGCCAAAGCGAGATACTGACCGTTTCGTGCGATATTCTAGATGTTGTTTTACAAGCTCCTGCGATTGTGCGATTGAGGGAGGAACTGTCTTCGGCGCGTGCGGGGGGGGGGAGGCAGCTTGGTGAGACAATAGGCTATCAGCCGGGTGCAATAAAAGATGAGCAGCTTATACTGACAGCGATCTAAAAGAAATTTTATTACCACATGTATGTATATATATATATATATATATATATATATATATATATATATATATATATATATATATATATATATATATATCAGCTAGCATCAGCTAGCAAGCAGCTCATCGTTTTCAAATCTGCAGCAACTTTATTTATTTTAGTCCAGCAAATATTCATTTAAATTCTATTTACTTGAAACAAAAACATACATATTTAAAACGAACGAATATTTTGTAATTTTGAAAGAATCGTCTGTTTAAAATAAGGAGTTGAGTTTATTTGAAGAGCAAAAAAATATTTGTTACGTTACAAATACTTTTAAATGATTAGAATTTCTAATACACCATACTTGACTTATTTTATACTTTTGTATACAGTAAAGTTAAAGTATGGTTTAGTTGTGTAAGTAATTTTTAAAATTAAGATTTGTAGTGCTAAAGAGTGCACCAACCATAGTTCAGAGTTTAGCAATTGTCTCAGCTTTGCTCTAGATAGTAAATGTAACAGACTTATTAACCAGTTAAACAATCTCTACTTATTAGGATAAGTCCTAATCATAACCGTAATTAACATTCTGATCAGGATGTCTAAGGCTTGAATGCAAATTGTTTGCGTTGAAAATTCACTTCCATTGTGTTTCGTACAATACGAATGATGGGAAAATATGTAAATATAGTTAATATTTATTGCAATATAATATATAGTGTACGTTTACATCGATGAAGATTATGAAAATGATGGCCGCATAAGTTAAGATACTACAGTGGAATTTAAATTTTGTTTAAATATTCTGTTCTCATATATCAAAAAAAATATTTATTGTATTTCAATAAAAATTTCAGTATTTTAAATGTATAAATTACTTATTTTGAATAAATGGTTAATCAATCGTATATGAACAAACCATTTATTTAAATGTATAAAATTTTTTTTCAGTATACACTTGTTTGTATGACATATTTTGTTACTTGTACATGCTTGTTATAACTAATAAATAAAATAAAATCCCCAGAAAAACTAAATGTGATTAATTTATTTATTAATTGAAAATTATAAAAATAAATAAATGTTCGTATCTGTTATTAATGCTATTATATTTATGAATATATCCCAAAAAATCCTGCACTTATCACTAATGCACACCTTTTCAGAAACAAAATTAATTGGAACCGTTCATAATTCGATAACTTTCATCTTTCAAATATTTGGAAGTAAAAAAATTTGTTTGATTTAATTTTCTACTGTTTCTCTATTTAACTAAAATAATTAACAACAAATAATATGTATACTTTAAAACAATTAACTCAACATTGTGACAATATTCATGGACGTTGTCAGCAATTGATCTATGTTTACGAATTCAATACGAGGGTGGATTGATAATTTCCGGTCTGACTAAGAGATGACGCCACTGGGCCCACCTTGAGGTGGCGTTCTATAGTACCATCCTTAAATATCTTGTAGCTATAGTTTCAATCCGATCGCCATGTTAGTTTAGGTTTGAGAGCACATTGAACAAGACGCCTCTGTGTTTTTCATAAAAATGGAAAACTGGAAAATCGTTCTGTCATCAAATACTTTTATTTGAATCAGTTAACGACAAAGGCAATTAAAGAAGAGATGGACTCAACACTGGGGACATCCTCCCCATCTTATTCAACCGTTAAGCAGTGAGTTTCCGAGTTTAAAAAGGGTCGTGTGAACACCTATGATGAGCCTCGCTCAGGACGCCCCATTGAGGTCACAACTCCAGATATGATTAAAAAAAAATGCATCAAATAGTGCTGAAAGACTGCAGATTAAAAGTGCGTGAGATAGCTGAGACCTGTAAGATGTCATATGAACGTGTACAAAATATTTTGCACCAACATTTGTATATCGAAAAGCTCTGTGCAAGATGGATGCCGCATTTGCTTACAGTCGACCAAAAATTTATTCGAAAGAACATTTCTACCGCTAATTTAATGTTGTATAAGCGTAATCCAAGCGAATTTTTGCGTCGACTCGTAATCGTTGATGAAAATTGGGTCCATCACTACACTCCTGAAATCAAACAACAGTCTGAACAGTGGATTGGACGATGGGAACCAACTCCAAAGAAGGTTATGGCTACTGTTTTTTGGGATGCAAGAGATATTCTATACATTGATTACCTTGAAAAGGGTAAAACTATGACTGGTCAATACTACGAAGACCTTTTGCAAGGTTTGAGACACGAAGTGAAAGTTAAATGACCTGATCTGGCGAAGAAGAAAAACTTGTTGCATTAAGAAGTGGGTTGCCGAGTTTTAAAAGGGTCTTGTAAGCACCTCTGATGAGCCTCGCTCAGGACGCCCCATTGAGGTCACAACTCCAGATATGATCGAAAAAATCCGTCAAATAGTGCTCAAAGACCGCAGATTAAAAGTGCGTCATATGAAAGTGTACAAAATATTTTGCACCAACATTTGTATATGGAAAAGCTCTGTGCAAGGTGGGTGCCGCGTTTTCTAATAGTCGACCAAAAATTGATTCGAAAGAACATTTCTACCGCCAATTTGGCGTTGTATAAACGTAATCTAAACGAATTTTTGCATCGATTCGTAACCGTTGACGAAACTTGGGTCCACCACTACACTTCTAAAACCAAATAACAGTCTAAGCCGTGGATTGGACCAGGAGAACTAACTCCACAGAAGGCAAAAACAATTTATCGGCGAACAAGGTCATGGCTTCTGTTTTTTGGAATGCAAGAGGTATTACATACCTTGTTTACCTTGAAAAGGGTAAAACTATCACTGATATTTACTGCGTAGACTCATGGCTACGTTTGAGCCGCGAAATGAAAATTGAACGACCTCATCTGGCGAAGAAAAAGATCATCACGATTTTCATCACGATAACGCACCAGCACACACGTCAATCGTTACGATGGATAAAATCAACGATCTGAAGTTTGAATTGATGCCGCACCCTCCCTACTCTTCAGACCTAGCCCCTAGAGTGACTATTATCTGTTTCCTAACCTTAAAAAATGGCTTGGCGGTAAGAGATTTGCGGACAATGAAGAAGTAATCGAAGCTGTAAATGGGTATTTTGAGGAGCTTGACGAATCAGTCTCTAGAGATGGCATTACTAGACTAAAACACCGCTATGATAAATGTATCAGCCTTGTAGGAGATTATGTTGAGAAATAAAAAAAAAATTCTTAAAAACGTGGTTTTTCTTGGTCAGCGCGGAAACTTATCAATTCACCCTGGTATACCAGACTCTCCTCACTTAATGATTACGATTATAAGCTCTGAACTCGCTCGTCCTCGATTTTCATCGCGACCAATGATGACCAACCAAGAAGTCCATAAAAATCTCCTTTTTATAATTTATCTTTAATAGTAAACAATCTAATTGATCGAAAATAAGCCGGTAGAAAAACGATTTGTCAGAAAAAAGTATTATGAATATTATGACTATAAAATACCATAATTTTATTTTTCTTATTTTTTTTTGTGTTATTTAACGTCGCTCTATTTATGCTTCCAAATATCGGTGCTAATCAACGACGGAAGTCTACGATGTGTTTGTAAACAAAGCACATGTAAATTATTACAGCGGCGCCTGTATGAATCGGCCGAGACCAGGATTTCAATTCGGGTTACCAAGTTACTAGTCCTTCGCTCTAGCCATTGGCCATCGTAGGCCTCATGTTTTTTTTTTTTTTTTTTTGTAAGATATAATTTAAAGTCAATACTTTTATTAAAATTAATGAAAATTAATTTTCTATAAATTTATCAATCCGTCCTGGTAGATCCTGAAAAAGTTGCTAATTATAGACTGTAAATTTTTCCAAAAATTATTTGATTGCTTTTTCGAATATCATATCAGAATCCTATTTAATCATATTTGACACATAACTACCTTGTATGGAAGGGAGAGAGAAAGAGAGAAAGAGAATTTTAGAATTTCATTTATTAAAACCTAAGGACTCATGGTCCTTCATAGGCCAATAGAGAGAGAGAGAGAGAGAGAGAGAGAGAGAGAGAGAGAGAGAGAGAGAGAGAGAGAGAGAGAGAGTGTGTGACGGGGGGGGGGGGGAGAAAAGAAAAATCCAAGGGGATTAACATAGATAGATTACACGATGTTGGTGGGTGTTGCCATACCATGTATCCGCGAGTTTCCTTATACTGTTTCGTCTCTTTTTCTCACCTGCTCACATCTGCTCTCACTGTTTATTACCTGTCCATCTGCATCGTAGGTGGAATGTTAAAATAAAGATACACAAAATAATCTTTTAACATGAAATTTATTTCAAAAGAAGAAAGAAAAGACATCTGTTCAAACGAAAGAAAAACGCAAGATTCACTACAGTACTCGATAAAGAAAACTCTGCAAGCCCTTGTGAGAAGCTTAAAACCTATGGAAAAAGAATAGGGCATCTAAATAATAAATTCATAAATCATTTGCTACGCAGGGCAGCAATCGTAATAAGAGCGAGTGGGCACAAATGAATGTTCGTATCCAACTTTAGGATTCGTATCCGAAAGGAGGTATGACATTTAGTCGGTGTTTCCTTTTATGTTCTTCAGGTTAATCTGACATTACTCTCACATTTTATGGATATCTTTTGATTTTTGTAAATTTTATTTTCTCTTACGTGGGAAGTCTCTCTCTCTCTCTCTCTCTCTCTCTCTCTCTCCTTTTTTATAAAATGGTTATGTATGTCAAATCATACTGAATATAGTTTGCGACGAAAAATTGTGTTTTTATTTTTATACATTCTATTAACTTCAGAATTGTGATAAGAAAATATGTTTTTTTTAGTTTGAACAAAAGAAATAATGGCAAAATAGGGTTCTTTACCAACAACCTGAAAACTATATATATATATATATATATATATATATATATATATATATATATATAATATCATCACTTCTGCATAAAAAGGCAATATCCATCGTCTGCTTAAAAAATATTCTATTTGCATGCCAACATTTTGCTTGAATTTCAGTTGGCTTTGCTACCAAAATATTCACGGTATTTAATTGAAAAAACGAAAATATACGAAATATTTATATATTTGTATGTGTATAATACATATATATATATATATATATATATATATATAGTATGTATATTATATTGTAAATAATATATATAAACATTTTAAATACGATTTCTACTGAGAAATATTGTATTGGCGTGTACGGGCGGTTGATTACGATATGCCGTTGCCGCAAGACAATTTCTATAGACAGTTGTGTTCGGATGATATAATGCAATGTCCAGGTGTCTTTGGGCGATTTCTACAGGGAATATTGTATTTAGTTGATGGAAAACGAGATCCATGTATGAGGAAATCAACTTCTATGGGAAGATTCGTGTTGGGTCGGTAAAATAGGACATCTAGGTCTTTTCAAACGACTTCTACGGAGAGTTTAGTCCCTGATGAGGAGCCGTAGCGAACTCGAAACGTTGGACAAGTCTTCTATTAGGTAAGGGTGTTGGGGACAGTCAGACTGCACTTTACTAACAAAGAATTTTTTCAGCTAATATTTTATTTTCAGATTAGTCTATGGGGGTGAATGTAAACAAGGACAGTCTGACTGTCATTATAATTTTAATTTGATTTTTATTTTTAATTTTTATTTTTTTTTATTATTTATTTTTATTTTTATTTTTTATTTTTATTTTATTTTATTTTTAGATTGAATTGATTGGACTGTAAGACCAATAAAAAAATATTTATTAATTTCTACTAAGAGTATTGTATTTAGTCGTTAGGAAGCGATGCTAGCTTTTTTGGAACGACTTCTACTGGGACTATTTTTTATTTTATTTAGTTAGTAGGAAACGATGTTTAGGTACGTCGATACAACTTCTACGGGGAGTTTCGTTTTTGGATGATAGAATGCGATTCCCTGGTGTTTTGGAACGACTTCTTCGGGGAATTTCGTATTCGGATGGTAGAAGATGATGTCTAGGTATGACGACACGACTTCTACGAGGATTACCGTGTTTAGTTAGTAGAAGACGATGTTCAGGTATGTCAGGACGACTTCTAGAGGGAGTTGTGTGTTCGGACGGTAGAAGACGATGTCCAGGTGTGACGGGACGACTTTTATGGGGAGATTCATGTTGGGACGTTCGAATACGATATCGGAATGTTTTGAACGACTTGTACGGGGAGTGTTAAAGAGACTTCTATAAAGAGATTCATTTTCTATCATTCCAACGCACACTCCCAGTAAAAGTCGCCCTGGGATACCTGGACGTCGTATTCTACCTTCCCAACACAAAACTCTCTATAGCAGTCGCCCCGAGACATGTTCTATATTCGAAACATAATACTCTCTATAAAAGTCGTCTCAAGACACTGAACATCTTTTTTGACCGCTCGAAGTCGAAAGTACAATTTTCCTCATAGAAGCCGTATGTAATGTGTGTGTGTGTGTGTGTGTGTGTGTGTGTGTGTGTGTGTGTGTGTGTGTGTGTGTGTGTGTGTGTGTGTGTGTATTGAATTGTTTATGAAATCGCTTAAATTATTATCTCGGGCGCAGCGAAGACTGGGGATGCTAGTATATATATACTTATATATATCGTATATTTCCGTTTTTTTAATTAAATACCGTGAGTATTTTAGTAATGGTGCCAACTAAAATTCAAGCAAATGGTTGATATGCGAACAGCGTATTTTTTAAGACACGCGCACCGTTACACTATATATATATATATATATATATATATATATATATATATATATATATATATATATATATATATATATATATATATATATATATATATATAGGTTTAGTATTTCTTTATATAATCATATAATTATAAATTATATTGCCGAAAATGTTTAGTTTTCAGATTGAAATATAACATAAATAAAAGATTAATATAATATGATATTCGTGAGATAATAATATAAAGTAGAAAGATTATGCGATTTCCTCTACAAAACGGTGCCATACAAATTAAAAAAAAGAAAAACTGTCTATAACTGATATGTAAGTATATACGAGATATTGAGTAATTCTCGACGAAATCATCACGGGAAATTTTAAATTTTATTCAATAAGTTATAATTTGAAATTTTGAATTGAACTTTGAATGATTTGATTTAATTAAAGTTAATTAATTATTGAAGTCAGGATCGAGAGAAAACCTTCGTTAAAGGCCACAAAGTTGTATACAATTAAGGTGTACGCTAGATCCATACCAAAACGGGTAAAACCGAAGATTTTCCTGAAGACTGACTTTTATACGATTTACAACTAAGGTAATTAATTATTAGTCGGAGGAAAATCTTGAGATTTTACGAAAGAGGTTTAACTGGTTATGCTTCCATAAAAGCAATTAATCCGTCCTGTGACGGAAAATTCACAAATTTTTTTTCTAATAGCTTTTCTACAGATTCGCAAATAAGGTGACTGTATTTTAGCTTTACGAAGATTTCGAAAATTTTGTAAGAAGTATGGACGGTGTCGTACTGCGTCAAATAAAGAATGACCCGGAGTTATCTCACGTGAAGAATGCGGTTAACAGGATACGCAGAAATGCAAGTGGTGCCCAGGTACTTCAGTCAGAACGGACAGCCAAAGATGCAAAGGAGTTGGCTCGTATTATTGAAACTAAGGTTGACCATAGCGTATCCACTTCGGTCCTGACTAATCTTATTACTTTGGAGCTTAAAGATATAGATAAGGTCATTACAAAGGATGAAGTCTTAGAGGCTCTGAAATCACACCTCGATCTAAAGGAGACTAACATGCTAATCGCTCGTTCCTTGCGGCAAGCTTATGGGGTAGTCAGACAGCGGTGATGTCTGCACCATATAGCCACGTAGCTGAGTTAGTACGTGTAGGGCATGTTCGAATCGAATGGGTCAGCTGCAGAGTTCGAAAAAAACAGAAATAAGGCGCTGCTTCAGGTGTTGGCAGACTGGCCATTTAGCGGCCGTGTGCTCGGGCCCTGACAGAGCTAATCTTTGCAGGCACTGCGGTGGAAAAGACCATCTATCTAAGCCGTCTGTAAACGAGCCCTGCTGTTTACTCTGTAAATGTGAAGGAAAAAAGGAGATTAACGATCCAGCATACAGCTATAAGTGCCCGATTACCGTGGAGTTTTTAAACAGACATAAAACATGAGAATACTCCAACTGAATAGCAACCATTGCGTAGCGGCACATGACCTGCTGAAATAGACAATAAAGGAGCTAAAAATAGACATTGCTGTGATCACCGAACCATATTGTGACAGGGACATACCACAGCGCTAAATAAGTGACACAAGCAATAGAGCTGCCCTCTGGATTGGTCAAAATAGGCAGGTACTAAAGCAGTCGTCGAGTCATCGGAGCGAATTGATATCCTGGGCTAAAATACAAGAAATATACGTCTTTAGTGTATATGCGCCTCCAAGCTTGACGGACAAGCAGTTTGAAATCCTTGTAGCTAAATTAGTTGATGGGGCCATGGACAAGAAAACATTATTAATCGCTGGCGATTTTAACGCGTGGTCCACAGCCTGGGGAAGCGCTTCAACAAATAACAGAGGTAGTATGTTGCTTGATGTCCTTAATTCTCTTCAACTGCCCACGTGGTTAATAAGGAATTTGAATCCACTTTCGTTAGGGGAGATAAATAATCAGTCATTGATGTAACATTCGTCAGTGATGACATGATTCAGCGGATTCTTAATTGGAGAGTAAGCGACCTTTACACCCACAGTGATCACACGGCGATCATTACGAGATTGCAGAGAAGAAAGTGAAGAAAAAGTGCAATAAGTTAATGCCCACACGGAAATGGAACATCAGATCGCTAGACTGTGAAGTGTTCGCCACTATCATATCAGAAGAGCGTTTAGAATATGGTGCACCAGGCCATCTGGCAATCGCACTCATGAAGAAATTGACGATTTAAACATCGTCAATCTGTCTGCTGGTGGACAAATGAAATTGCAGAATTGCGCAAGCAATGTCATACGGCACGTAGACTTGCCCAAAGAGCCCGCACCCATCGTGATACGTTTAATAATTTATTTAAAGAAGCACAAAGAGCGCTTGTCAAGGCCATTAAGGCAAGTAAGCGTCGATGCTGGCTTGAACTGTGTGCAGAGGGTAACAATGACTTATGGGGACGATCATACAAAACAGTCATCTCACGATTGAGTAGGGCACCAATGCAATCCACTATCACGGTATTGATTGATAAGATTGTTTGCGCTCTCTTTCCCAATGACACCCAAGGGACTGTACTGCGTACGCAACACTCGGACGATATACCTCCTATAACAGAAATGGAGCTACATAATGCTTACGCTATGATTAGAGACAATGCTGCCCGTGGCTCTGATGGTATCCCTAATGCTGCAGTTAAGTTGGCGATACAGAAGAATCCAGCTATATTTCTAAAAGTATATAATGCTTGTCTTCTTGAGGGTATTTTCCTGATTTCTGGAAAACTCAGGTTAGTCCTGTTACCTAAAGGCAATAAGCCACTTGATGATCGGTCATCATATAGGCCATTGTGTATGCTCGATTCGGTAGGTAAAATATTTGAAAAAATAATATGTAGCCGACTGGAAGCATTCACTGAAGGATTGCACGGCTTATCCTCACGCCAATTTGGATTTCGGAAATCAAAATCAACAGTCGATGCTATTAAACTGGTAGTGTGTACCGCAAGTAATGCAATCAGTGGTAAGAGATGGAAAGGTGGCACTAAACAGTATTGTGCCATTGTCGTTCTAGATGTCAAGAATGCCTTCAACTCAGCGCGCTGGTCTTCTATTATGAATTCTCTTAAAGAGTTCGGAGTACCTGGTTATCTACAGAATGTCGTGGCCAGCTACTTTGAGAATAGGATAATATTATACCAAACGGATGAAGGCATTGTATCGCATAAGGTTACTGCGGGTGTCCCCCAGGGCTCGGTTATGGGACCTATATTATGGAATATTATGTATGATGACGTGTTGAGGATTCCACAACCGCCTGGTTCAATAACAGTAGGCTACGCCGACGATATCGCTCTAGTAGTGACGGCTAAGACCCTTGATGAACTCACTGAGAATGCCAATGAGGCAATCAGCAACATTAATAGATGGATTAAGTCGGCTGGTCTACAATTAGCTGAGCACAAGACAGAAGTAGTTCTTGTCAGCAGTCGTAAAAAGGTAGATAGTATTACTCTTAAAGTTGGTAGCTGCCGCATTAGTTCTGCGCCATCTTTACGATACTTGGGTGTACAGCTTGATGCCAGGTTAAACTTCAATGAGCATCTTCAAGATATCTGTCTAAAAAGCGCAACGTGTTTCAGCTGCCTTGTGTCGGCTCATGCCTAACATTGGTGGCCCCCGCCCACCCCAGAGGAAGCTATTAGCTTATGTTGTTAACTCTGTTAGCATGTATGCAGCGCCAATCTGGCATCATGCATGTGGAATTAAATCATATTGTGAGCTGGCCATTGCGACGCGTCGCCGATCCTGTATACGTATTATTAGTGGTTACAGGACAGTATCCACCAACGCTGCTGAGGTACTTGCCGGAATTCTTCCTTTCGATTTAGCTGCAGATGAACTGGCTAGGCTCCACAACATATGTAAGGCCGCAGTGGATTCTCTACAAGGTGCTAAAAATGTCATCGTTCTATAGAAATATGGCAGAAACGATGGAACACTTCTAGCAAAGGCTGATGAACTTATCGTATCCTTCCAGACATACACAGGTGGATCAACGGGAAACACGGGGAACTAGATTTCCACCTAACCCAGTTTCTGACTGGACATGGTTGTTTTAGGTTCTATTTCCACCGTTTTCACCTGGATAATAATGATTTCTGCCTCATCTGTCTGACATTGGTTGATGATGTCGAGCATATATTAGTGAGCTGCCCTCGTTTTAGAACACAACGTAAGCACTTGATATGAACATTATCAATAAGCCAATAAGATCAGAGAGCATCCTATCAATAATGCTGGAATCTTCTGAAAACTGGAAGGCAGTAGCCAGTTTCGCAAAACAGGTGATGATCAAACTTAGAAACGCCGATAGAATTAGGCGAATGGCCCAGGATGAACTAGGCTAGCTGATTCTATTTTAAGTTACAGAGGATGAATACCGAACCCCTGATCACTTGTGCGGATGGGGGACGTAGGATAGTGTCATAAGAAGAGGAGCCGTATAGGCTAACTAACAGCTCCGCCGAAGTAATATTTCCGGATAGTTCCGGCGGGATGCTGGTTTCGTGAGGCCACTAGTGCAGTACTAATAAAAAAAAAAAAAAAAAAAACACACACGCACACATATATATTAGTATTTTTTGTTTGTTTGTAATACAATCTATAAATATATTGAAAAATTGATTTTATTTTCAGAAATGGAATATTTAAAAAAATCTGATACACCATGTGAATGTGTTAATATTTCATGTTTGTTTTGAAATTATCTCAGAAATTTTATAAACAATATATATTATGTGACATTACAATATTATCGCTGAAATATAATGTAATATTAAAAAAGTGCATTAGAACTTCTTCCATTTTTAAAATGTTTTATATAATATTGCATTTCGTTTCTATTTAGATTCCATCAGATATATGGACTTATTCTCACATATTAGAAGTAATTTGAAATACAAATTTGGAAGATTATTCGAGAAATAATTAATTGATTAATATAAAATATATCTTATGATTGTTGATGATTAGAACAAACCAGATTAATGAGTTTTTAGAACAAGATTATATAAATATAGCATCTAAACTATAAACCTAATATTATAGCATTTTGTTTTGACTTAGGACTACACATAAATAGTATGAGTATAGACTTTCGAAAAACTAGTAAATCTACAGATAATATATCTGAATATATGTGAATAAATATGTGAATCTGTGAATGTGAATAACTATATTGAAAATATTTTCTTATAGTTGGTATTTAAAATTAAAAATTTTAATTTGTTTTTGATGGAATATTCAGCACATATATATAAATTTCTCATCTAATTTTCCTACATTTTAATAATTTGATAGGTAATTTTTATATAATTGGATTATTTCAGAGGCCTAAGGGACTGGAAAAAAGATAGACGAATCAAAAGTACGTACTGAAGCAGGTTTGTTTGAATTTACAGTTTTTCTTAATGTAAAAGAAATTACGATAAATTATATACAAAATGTACACAATGTGTTTGCATACCACTGAAATTTTTTTATTAAATTTATGTGGTTATTTTGGTTAATGGAATATCAAATAATATTTTGTCAAACTCTTACAGAGTGAGATTGTCTTAATATTTTTTCAAAAGTTAAATATTGCTTTATTCGCTAATATTTTGATGTTATTTAATATTAATATCCTTTTGATAATTGGCATAATTAAATTTTTCTTATTTATATCACTGTAGATTTAATTTTTTATATGTGGAATAATTTTAATCAGTATAATAATTATATGTTATATCAGGTATGTGAATAAGTCTTTCCCGTTTTTTTTCAAATTTTGAGCCTTTATTGTGAAAAAATGGTTACAAATGAATTATTGAAAGTATTGGCCATCGCTAGCTACAACTTTTTCCCATCTTTCTGGCAACATACGAATCCCGTTGCGAAAAAATTCGACCGGTTTGGCCTCTATCCAGTCATCCACCCATTTTTTGGCTTCCTCGTAGGAATGGAAGTGCTGGTCAGCCAGGCCATGCGTCATCGATCTGAAGAGATGGTAATCAGACGGAGCAACGTCTGGACTATACGGCGGGTGGGGTAGGACTTCCCATTTGAGCGTTTCTAAGTATGTTTTCACCGGCGGTGCAACATGTGGGCGAGCATTGTCATGTTGCAAAATAACTTTGTCGTGCCTGTCGGAGTATTGTGGCCGTTTTTCTCACAGTGCGCGGCTCAAACGCATCAATTGTCGTCGATAGACCTCGCCTGTGATCCTTTCATTCGGTTTCAGAAGCTCATAGTAAACCACACCTAGCTGGTCCCACCATATACAGAGCATGAGCTTGGCGCCATGAATATTTGGCTTGGCCGTCGATGATGATGCATGGCCGGGTAGTCCCCATGATTTCCTTCGCTTCGGATTATCGTAACGTATCCACTTTTCATCGCCAGTCACGATACGATGCAGAAAACCCTTTCTTTTATGTCGCTGAAGCAGCTGTTCGCAAGTGAAAAAACGCCGTTCGACGTCTCTCAGCTTCAGTTCGTACGGCACCCAATTTCCTTGCTTTTGGATCATTCCCATGGCTTTCAAACGCTTGGAAATGGTTGTTCGGTCAACTCCCAATGCTTCAGCAAGTTCTTCTTGCGTTTGACAAGAATCTTCATCAAGCAAAGTCGCCAATTCTCGATCTTCAAAGATTTGCGGCCGCCCGGAACGCTCCTTGTCTTCCACGTCGAAATCACCACTTTTGAAGCGTCGAAACCATTCGCGAACACTTGAATCATCGACACAACCTTCTCCATAAGCCTCCTGAAGCAATCGATGCGTCTCGGTAGCAGATTTCTTCAAATTGAACCAATAAAGTGAAACTTCCCGCAAATGACGTCGACTCGGCTCAAATTTCGACATTTTCACGATATCAAAAATTTATGATGCGAAAAAATTTTAACTAATGTGTTAGTATGGAATTTTTGACATATGAATAAGCTTTGATTATGACATATGTAACCATTGAATACTCGCACAGTATTGGTGGCGCCATTTCTTACAAAAAACGGGAAAGACTTATTCACACTCCTAATATAATAATTATAATAATTATATATGTTGTAGTTAATCATTGATCATCAGCAGCAATTATGCTGCTCAAACTAAAAGGAATTTTTCTTTATTCATATGCAGAAGAAGAAGCTGATTCACATGAATTCAAATAGTTCACTTTACTTTTTATTATGCCGTATTGGGGATACCATTATAAAATAAGGAATAATAAATAATGAATAGTATAAATAAAAATTTATAAATAATTAGTAATAAATTGTAATATATTGTAATATTTTAATATATCTATAAATTATAAATTTAATTGTAAATAAAAACTGTTTTGTATAAAATATAATTTTTTATTTATTTCACAAAAGAAAAATTAAAATAAATTTAATTTACCTACCGAGTCTAGCAGCGTTACCCGCACCCGCACGATCATACCTGCAATCTATCGACAATGCACATACAAATATAATCGCAGATTTCACGCTTATTACGTCGGCGCGACCTTGCGCGAATTCTACGCGCTTATTGTACGGTACCTGGTAAGCAAAACCAGTGATTTCAAGCCGCTTGCAAGCGCGCAATCTGCCAATAATCTGCGGACTCAATATTATCTGGGTATACATCGTTTCTGGGTGTTGGTAAAGAAACCTATTTTGCGATCATTTCTTTTGTTCAAACTAAAAAAAAAAACATAGTCTATTGTCTATTCTGAAGTTAATGTAACGTATGATAACAAAAATATAATTTATCGTTATACATCATGTTCAGTACGATTTGGCATACAAAACCATTTCATAAGAGAAGACGGAGAAAGAGAAAGAGAGAGAGAGAGAGAGAGAGAGAGAGAGAGAGAGAGAGAGAGAGAGAGAGAGATTTTCCCACGTAAGAGAAAATAAAATTTACATAAATCAAAAGATATCCATAAGGTGTGAGAGTAGTGTCAGAGAAAGCTGAAGAACAAAAAGTGTAATACCGATTAACGTCACACCTTCTTTAGGATACGACTTTCAAAGTTGGATATGATCATTTGTCTCAGCTGGCCTGGTATTAATACTTTAAGCGGACTACTTTGAGTTGATGTTCGTGATTCAAGATGCCACCTAGCGGCCGTTGGTGAAATTAACTGCAAAAATCATTAACTTAATTTATTGATGAAAGTAAAATGATTTTGAATAAAAAACACAGCCTATATCCTTCCCAAGATAATATAGGATCTATATGTTAAATTTTAATAATCTATATGTTAAATGTTCTTTTGCTTATCGTGTACAAACAAAAATACGCTTTGTCTTTATAAATTAGTATGGTATGATATGATATGATATAATATAATATAATATGATATGATATAATATAGTATATATACAAGAAATATATTCCATTCTTTAAAAAACCGTTTACTGGAAAGAATGAAATAGTTTTCTCAAATGGTGGATTAGATTTATTTAATTATTCCCTGACAGTTGTAAAATCTAATAAATATTTCTTTGATTTTATTAGACGAAGCACAAAGATTTAAATATTAAATGTAATAAATAAATAGTGAATGAAAACTACAAAATGTATATATAAATCAAAAAAATATGTTCTATTTTTGAACAAATTATTTATTTTTAATATATAAATAGTTTTATTAAAAGATTTATTCAGTTAAATTTAATATTTAAATCTTTGTGCTTCGTTTAATAAAATCGAAAAAATTTTTATTAGTTTTTAACTCGTGGAGTATAATCAAATAAATATATTTCACTTTTTGATAAAGCTATTTAAATGTCCATATTGAATAGCTCCTCCAAAAATTGAATATATTTGTTAGACTTGAGTATATATATATTATAGCTTTTCAAATATTTATATTTAACTTTTAAGTTTAGTAAAATTCAAGAAATATTTATTACTTTTGAATAATTTATTTAGTGTAATGTAATAAATATATGTTTGCTATTCAAATAAACTTAATTGTTTGTTTCAAATATGTGTTTTACTCCAAATTACAAAATATGTTTTTGTTTTAAACATAAATTTAAATAAATATTGTTGTATTCTAATAACTATTGAATTCATTTTAATGAATTTAATTTACGTTAAATAAATATTTGTTTGATTTAAAAGTAAATAATTTTAATTCTTATACTAATAAATAGTAAAATAATGTAAATTATATTCTTTAATAAATAAATAATAAATAATATTAAATTCTTTCATAATGTAAATAGTAATGAAATAAAATTTATTCTATAAAAATGTAATGAATGTTATGACATAAATAGTTTACAGAAAGTATAATTTTTATATCAAATTAGTCTTATTATTAACGTCAACGTAGTCTTATTAATCAACGTAGTCTATCATCAAGTTTTAAACTCAAAATTTTAAGAATATACGTATATATATATATATATATATATATATATATATATATAAATACACACACACACACACACACACACACACACACACACACACACACACACACACACACACACACACACACACACACACACACACACACACACACACACACACACACACACACAAACTAAAGAAAATCTATACATACTAAAAGAATTTCGACACCAGTTAATCTCTTTTATTGCATCTATTGTTTCGCCGTCCCTACTGCTGCACAGTCGTCTCCACCTCGATCGCACGAGCTCGAAAACCAACATTTGGAATATTGCACAAACGGAGTACCAATGTACACCGCCGTAGCACTGAGTGTCAAAATTTTACTGCAATGTCCAACATTATCCCCTGATTATCTCCGATTTTAAACAGAGTGTCAAGTTGAAAACACCGTTCGATCTTGACTATCCGTGCGTTCCATTTGAACTGTTTAATTTTTATGTTTATATGAGAATAAATGTATTATCATTTTTAATTCATTGGTGTTGTTTTTTCTATCTGTGCCTGAATATTCATAACCTTTGAAATATCTTATCCGAGTGATTTTATTATACATAGTTGATTTCTTTAAATATAATGTAGATTTAAGTATAGAAATATGCGGAACACCCGGCTAATGCTAAGGATTATCCGCACAGGTGTAAACGCCTCGAATGTACTGTAACAAATGAGGAGTGCGCGTTTGAACTTGTGTGAATATAATTGACCTGAGAAGTTATAGAGTTGAGTTATTGTAAAAGGGAGAGGAGATTGTTGTTAGACTTGGAGTGAGAAGGACACTTATTGTGAGAGTCTTACGTGTAAGTTCAAATGTGATTATTCCTGCGTTATATTGTATTATATTTCACTGCAATAGATTCAATATTGTTTAAATTGTTGTTTATTTATTTAGTACCACCATCCTGACAAACCATCTACAATAACATCATTTGTTTCCAGAAAAATTTATAGATTAAAACCATAATATTGTAGGGGTTTTTACATAATTAGCAGGTAGGTACTCGGTCCATGCTGGCGACGGCGGGTCGATTTCACGCTTTGACTGGCACCATACAGGTCTTGACCTCCACGGTCGAATACTTGCGAGGTATACGTGTAGGTAATTACTCCCGGGTAGAGGGTGAGGACATCCCGAGGTGTCGAGCTGAGTGATATGTGTGAGTGTGACGAGTCTTGTTCGGAGTAAGGAAGAGAACACAACGTAAGATATAGCTCCCACGAGTTGTAGTCCCTCGTGTAAATTGTTAAATATAATCACCTTTCCATAGAAGCCTGTTGTTATTTATTTGTGTTACATCTTGATTTCGCCCCTACAATCTGCAGAAGTTGGGATCGAAAGGAGGTCATCGCGAATTACCTGTGTAAAAGTGTCAGATAAAGTGTAATCATAAATTATGTAAATGTAATCTTGACGTATATCTCCTTCGCTGATTTGAAAAGTAAAATAAAACGGCATTGGTGCCATAAATATTTAAGCTTTTATTGAGGCGAAATTAAGATTTAGAACTTTTATTTTGTGTGATTTTTTTCTCATTCTAACAATGTCTAACATATATTCTGAAAAATTTGCCCGTCAACGGAATGAACACGGAATTAAGCGTCCGACTTAAACAGTATAATCCTCAGATTTGGGATATTTTAGAAGAGGAGAATAGAAAAAATTATCAATTGGACAGAGAAGCATCATTAAGGCAAGATTCTATTCAACCCAACCAAGATAACATGGCGCAACGCGATCTTCTAAACATGTCTCCTAGAAATGAGGTGGTAAATAATGCTGTGACAAGCAACAGCGAAAGTGATTTAGTAAGACGAGAACTAGAAGTAATAAGAAAAGAGCGTGACTTATTGAAAAGAGAGTTAGATCTTATACGTGCAGAGCAGAATATCCTACGTTCGTCACCAGATATAAGAAGTGACTCTGGTGCAGACCTTTACACGGGCCTGAGAGCATGTAAGGACCTTTTAAGTGACTTCAATGGGAGCGAAAACACGTTCCGAAGATGGAAGCAGCAAATACACTTACTGTGTGCAAATTACCAGCTGACCGAAAGTGCCACCAGAGTATTGATCAGTTCTAAGTTAAAGGGCCGTGCGTTGGAGTGGTTCCACTCGAAAACGGAGCATCTAATAATTGGGTTAGAAAATCTTTTACAAGACATGGAGAACATGTTTGATTATCGGCCGTCAATAGTAGCGCTGCGAAAGGAATTTGAAGCAGGGGTATGGAAAACTTCTGAAACATTTGTGAAATATTACCACGATAAGGTAATTTTAGCAAACAAAGTACCGGTTGCAGAAGAAGAAGTTGTGGAATATTTAATTGATGGCATATGCGATACAATACTACGAAATCAGGCGCGCGCCGCACATTTCGTACGAAAGGAAGATTTAATAGAAGCATACAAGGATATTTCTAAGTCAAGGCAAACAATTGATCAGATAACGACATATAGTGATCATAGAACAACAGTGAGTACGGGCAAACCTCCTGCGTTTGCAAGGAAATCGCACGATAGAGCAGGAGTTGAATGGCCGCCGTATATGGTGACAGTATCCTACTCCGTACCAGACACAGACTGCGCGTCCAGTTGTAAGTATGTAATGAGCGCTATGCTTGATTCCGGATCACCGATCAGTATAATAAGAGAAAGCTATGTACTATTCCGATCAATGTAAATTTTTTGGCTTAAATAACTCTACGTTAAGGACCAACCGTGTATTTGAAACTGTCATACAAATCAGTGAAATCAAAATGGAAATAAAGTTTTACGTAATGCCGGATCACACAATGTCGTTCGCCATGATACTTGGTCGCGATTTTGTTTCTAGCTCTGCGGTAGAAGGCAATTTGTTTAGATTTAAGGAGAATAATATTGATCTTTATGATAACGAACTAAATGTTTTGACTCAACTAATAAGCATTAATTATGTAGATAATCCGCCGCGCGTAGAGAAAAATTTAGATATAAATAAAGATTTGGAGCTTAAAATAAAAACAAATATCGAAAATTATTTTATTAATGATTATCTCAAAACTTTTGAAACAAGCCAACCGACTAATAGATTCGAAATGCATATTTGTCTGAAACACGATCTGCCGATTAGTTTTCGACCACGCCGGTTAGCTTTTTCTGATAAAGAAACATGGAAAATCTTACTCGATCAATTAATTGAAAAGAAAGTTATACGGCCAAGCAATTCAGCGTATGAAAGCCCGATTGTCTTAGTACACAAAAAGAATGGCGAGATTCGTCTGTGCGTGGATTTCCGAGAGTTGAATAAGATAACCATTAAAGATAACTTCCCGACGCAATTAATCGAGGATAATATCAATCGCTTAAAAGATAAAAAATATTTCTCTGCACTAGATATAAAGGATGGATTTTTCACGTAAAAATGTCGGAATCTTCAATTAAATATACTTCTTTTGAGACGCCACTAGGACAGTTTGAATATTTGCGTTGTCCCTTCGGTTTAACAAATGCTCCAAAAGTTTTTATTAAATTCATCACAGAAATTTTTCAACCATTAATAAAAGAAAGTAAAATTCAAAAGTAAAATTAAAACACTTTGGAAGAACATTTAAAGACGTTACGAGTGGTTTTCATATTAGCCGGGAAAAATTATTTGTAATCTCGGTTTGACAAATGTTCATTCGCGCAGACTGAAATAGATTACTTAAGTTATAATGTAAGCGCAAGAGGTATTCGCCCTAGTGATTCAAATGTCTTTTCATTTTTTTCAAACGTCAACCATTTCAAACGTTACATGCCGACCATTTAGGTCCACTAAAAAAAACGGGAAAGGGATTCAAACACGTTCTATTAATCACGGACGGATTCACAAAATATATAAAACTCTATCCTTGTAAATCTACCGCTTCAAATGAGGTAATAAAACACTTTTCACATTTCTTTCGGGCGTATAGTAAACCTCGTCGAATTATAACTGATCGTGGCACGGCATTTACGTCTTAGCTACTGGCCAATTTTTTAATCGTGGAATCAATTCGGCACGTATTAATAGATTCTGTGGTACCGCGTGCGAATGGACAAGCAGAAAGATTCAATAGAATGATAACTCCTATGTTAGCTAAGCTGGCAGAAACATCAAGTAAATGGGATCTAGTAATTGAGTAAGTCAATTTCGTGCGCAACCGGTTTCTGTCCGAGCGAACTACTGTTTGGAATTTGCCAAGTGGCGAAAATCAATGACGAAATTAGGTTATTACTGGAAACAGAAACAGATCGCAATATAGAAGAAACAAGACAGAGTACAAGTGAGAATATCGAAAAAAGGAAAGAGAAAACCAGAAAATATATAATCGAAAGCGGATAGAAGCGTATTCTTATAACGTAGGAGACTATGTAACGATAAAAAATATAGTCACAACAGTCGGTGTAAATAAAAAGTTGATACCTCAGTTTAAGGGTCCCTATGTAATTAAGAAAAGATTAGATAATGGTCGTTACATTGTCGCAGATATTGAAGGATTTCAGGTAACTCAGGTGCCTCATACGGACATTATTGCGCCCGACCGTATGAAACCTTACGAGAATGCGTATTATCCTAATAACGTATTGTATAAATAGTACTGCCATATATTCGCCATAAATCGTTAATAAATAAATAAATAAATAGAAAAAAAAAAATATGTAAACGTATAAGTAAGTGTAAATGTATTGCGTAGATTTTAAACCATTATGCGCCATATGTATTTATATTGTGCTAACCATATACTGTAAATCGACCTATAGGTTAAGATATTAAATGTTCATTGATGAAATATGTGTCAGAATTAAGTTTAGATTTAACTGGGACGGCTAAAATGTCAGGATGGCCGAACAGTAGGGTTTTTTACATAATTAGCAACTAGATACTCGGTCTATGCTGGCGACGGCGGGTCGACTTCACGCTTTGACTGGCACCATACAGGTTTTGACCTGCATGGTCGAATACTTGCGAGGTATACGTGTAGGTAATTACGCTCGGGTAGAGGATGGGGACATCCCGAGGTGTCAAGCTGAGTGTGTGAGTGTGACGAGTCTTGTTCTGAGTAAGGAAGAGAACACAACGTAAGATATAGCTCCCACGAGTTGTAGTCCCTCGTGTAAATTGTTAAATATAATCACCTTTCCATAGATACCTGTTGTTATTTATTTATGCTACATCCTGATTTCGCCCCAACAATATAAAGGATTCTTTAATTTATAAAATTAAATATTTATTAAATTTATAATATTTATTAAATATTTATTAAATATTAATTAAATATTTGTATAGTGCTATAATACATACGATAAAATCATTTGAATTCTTTGCAAAATTACAAAAATTATATAAGCTCGCATCATAGTCTATACATTTTACAAAAATAATTGAAATGACAATAAAGTTCTGGTAAATGTATTGTATATTATTGTATGGCATAATAACAGTCCACCACGCGAGATATCCATCGTGTTTCAGGTACCCAGAAAGTGCGTGCTTCAACTGCAGTTTTACCTATCAGTTGTCATCTATCCTCGAAAAATGCGTCTTTCGTTGTATTTTGGAATATATAAACGTTCATTTACAATTATTTTTAGGACTGGAACAATCTGGAATGTATCTTTTTTGAAATAATGAAAAGTACATTTCGCATAACAAAAACTGTGAGTAAAGTGCACTCAAAAGCGCGTGCTTACACTGCTGTTTACAGCTTACAGCTTTAATTCTAGATTGTATCAGTTATAAAAATTATTATAAATGAACTTTTATATATTCCAAAATACGACGAAAGATGAATTTTGCGAGGATAAATGATAACTAATGAGTCAAAATGCAGTCGAAGCATGCGGTTTTGGGGGACCTGGATCACGATGGATATCTCCCGTGGTACACTGTCATCGAATCACATAAAATACATTTACTTCAATCTTTTTGTCATTTGAATAGTTTTTGTAAAATGTATCTGTTATGTTATTCTTTGACAGTGTGATGCGAGTGTAAAAATTGTTTGTAACATTGAAATCACTCTTAAATATTGCGCCGTCCAAGTCACTCTAACATGTTAGGAAAATTTATTTCTAAAAAAATAAAGAGATTGTATGTATTATTTTTCTAAGTAGAATATATTTATGTTAATCAAATTAGAAAAAGGAATATTATAGACAAAATTTTCCAAATTTAATGCTAAAACGCATAAAAAACTTTGTATAAACATGATATAACACAATTTAGAATTTCCAAAAAATCAATTTAAACAAAATTTTGAAATCTATCTAAAATAAATGTTTTATGTTTGATATACTCTTGCTTAAAAACTCTAATTTTATTAGCAAAATTTTAAATTCGATAGTGTTTGTACCGTGTCTTATGCTGCATCATCTGAACGGCGAGGTAGATACCTGACGTATTGACTCTAACTTGGGCTGATTATATAGTATAAAGGTGTTCCCAGAATTACTTGGCCTGATCTAGAGGTGTCAATATTTGCTCAAAAAATACCACTGTATTAGATAGTACACAATCTATAAAACATAGGTCTCAAGTTGAAGACGCCCTGACGTTTAGTATTTGTTTGACAGCCATCAATAGTGAACGTTTTCAGTGAATTTGTAAACATGGAAAAAATTGGTCATCGGTATGTGATCCGATACTTTTATTTGTAGGGCCTCAGCCCAACCAATATAAAAGCGGAACTAAACTCTACTCTGGATGAGATTGCTCCTTCGTTTGCAACATTAAAATATTGGATAGTAGAGTTTAAACGAGGCCGTATGAGCTGTCAAGACGAGCATCGCAGTGGATGACCAAACGAGGTGACGACACCAGAAATGTTGAAGAAAATTCACAAAGCGGTACTGGATGATCGTCGACTGAAAGTGCGCGAGGTAGCAGACATGGTATGCATTTCAAAAAGTACGGTACATCGAATATTAACTGAAAATTTGGAAACGACAAAGCTGTACGCAAGATGCGTGCCGCGTTTGCTCACAACGGAACAATAACAGCGTTGTGAAGATGTTTCAGTTGAGTGTTTGGCAATGTTTTGCAAAAATAAAGCCGAATTTTTACGCTGTTTCATGACCATGAATAAAACATGGGTCCACCACTTCACACTCGAAACAGAAGAACAATCAAAACAATGGGCTCAAAAAGGAGAACCGGCTCCAAAGAAGGCAAAAACCGTTCCATCTGCAAGCAAGGTTCTGGCGTCGGTTTTTTGGGATGCGTGTGAGATTATTTTTATTGACTATCTTGAAAATGGAAAAACTCTCCACGGCGAGTATTATGCGAACTTATTGCAACGTTTGAGCGAAAAAATCAAGCGAAAACGGCCGCATTTGGCTATGAAAAAAGTGTTGTTTCATCAAGACAATGCACCAGCTCACACATCCGTTATTGCAATCGCCAAAATTAATGAATTAATGTTTGAATTGCTATCTCATGCACTCTATTCGACAGATTTAGCTCCCTCGGACTATTTTCTGTTCCCAGACTTGAAAAAATGGCTCGCTGGTCAACGATTTTCCAACAATGAAGAGGTGATGGCAGTTAATGGCTATTATGAGGAGTTTGACAATTCTTATTATAAAAAGGGTACAGAACTTGTTGAAAATCGCTGGAAAAAGTGTATAGAGTTGAAAGGAGATTTTGTTGAAAATTAAATATATTTTTTTCCAATATTTTTGAGTTTTATTTGTTGGGTCAGGTATTTCTGGGACCACCCTCGTATAATGAATTGCGTTTTTCTTGATAATTATTAGCTTTAGATCGAAAATGAATAGAACATAAAAAATTTATTTCCATATAATTTACAACTTTGTTTGAACAATTTTTTTCTGAACTCAAAATTATTCCATAAAAGCTAGTATTTATTATTTTTTAAACTTTTTCACAATTCAATTATTTATTTCGTAATTTTTTTCAATTAAATATGTAATGAATACTTGAACGTACTATTTACTTCAGAAATTTTATTCGACTTTTTTTTCAAAAGTATGAAATAATTTTTTATGTTTGGATGAGCAGCAGACGTATAAACCAGATGATTAAACCAGCAGATATTTTTTTCATCAATAAGTTGTCTAAACTTTATTCTGACCTAATTTGAGCTAGGGATAAGTAACTAAAAAACCTTATCTTTTTATTGTTTGGGTCCCTGGCGTTGCCATATTCAGATTAGGTACCGCAACAAACGATCGTACTGCTCTTCAATATATTCAAATGAATCATTTAAACTAATCCTCGGCTGTAGATAAATTAAAATTAGAAATTGTACTTATTATGTTTACTGTTTTGAATGAAATTCATAATTTTTTTTATCGGTATTACAGTCTTTATAATGTAATATATTAACTAAAATAATGACAGTCAGACTCTCCTTCTTTATAGTTTTCCCCGAAGAATCTGAAATAGAACTTATCACTGCATATAATTAGATTAAAAATTAAGAATTAAAAATAAAAATAATAAAAACAATATTCTATTTTATTAAAGGAAAACCTGACTACCACCACCACATTAAATTTAAATCACCTATGGCATCCGATGTTTAGAACCGCTAGGGTTCATCCTCAGGGACTAAACTGAATTGAAAAACCCAGCATGCTACTTTATATACCCTATCACCACTCTAAATTTATTGGTATAATATTTATAGGACCCATACCTGCTTGACTTAAATGCGAAATACGCATTTTATATTAATAAAAAATGATAATTTGAGGATCAATTGGTCGCTAAAATATGTAGCTGGATTCCGGACTATGACGCCATATTATTTTTTCTAAAAATGAAAATTAAATACATCTTTTATTTTCGGTGAGCTAAGCAGTTATATTATTAATTCTGTGCACTTTTTTAATTCGATAAAATAATGATTTATATCACTCGGATTTCGTCATTCCGAAATTATCTATGGTAGATTTCCAACTTACGTTTAAAAGTGTTCCCGGTGAAAATCTGGGACTGATATTCGAGATGTCTCTGCGCCCCCGCTTTCCTGAAACAGAAAATCAAATATCCATTATAGTGTCACTGGAGTTAATATGCTAGCCGAGTGCTTAAATAAATCTTTCCATTTTTATCAAAGTTAAATAAAAATTCCCACATTTGTCTATAAAATACAAATTAATAATTGTGTTTATGTCGACTGTTGCGAATTAAATTAATAAATATTATTATTAGTCTTTATACAATAATATATTATACTAATATAATGATAGTTAGATTGCATTTGATTATAATCATCCTTGTAGAATCTCAAAATGAAATTACTACTAGAAACTAAAATAATCTATATTTTATGTTAACAAAGGACAACTGACTGTCTCCACCATCTTACATTTAAATTTACCTTAAACGTCGAGCATTTCAAGCCGCTCCGGTTTATCTTCAAGGAAACTATATATATATATATATATTAGCACAGTCTACTATTGTATAAAGACTTTAAGGCCTATAAAAATATTTATTAATTGTAATACATTGTAATACATAGTTTATTGTAATACAACATTGCAATAATAGGAAATTGATAGAATACGTTAAAAAGAAATGAATCATCGGGAGGTAAAGGGTCTAGGGACAAACTCACATCTGGGATTTGGGGGCGGAGCCCCCTCCTGTAAAAAATAAATAAGAATAATTAATTGAAATTATAAATTTGTTCATAATACAATCTTAAAATAGAATTTAAAAAAATTTAGTAGCATAAAAAATAGAATTAGAATTTAAATTAATTTAAAAAAATAGAGATAATTTTTAATATATAAAAAACATAATAATTTTTATACCAAATTTCACATGGAATTTACATTTTATTCTAAAATCTCGACTACTCAACTCAAAGTGCAAAAAAAGTTGAGCTGTTACGCAGACACGGAAAACTGAGAATCTTACCCGACTATACAATTTCCTTTATTTACTTTTCCTCCCAAGAAAGGAAAAGGAGAATTTTTCTTCCTAATTAGTTGGGATGGAGGTCATAAACACTTTTTCTTCCTAGGGAGGAAAAGTAGTATTTTTCTCCCTGCAGACAGCTGCAAAAAATTGTATTTGGTACCTCAAGTGCGGAAAAAACCAAAACCTGTAGATTTGTATACATTGATTTAGAATTTATATAAATAAATAAAGCAATATAATTTTAATTGTTATTTTTTATATTTTATATAGATCTTTGATTAAGGATTGTACACTTAGTGTTAAAGTAGTTATAAGTATACCATCATCAAACGTTAAGAATACTTCATTGAATATTAAATTGAGTAATATACAAAATGTAATACTTAAAATAGGTAGCTGAACATGTAAGATTTCTTATTACATAAGTAAGTATATACGAAGTTTAGAACTATAATTCCCAATCATACATAAATTTATAAAATATTTATGTGCTGCGCTTTTAAAGCTAGAGGAGTGATGTATCGAGCTTACATGTATTAGAAGAGTGGAGAAATCGTTAAAAGGAGAACAAGGAACTATTTTCTACGACAGCCACACGAATTATCCTACGAAGCTATACTTATTATTGAAAGTTTTATACTTGCACTGTTTTATACTTTGCAACGTTTCCCTCCCTGCTCGGTGGAACGGAGTGTCTCCGCGCGCGGACAGTTTCACCTACACATGAATTCGAAGTCCTTATGTATCCTCGACTTGCAAATGGTTTCGCACAGAAGCAAATACGCGCGACTGTCGTGGAAAAAAGGTTCTTAGCCTCTACGACTTCGTTTTATCGCGTTCCGCATGCGCGCGAACGAAATAAAAAGGAGAGGAGAGAAGAGAATTCATAAGCCAAGTATTTATGGGGTGAAAAAATAATCGAATCCGTGAGGTTCGCGTTACGGAAGTGTGGAAACGGCGAAAGAGTTCAACGCTGCTACTATTGCATCGCCGTCGTGCGCGGCCAATAACGAGGACGGAGATCGATTGGAAAGAAAGAGTAGAAACGTATTTAGAAAAAAGTAGAGGAGAAACTATGTAGTTAGAAAGAGAGAGTGGAAGGTCCTTCCACTGACTGTTGAAAATTTAGAGAGCTGTCGGGCTCTCGATGTGCGGGCGCTTGGTATGCGGCAGATACCGAAAGGAGGGAGACTTATCGAGATTTCAGTAAGCTCGCTTTGCCTTAGCGCTAATGGAGTAACAATCGGCGCGTTATTCCTGATTTCGGTTTCGTTCGTGGCTTACTTCGGAGTAGCTATTTCTTTTCTATACATCTATGTATAATTACCAAGTACTCGTCGGAATAATAGTGTAAGTTTCTGATCTGATCCAATGATTTATGCACGTTGGAGAATTTATGTGTGCATAACTAGTCGTGCTATAAGGGCACGCAAAACGATCATTCATATTTCAAACGAGATTGTATTTGCTTCGATTTTCTATAGTACAGGTAGAGCAAAGTGATTGCTAATTTATTACATCAGTTAGGCAAGGCTTTGATTGTGAGGAACTTCAATAAAGCATCGATGCACTGACGGAATGGGCTCATGATATAGTTATGGCCAAACTCGATAAGAGTTGATTATTTAGAAGAGCAGCATTTTCAGTTTTTTTACAGTATTTCTCAACATAATATTTATAAAGACTAATACACTTTTCACAATGGTGCTTTAATGCAGTTATACTATTTGTGTAATCTGATTTGTCAAGCCCCTCAAAATATTCATTAACAGCATCAATGTCTTCCTCATTGCTCTCAAATTTTTCATCTCGGAGCCAATTTTTTATGCTAGGAAACAGATGATAATCACTGTGTGTTAAGTCTGCCAAATATGGTAATTTTAGGAATATGGAATGGAGAAGTAATTCTAATCCCAATTAGTTGATATTAACCATCACAACAACCGACGTATGGGCAGGTACGTTATCAGATGAACAGGTACGTTGTCAGATGAGCAGGCACGTTATCAGCGAAACAGATTTTTTTCTTTTCAATTGAGGTCGTTTATTTTTTACTACACCCTTTAAATGTTGCAATAACTCTGCGTAGTATTGACTATTGATGGTCTTACTCTTTACCAGAGAATCGCCGCAGATAATTCTTTCTCATCCCAAAAAACAGTGGACAAAACTTTGTTCGCCTATAAAATAGTTTGTGCTTTTTATGAGCGTGTCATATGGTCTAATCCATTATTTTGACGGTCTTATCCTTTTAAAAGTTTAGTGCCGAATCTGAGATTCATTTACAGTTATAAATCGACGCAAAAATTTGCTGGATTTCCGCTTGTATAACGCCAAATTTTCTATAGAAACAGCTCTCCCCAGCAGTTTTTGATCGACTATTAGTAAACTTACACCTACCGAGCACAAAACTTATCCATGCTTCAATAATAATGTAAAATATTGAGTACGTATTCCGTCGACACCCTGGTAATCTTAGATATCTTATTAAGCTTTAGTTTACTGTCCTCTATCACCATATTGTGAATTTTTTCAATCATTTCGGGCATTGTGACCTTAACGTGGTGTCTCGAACGAAATGCATCAGCAGTGTTTGTTCCACTTTTCTTAAATTCAGCAACCGACTGTTTAACCGTTGAATATAATGGAGCGGAATCTTTCAATGTAGAATCAAGTTTTCCTTTTATTTGAAGTGGTTAAGTGTTAAGTTAATTTTCCTTTTATTTGAAGTCTTTTTAAATAGAATTTTCCATTTTCATATAAGCAATAGAAACGTTGTGCTCAGTAGCTGCTTAAATGTATTCTAACCGAGCAATCATTCTGAAAACTTATACACAAGTTAGTTAGATGTACTATTATTATAGAATACAGCCCAGAAATTAGTCAGCATTATATCTTCGTCAGCTGGGAAACTTTTTACCCCACCCTTTTATGTATATAATTTTGATAATTGCCAAGGATTAACAAACAAATTCAATTTCAAGCATTTTGAAAAATTTTCCGAAATGCAAAGTTGTACAAAATTATTTGTGGACATAATAAACAGCTACATCGTCTACAAAAAACTTCTATTCTTAACATAATTTAAAGTTCAAAAATAATCCAAGTTTTATTATCATCAATTCAAGTATAAATTTGGAAAGTCTATAACCCATAGATTTTCCGAAAGTTTTCTGATAATAACTAAAGAATTAATTTCTAAATGAGGCCTACGATGGCTCGATCGTTAGATCGAAGTACTAGTAACTTGGTGATCCGCCCCCACAAGCACCGCTTAAATAATTTACATGTGCTTTGTTTACAAACACATCGTAGCACCGGTATTTGAAAGCATATAAATAAAGCCACGTTAAATAATAAAAAAAAAATTCTAAATGCTAAACTTAAATTCATAGTGTCATATATCTGCAATCTGTTTGTGTATATGAATTTAAAATTTGCTTTAATTTTAGATTATGTATGAATATTACAGCTTATCTACCGGTATTTATGATAATGTAACTTCCAGCACGTTATTAGCGTATATTAGATAAGATTAAATAAAAATTGAACCGAAGCGATTGGATCAAATGCATATATACATTATAATTTAAATTGGTTCTCTGATAATTATGTAATTTCAAATGACGCAGTAAAATAATTATCTAAGTGATTTATACAAATCGAATTTCTACAAAAGAATATTTACTTGCATCAAATAAAATCGATTATGTACTACATATTCAAATAATAAATATAATAATTTACATGTAAACAGAAAACATTCTTCTCTCAATTTGATAAAATACATTTCGCTGTCGATTTTGAATAATTTTTTTCAGCTGATATTGATTACAAATTGACAGTTGGAAGCTTACATTATCGTATTTAAAAAAATTTTATTGTATTGTAACTTTTTTCACAATCTTTACAATCTATTTTATATACTATTCCCGCTTTCAAACAGTTATCATCATTATCCTTACAATTATTAAATAGGCTTTTTATATTATTATTATTTTTAAAGTAAACTTGAATATAATTTGTTTGTAAAAATAATTAAGGAATAGGAGTTGGGATATTGAGAAGTATGTTCGGGTGTGAAAATAAATTACGCAATAATTTATAATGCTAAAAACTAAATTTTATTACTACGAACTAAAGCATAAAAAACCCCAACTATGAGTGGGGGAAAAAGCCGTCTAAAACTGAATAAAAATAATACTATTACTATCATATAACATTCCAACAACTTATATACTAACGCAACAATACATGTCTATAACTTACGATTTCGCTCACGCATACATACATCGGTTGCAACCTGGAACAATCGGTGTTATAGTACTTCTGCGCAAGCGTCGCTGCCGCAGACCACACTCGTACGGCAGATGAGGTCAAAGGGGAAGGAGCTTCTGCATCTACCTCCTGCTCTGTGTTACGGCCCTGATGTCTCAGGAACGGAACGATCCTTGCCG
Source organism: Sycobia sp. Sy_11 (assembly GCA_018907035.1). Taxonomy (NCBI): domain Eukaryota; kingdom Metazoa; phylum Arthropoda; class Insecta; order Hymenoptera; family Epichrysomallidae; genus Sycobia; species Sycobia sp. Sy_11. Next base: position 435,806 of record JACCIC010000264.1, on the reverse strand, counting down.
CAACGGCAGCCACTGGGCTGAATCGCCGCCGGGAAGCTCCTCGGAGATTCAAACTGACGTGAATCTACGTAAGACCAAGTGTCTTACCCCGCTGATGCGCCTAAATTGCGCTGACAATTACACTTTATGTGCTCTAAACCGTTAACAATAATACACGGCGATACGCGAAACTACGCCGATATATACAAATGGTTTACTTGAAGACAAAGTCCCGCGCGGAGGTGCACGCTAAGACACCGAAACATTAACCGTAACGCAAAGATAACGCAACGCGAAGACCACGATAACGTTATTATTGAACCGATAGATTTGTGATTCGGCCGAAGGTCGAGAATGAAGTGAAGTAATTCAGCCGTTTTCGAGACGGTTCAACCGACGCGATGTAACAAGCAAAAAAGGGGGGGGATCTATCGGTACTGTCAAACGATCCTTCACGGCCAGATGAGATGAAAACCCTCTGTGTTCGAGGTTCCTCGAGGACAGCGCATTATTCCTGTTAGATGGGGCAATATTCACATGTGCCGAACACCGGTGCCCATTCATAAATAACAGGATTACGAATTTTACGAGATCTTCAATGCAGTTGTCCACAGAGGTGTTTTTCTTCATTAGTTGACTCAGCATACATAGAGAGAGAAACTTACTGCAGTTTACGTACACGAGGTGACACGACGCGGTCGGCTGTATTTTCACCAACATTTTGTTTAATTCTTTGCCGTGTTTTGCTTCTTCATACAGAGGAGCCATGCGTACAACGTGTCGCCGCAATGTAGTCGTTGCAGTCTGGACCGTGACAACGCTCACTTTACCATGTGGTCCTGGATGGGTGTTTATAATTCTCCCTAACGGCCATTTAGAAGGAGGATACCGGTCATCTCTGACCATAACGAGCTGTCCGACACTGAAGTTTTCCGTTGGAGTTCGCCATTTTCCTCTTTCTTGCATTGTTTGCAAATATTCATCCACCCAGCGCCGCCAAAATTGATTGACCACCCGTTATATCAATTGAAACCGGCTAAGACGGTTTTCCAGCATGGTCGGTGGTTCTTCGTCTGATATGAATGCTGGGGTTTCGCCAGTGAGGAAGTGAGAAGGCGTGAGAGCGTTCAAGTCTTCAGCATCTGCCGTAAGAGGACATAGAGGGCGTGAATTGAGGCACGCCTGTATCTCTGCAAGGACCGTCGAACATTCCTCGTACGTCAGCAGGTGTTCGCCGAAAGCTCTCTTTAAGTGACGTTTTGCAGATTTAATGCCTGCTTCCCACAGACCGCCATAGTTTGGAGTAGTCGGAGGAATAAAAAACCACGATGTGCCGTCGTTCGCTATAATCGACGTGACGGATCGGTAAAAATCGGAGGCAGCGCGAAACATTAATTGCAGTTCTCGATCAGCTTCTCTGAATGTGGTCGAATTGTCGCTATATAAATTTTTACATGCTCCTCTTCAGCTTACAAAACGCCTCTATGCAGATATAAATGAGGCGGTAGTAAGATTATTTATTAATTCCATATGTATTGCCCGTATGGTGAAGCACACAAATAGAGCTATGTATCCCTTGTATGCTCGGTGGCCACGCCCCCTGGCCGTACGGATCTGCAACGGTCCTGCATAATCGACGCCCGAGGTCGTAAACGGACGTGCCGAGATTACTCGGCTGGCAGGTAGATTCCCCATCAACTGATGAGTTAATCGGGGTTTAACACGCTGACACTGAATACAGTTACGGATTACAGATTTAACTAACTTATTTCTACCTATGATCCATGCTTTTTTCATCACAATACTAGACGTTAAAGTCGGTCCACCATGTAGTGCCATTCTATGCACGTGCCTTACAATTAATAGACTGAGATTTGAATTATGTGGCAATATCGACGGATGTTTTTATTCGAATGGCAGATTTGACCGCGATAATCGACCTCCTACGCGGAGAAGGCCGTCTTCCTCACACAGTATAAGATACAATTTAATCAAAGCGCTGCCTTTAGCCAAGGTTTTACCCGCTTGTAACAATTCACGCTCGCGAGCGAATACATGTCTTTGAGCGAGACGAAAAAGTCTTAGACGACTCTCCGTAAGCTCCGATGCCGTGAGATAGATCGGGAGCGGAACCAAAGCATTTTTACGCCTGCGTAAGTTTATCAGCGGCCTAATACAGTATGACACGACGCGAATTAGCCTCGTCAGACTAGAAAAACGTGTGAGAATATCCGGCTCGTGAGTCTCAGCACGGGCATACAAGACATTAACGACATTTTCGCGCTGACGAGGCCAATTATCCGAGGCTAAAGATAGCCATGGCGGTCCGTGCCACCATATTTTTAAGTCGCGTAGTTCGGCCGGCGTTGCTCCGCGTGTCGCGATGTCCGCCGGATTTTCTTTAGTCGATACATGTGCCCATTGCGCGGCAGATAGTTCCGTTTGAATATGAGAAACTCTATTCGCGATGAACGTCTTCCAATGACATGGGTGTTTACTTAACTATTTTAATACGATTTCACTATCGCACCACATATATATTGGAAGACTATTAAGAAAGTTCAATGATTTAAGATGGTAGACAAGTTTAGTTAAAAGATGCGCGCCGCATAATTCTAAATTTGGTATGCTTGCTGTTTTAACCGAAGCGACTTTAGTTTTAGAGGCTAAAAGGCAAACCTGAATTCGGCCGTCGCTGCTTTGTATATGTAAATATACAGCTGCTGCGTACGCGCGTGATGATGCGTCGGAAAAACCGTGAACCTGATACGCCTGATCACCGCCCGAGCCAAGCCATCGAGCTATCGAGAGAGTTGGAAGCGCTGATAATGAATCACAATAATGCAACCACCGCTCGCGAACTTCTGCTGGCAGAGGAGAATCCCAGTCGCTTTTCAGTATCCACAAGTCTTGCATTATTGTTTTGGCTACAATTGTGACGGGAGAGAGCCAGCCCAACGGGTCAAATAGCCGCGCTATGTTTGAGAGCACACATCATTTTGTTCTTTTTTCGGACGGGTGGATCAAATTCATGGTGCTAAATTTAAATTCATCGTCTATCGCACTCCAATGCAAACTTAATGTCTTTATCGCCCCGTCACTATCTATCGATTTAGTAGATGTTAAACTATTTTGTTCCCCCTGTGTAGGAAGAATACGTGAATCATTCGCCGCCCACTTATCTAGCTCGAATCCCGCTGATTTAAGAAGCTCGGTAAGTTCTTTACGCGTACGGATTGCTATAGAAAGTTCGTCGGCTCCGGCGAACGTGTCATCTACATACGTATATTTTTCGAGACATCGCGCGCCTAATGGAAACCGTTTTTGCTCGTCATGTGCCAGTTGCATAAGGGTACGCAGCGCTAAGAAGGGGGCCCAAGTCGTTCCGTACGTCACGGTATTTAAATAATACTCGATTGGAGGTTCACTATTGCTTGGCGCCCAAACGATGCGTTGCAGGTCACGATCCACAGGTGCAACGCGAATCTGCCTGAACATTTTAATAATGTCCGCTGTAAAAACGAAGCGAAATCTCCGCCAATTCAAGAGAATCAAAGAAAGATCTTTTTGCAGAGGCGGTCCGGGCATCAAAAAGTCATTTAGGCGATAACCTTCCGATGTTTTCCGGGATGCGTCGAATACAACGCGGATTTTCCCGTTGCGGAAAATAGCGTGGTGCGCTAAATACCAGGTCCACGGATTATTGCAGTCCGTCTCGGTAACGCGCGTCATGTGTCCGAGCTTTTCGTACACATCCATAAACTCGCGATAAGACGTAGCTAGCGTGGAGTCATTTCGGAACCGACGGTGTATGTAGTTCAGCGCTCCTAAGGCTATTCCTCGCGTCTCGAATCCCACTGTTGGCAAATCCCTTTTTATTGGCAAACGAATAATGTATCGGCCGTCCCTAGCACGCGCATGGGTATTTACAAATTGTTTCTCGCACGCTTCCTCATCTGGTTTGAGCAGATGGCCCGAGCGCGGGACTTCTTCGAGAATCCAAAAGCGCTCTACGGCACGATATAAATCATTCTCGGGAGTGCAGTGCATTGCTTGTATCGGATCCTGAAAGCTCTGCTCCGCCCGCCATGGCGGGATGCTTGAGATAGACCCGGAAACAATCCAGCCCAAGACTGTATTCTGCGCAATTAACTGAGAGAGGGGGAAATGTTGCAGTCCCGGTCGAAGTAATAAACCGTAAAGATCCGCGCCTAAAATTAAATTCACCATGTCGGGGACATGAAAACGCGGGTCGGCCAGGTCTAATTCATCAAAGGTTTTTAAATCTAATTCTACCAGGCTTTGCGCAGGCAGCTGAGCGGTAAGGCGGATGAGTATTAGGGCCTCGGTTTCGATTTTAAAGCCTGGATCCAAACGCGAGCATATGGTAAAACTAGCCTTTCAACGCGCGATCCCCGCTCTACTACCTCCGACTACAGACAGTGGTACCGTAACTCGCTGTCTTTCAAGCCCGAGCAACTGCGTGGTCGACTCTGTTATAAAGGAACCCTCTGAACCCTGGTCTAAAAGCGCACGAACACGGGTGGTATTATCGTCAGGACCGACTACAATTACTTCAGCCTTAGTTAAAATAATTCGACGTTTCTTCAACGATGCCATAAGGGTATGTACATTTATACCTGGCCCGCTGCCGGACCCCGCCTTCTCATCTTGAGGATTAGTGTCGGTAGGAATAATAGACTTCGATCGCGTCTTGGCATCGAAATGGTGAAGTGAGTGGTGTTTGTCTCCGCATTTCGAACAACGTCCGTTCGATGTACACTCTCTACAATTATGCCGGACAAAACAATTAAAACGAAGTCGCATGTGGCGCACCTCTAAGCGACGTTCGTATGACGTTTTTGCGAGAAAAAGAGAACATTTCCAGAGAGCATGTATCGCTGAATAAAGTGAGTATTTCGATGCACTGCCCTTATGCGGCCGCGAGACGGTTGCGTGAAAGATTTTTCGCGATCCCTGACCAGCTTTATTATATGTTTGTTCTTTCTCTATTTTAATTTAATAAAACTAAATTTTATTACTACGAACTAAAGCATAAAAAACCCCCACTATGAGTGGGGAAAAAGCCGTGTAAAACTGAATAAAAATAATACTATTACTATCATATAACATTCGAACAACTTATATACTAACGCAACAATACATGTCTATAACTTACGATTTCGCTCACGCATACATACATCGGTTGCAACCTGGAACAATCGGTGTTGGAGTACTTCTGCGCAAGCGTCGCTGCCGCAGACCACACTCGTACGGCAGATGAGGTCAAAGGGGAAGGAGCTTCTGCATCTACCTCCTGCTCTGTGTTACGGCCCTGATGTCTCAGGAACGGAATGATCCTTGCCGCAACGGCAGCCACTGGACTGAATCGCCGCCGGGAAGCTCCTCGGAGATTCAAACTGACGTGAATCTACGTAAGACCAAGTGTCTTACCCCGCTGATGCGCCTAAATTGCGCTGACAATTACACTTTATGTGCTCTAAATCGTTAACAATAACACACGGCGATACGCGAAACTACGCCGGTATATACAAATGGTTTACTTGAAGACAAAGCCCCGCGCAGAGGTGCACGCTAAGACATCGAAAGATTAACCGTAACGAAAAGATAACGCAACGCGAAGACCACGATAACGTTATTATTGAATCGATAGATTTGTGATTTGGCCGAAGGTCGAGAACGAAGTGAAGTAATTCAGCCGTTTTCGAGACGGTTCAACCGACGCGATGTAACAAGCAAAAAGGGGGGGGGATCTATCGGGACTGCCAAACGATCCTTCACGGCCAGATGAGATGAAAACCTTCCGTGTTCGAGGTTCCTCGAGGACAGCGCATTATTCCTGTTAGATGGGGCAATATTCGAATGTGCCGAACACCGGTGCTCATTCATAAATAACAGGATTACGAATTTTACGAGATCTTCAATGCAGCTGTCCACGGAAGTGTTTTTCTTCATTAGTTGACTCAGCATACATAGAGAGAGAGAGAGAGAGAGAGAGAGAGAGAGAGAGAGAGAGAGAGAGAGAGAGAGAGAGAGAGAGAGAAACTTACTGCAGTTTACGTATACGAGGTGACGCGACGCGATCGGCTGTATTTTCACCAACATAATTGTTTTTGAAACTATTTAAAATTCGTCTGACAAAAATTTTACATATAGTAATACTACAAATTTATTATTATTGTAAATTTGATTAACTTTCTCCGCAATCATTTTATCTATAATATCTACTGGATAATCATTATTAATGAATATTTCTTTAACTAATTTTCAATTATCTTTTCTAAAATCTTTGAGTGATAACTTGATTGCTCTTTCGATGATTTCCTTTATAGTACCCATCTTATTTCCGAATTGATGGCGCATGTTAAAATTTAACAACCAGCCTGGCTATACTTATAAGCTTTTCTAACAGTATGTAGCTATTTAATTTATTATAAATAAAAATTGTTCACGCTTTATCAAATATAGAAATCGGTGAAAAACGGAAGCAGCAATGCATTTATTCAAGGAAGTTTGATGTGTTTAGAATTAAAAGTCTAAACAGATATTAAGATGCTAATAGATAGGGATATTCTAGATTACTGAGAAGACAACGAAGCGTCTATGCAATTCCCAAGATGGTTAAATTCATGGCGACTTTTAGTTACCACCTTTTTGCAATATGCATAATAGTTTTACATGAAATGTCCTTAAAATCTTGATATATATATATATATATATATATATATATATATATATATATATAATTATATTTTCTTTACACAGATCAAATTAGACCTAAGTATTACCATGATTAAATTATGTTCAATGTAAAAAACCTGTCAAATATTTTTATATTGCAATATTGTATGATGATGGTTAATCAGCATCGCTCAGGAATATATTATTCTAAGTATGAGACTGAGATATAACGTCGAAGTATATACAGTATTGGGTCCCCTGGAGATGCACTTTGGCTTTATTACAATGTATTATCCTTTTTTACAAAAAGCCTGTATTGAAGTAAAAATAATTATCGTACTAGTATAAAAAATTGTTTTGAGTAATTTATAAAAAAATGCAGAAATTTAAATTATGTATTATTAAATTAAAAAATTTTAATTATGCATTATTAAATGGAAGCATCCTACTCTTATCGCAACACTTGTTATTTACTACTTTAAGTAAGTAGATGTAGTGCAGTATGTGCAGTTCTATATTCGCGTGATCGCGAGTTGTCCGTGTCCAGACGATGACGGTCCGTCTATTCCCGGAAAGCATTCATCGGCGAGCAGGAAGAGAAACAGAGACAGAAGAAGGGGAGTCGTAGCCTAATTTGAGCACAAAGATCCGAATCTACTATTGCCAAGCAATACACGTGAGAGAGCGAGAGGAGGTAAGGGGAGAAAGGTGCAGAAAAATAAGCGCACGGCATCGAGACTGATGATGGCTAAATAAGGCTTCACGCTCCGTTGACCTGGTTGTTATTTGAACGAAGCTCATAGTGCGTCGACAATCAAATAATCTCTGCATTTATTTGCCTATCACATGCATTGCTCTTGAAATATTCACAGTGGTTGAAATGATCCTTTTGATCGTTCCTAAAGATGCAGCATCAGAAGGGTCACGTACTTGGGACCAAGCTACAAAAATTCAATTGCAACTCGCTCACGCGCAGATGTGTGAGAGGAGCGCTGATGCAAAGGCATTGCACACACTCCCGCGCATATATATATATATATATATATATATATATATATATATATATATATATAGAGCAGTCCAGTTATAAAGCTTACTAAGTGCCCCTTCGCATTATGGTAATTGGATCTGACAAAGGGGAATGAGGTCAAAGTCCTCCAATCATACAGACGGAGCAGGGATCAACCTACTCGTCATATATTTGGCGACGAAGAAAGGGAGAAAGAGAGAGAGAGAGACAGAGAGAGATTGTGGAGGTGGCGATACAAGGGCGGTACGAAGAAAGTGCTAATTTTCTTCTATGTACGTAATTTCTTATACTACGAGATATGTATAAACATATAGTACAGCGCAAATATTGACGTTGTTTGATTTAATGAGCATTTTCCATAGAATACATTATCGAATAAGTCGCGACTACGATAGAAAATATAGAAATTTCGTTTCGTTTTAGGTATTCCACACATATGCGATTTTTTTAATTTCAGGAAATGGGGAGCGATACTTATGGCGCGCTAATATAAATAGATATATATACATATACATTAACAGAGACTGAAATTAAAATAGTTAATGGAGGTCAAGGTATATACGCGAGGATACCCGTGCAGAAATATACTCGGTATATCCCTAGTTCGGGCTAGATCCTAGTCAGTATTACTGATGATTTCCTCATGTAGGTAAATCTCGCCAGATCCGAGTTAGATTCCCCTTCGATCATCTAATAATCATCTTATATTAATTATTACTTTCTCGACTTTATTCAGATTTACTTATCTTTTATTGATGTTAGAAAGAAATACGTGTTTTCACTAGTCAAAATTTTACAAGTAGAAAACTTAAGGAAATTATCAGGCTTTCTATCTTGGATCTAGTCAGATTTTCTTAACTTCTCCCTATTTTGGAAAAACTCACGTTTTTCTAGGCGGAATCTGCAAAGTTAGAGAAGTAAGGAAATGGTTAGACTTTTTATTTTGATTCTAGTTAGATTTCCTCAACTTTTTCTAATATTGGAAAGAACGACGTCTTTTCTAATCAAGACCTTATGTGTAAGAAAATTAGATATTTTATATATAATAAATGTGTGTGTGTGTGTGTGTGTGTGTGTGTGTGTGTGTGTGTGTGTGTGTGTGTGTGTGTGTGTGTGCGCGCGCGCGCGCGTGTGTATGTGTGTGCGTGTGCGCGCGCGTATGTGTGTGTATATATATATATATATATATATATATATATATATATAAATATATATATATATATATAGTATATACCCGTGCAGAAATATACTCGGTATATCCCTAGTTCGGGCTAGATCGTAGTCAGTATTACTGATGATTTCCTCATGTAGGTAAATCTCGCCAGGTCCGAGTTAGATTTCCCTTCGATCATCTAATAATCGTCATATATTAATTATTACTTTCTCGAATTTATTCAGATTTCCTTATCTTTTATTGATGTTAGAAAGAAATAAGTGTTTCCACTAGTCAAAATTTTACAAGTAGAAAACTTAAGGAAATGATCAGGCTTTCTATCTTGGATCTAGTCAGAATTCCTTAACTTCTCCCTACTTTGAAAAGAATGGCGTTTTTCTAGGCAGAATCTGCCAAGTAGGAGAATTCAGGAAATGGTTAGACTTTCTATTTGGATTCTAGTTAGATTTCCTCAACTTTTTCTAATATTAGAAAGAACGACCCGTGTAGAAATTGATTCTCGAATCTAGCTAGTATCGGGTGAGTTTTCCTTATCAAATGTTCGAACCCAGAAGGGAAATCTAGTCTGATCCTAGTTCCGATTTGTCCCACTTTTAATAGCATTTTTAATAGGGAACGAGCTTAGATTTTGGTAGGTATACCAAGCTAGAATCTAGACTAATTCTAGTCAGAAAATCTAGAAATTAAGCCAATAATAAATTATTCTAATTTTGTTTCCTCGATTAAGTCAATAATTTTTTGACTCTTTAATATTTATTTATTTAAAATAAAAAAATATATTTACGTATTTAGGTGACGCATACCATTTAATTAGCATTCATAAATTATTTTCTATATGACTATTACGTATTACCATTTACAATAACAATTAATAATTATTAATATATTTTTTATACACTAATTATTGTAAATTTTAATGTTAAACACCTCTGCTGAACACATATAATATTTTATTCGATGAAAAAAATTCCGACCTCCGCTGAGTATCGAACCCACGACCCTACGATTCGCAAGCTAACGCATTATGCACTATGCTAAAACGCAATGTGGAATTACTATACTATAGTTTGCATATGACCGTAAAGCACTTAAGATAATATAATAATTTTATAAACACAAGATAAAACATACATAGGAAATCAATTTTTTAAATTCTTTCCCATGTTGAAAGGATCTGCGGGTGTTTATATACTCTATACTATATATATATATATATATATATACGCGCGCGCGTGCACTCATTTATTATATATATATATATATATATATATACACGCGCGCGCGCGCACTCATTTATTATATATATATATATATATATATATATATATATATACACGCGCGCACGCGCGCACTCATTTATTATATATATATTTATATATATATATATATATATATATATATATATATAAATAATATCTAATTTTCATACACATATAAGGTCTTGATTAGAAATGACGTCGTTCTTTCCAATATTAGAAAAAGTTGAGGAAATCTAACTAGAATCCAAATAGAAAGTCTAACCATTTCCTGAATTCTCCTACTTGGCAGATTCTGCCTAGAAAAACGCTATTCTTTCCAAAGTAGGGAGAAGTTAAGGAAATCTGACTAGATCCAAGATAGAAAGCCTGATAATTTCCTTAAGTTTTCTACTTGTAAAATTTTGACTATAGAAAGCACGTATTTCTTTCGAACATCAATAAAAGATAAGGAAATCTGAATAAATTCGAGAAAGTAATAATTAATATAAGATGATTATTAGGTGATCGAAGGGAAATCTAACTCGGATCTGGCGAGATTTACCTACATGAGGAAATCATCAGTAATACTGACTAGGATCTAGCCCGAACTAGGGATATACCGAATCTATTTCTGCACGGGGATACGTCATTTCTAATCAAGACCTTATGTGTACGAAAATTAGATATTATATATATATATATATATATATATATATATATATATAGTATATAAACACCCGCAGATCTTTCCAACATGGGAAAGAATTGAAAAAATTGATTTCCTATGTATGTTTTATCTTGTGTTTATAAAATTATTATATGATCTTAAGTGCTTTACGGTCATATGCAAACTATAGTATAGTAATCCCACATTGCGTTTTAGCATAGTGCATAATGCGTTAGCTTGCGAATCGTAGGTTCGTGGGTTCGATACTCAGCGGAGGTCGGAATTTTTTTCATCGAATAAAATATTATATGTGTTCAGCAGAGGTGTTTAACATTAAAATTTACAATAATTAGTGTATAAAAAATATATTAATAATCATTAATTGTTATTGTAAATCGTAATACGTAATAGTCATATAGAAAATAATTTATGAATGCTAATTAAATGGTATGCGTCACCTAAATACGTAAATATATTTTTTTATTTTAAATAAATAAATATTAAAGAGTCAAAAAATTATTGACTTAATCGAGGAAACAAAATTAGAATAATTTATTATTGGCTTAATTTCTAGATTTTCTGACTAGAATCAGTCTAGTTTCTAGCTTGGTATGCCTACCAAAATCTAAGCTCGTTCCCTATTAAAAATGCTATTAAAAGTGGGACAAATCGGAACTAGGATCAGACTAGATTTCCCTTCTGGGTTCGAACATTTGATAAGGAAAACTCACCCGATACTAGTTAGATTCGAGAATCAATTTCTACACGGGTAGTATATAAACACCCGCAGATCTTTCCAACATGGGAAAGAATTCAAAAAATTGATTTCCTATGTATGTTTTATCTTGTGTTTATAAAATTATTATATTATCTTAAGTGCTTTACGGTCATATGCAAACTATAGTATAGTAATTCCACATTGCGTTTTAGCATAGTGCATAATGCGTTAGCTTGCGAATCGTTAGGGTCGTGGGTTCGATACTCAGCGGAGGTCGGAATTTTTTTCATCGAATAAAATATTATATGTGTTCAGCAGAGGTGTTTAACATTAAAATTTACAATAATTAGTGTATAAAAAATATATTAATAATTATTAATTGTTAATTGTAAATCGTAATACGTAGTAATGCATATAGAAAATAATTTATAAATTCTAATTAATGGTATGCGTCACCTAAATACGTAAATATATTTTTTTATTTTAAATAAATAAATATTAAAGAGTCAAAAAATTATTCACTTAATCGAGGAAAAAAAATTATAATAATTTATTATTGGCTTAATTTCTAGATTTTCTGACTAGATTTTGTCTAGCTTCTATCTTGGTATACCTACCAAAATCTAAGCTCTTTCCCTTTAAATGTGGATATGCTAGAACAGTGTTAAGCCTTATCCTTACGTTTTACATTGTACGTTTTATCTATATAACTTTTATAAATAACCCGTGTAGAAATTGATTCTCGAATCTAACTAGTATCGGGTGAGTTTTCCTTATCAAATGTTCGAACCCAGAAGGGAAATCTAGTCTGATCCTAGTTCCGATTTGTCCCACTTTTAATAGCATTTTTAATAGGGAACGAGCTTAGATTTTGGTAGGCATACCAAGCTAGAAACTAGACTGATTCTAGTCAGAAAATCTAGAAATTAAGCCAATAATAAATTATTCTAATTTTGTTTCCTCGATTAAGTCAATAATTTTTTGACTCTTTAATATTTATTTATTTAAAATAAAAAAATATATTTACGTATTTAGGTGACGCATACCATTTAATTAGCATTCATAAATTATTTTCTATATGACTATTACGTATTACGATTTACAATAACAATTAATGATTATTAATATATTTTTTATACACTAATTATTGTAAATTTTAATGTTAAACACCTCTGCTGAACACATATAATATTTTATTCGATGAAAAAAATTCCGACCTCCGCTGAGTATCGAACCCACGACCCTACGATTCGCAAGCTAACGCATTATGCACTATGCTAAAACGCAATGTGGGATTACTATACTATAGTTTGCATATGACCGTAAAGCACTTAAGATCATATAATAATTTTATAAACACAAGATAAAACATACATAGGAAATCAATTTTTTCAATTCTTTCCCATGTTGGAAAGATCTGCGGGTGTTTATATACTATATATATATATATATATATATATATATATATATATATATATATATATATACGCGCGTGCGCGCACTCATTTATTATATATATATATATATATATATATATATATATATATATATATATATAAATAATATCTAATTTTCGTACACATAAGGTCTTGATTAGAAATGACGTATCGTTCTTTCTAATATTAGAAAAAGTTGAGGAAATCTAACTAGAATCCAAATAGAAAGTCTAACCATTTCCTGAATTCTCCTACTTGGCAGATTCTGCCTAGAAAAACGCCATTCTTTTCAAAGTAGGGAGAAGTTAAGGAATTCTGACTAGATCCAAGATAGAAAGCCTGATCATTTCCTTAAGTTTTCTACTTGTAAAATTTTGACTAGTGGAAACACTTATTTCTTTCTAACATCAATAAAAGATAAGGAAATCTGAATAAATTCGAGAAAGTAATAATTAATATATGACGATTATTAGATGATCGAAGGGAAATCTAACTCGGATCTGGCGAGATTTACCTACATGAGGAAATCATCAGTAATACTGACTAGGATCTAGCCCGAACTAGGGATATACCGAGTATATTTCTGCACGGGAACTATATAGGTTCTTTAGTGTACTTGTTCTCGAAAATTAGGTTATTGAAATTTCATTATATATCCGCAGAATATATTTTATGAGTGTTATATTTTATTTATTTTTAATATATTTTATAGTTACAAAATAAGAAAATTTCACTATGTTGAAGAACAATTCATTAGCTTTAAATAAATGTTTTTTATTCAACAAATACTTTCTTAATTTAAGGAAACGACTTACCTGCTACAAAACTAGAAAATATATACGTTATAATGCGAATCTTTATATCAGTATAACGCTTGGAGTATTTTCTTCAACTTTCTGTAGATATAGGATTAAAGAATTTATGTATATTATAGTATCTTCCTTTTCCACGAAACTCTACAGATCCTGATGATTTAGGTGGAAGGGTCTGTAGTCGCGCAAAAATAATATAAAGAAAAATGCTCGCTTTGTAACTCATCCCCCGTTGGGTCTTGTTTGGCGCTCGAGTTACATATTATCATTAGCAACGCACAATATAGTGTCACGTGTATGCAGTACCTTCTTCTTCACCCCTCCTAGCTTGCACACAGGTCAAACTGACGAGCAAGATATTTTTCGTCCCCGAAGCAGTTTTGACTGTGCGTCCACCACTTTAACGAAATATGGATCGCGCGATACGGAAAAAGAAAGAAAATTGTATACATACCCGTGCAGAAATATACTCGGTATATCCCTAGTTCGGGCTAGATCCTAGTCGGTGTTACTGATGATTTCCTCATGTAGGTAAATCTCGCCAGATCCGAGTTAGATTTCCCTTCAATCATCTAATAATCGTCTTATATTAATTCCCGTGTGGAAATTCATTCTCGAATCTAACTAGTATCGGGTAAGTTTTCCTTATTAAATGTTCAGATCCAGAAGGGAAATCTAGTCTGATCCTAGTTCCGATTTGTCCCACTTTTAATAGCATTTTTAATAGGGAACGAGCTTAGATTTTGGTAGGTATACCAAGCTGGAAACTACACAAAATCTAGTCAGAAAATCTAGAAATTAAGCCAATAATAAATTATTCTAATTTTTTTTCCTCGATTAAGTGAATAATTTTTTGACTCTTTAATATTTATTGATTTAAAATAAAAAAATATATTTACGTATTTAGGTAACGTATACTATTTAATTAGAATTTATAAATTATGTTCTATATGCATTACTACGTATTACGTATTACGATTTACAGTTAATAATTAATAATTATTATTATATTTTTTCTGCACTAATTATTGTAAATTTTAATATTAAGCAACTCTGTTGAACGTATAAATTATTTTATTTCGATGAAAAAAATTCCGACCTCCGCTGAGTATCGAACCCACGACCCAACGATTCGCAAGCTAACGCATTATGCACTATGCTAAAAGGCAATATGGGATTACTATACTATATTTTGCATATGACCGTACAGCACTTAAGATAATATAATAATTTTATAAACACAAGATAAAACATACATAGTAAATCAATTTTTTAAATTCTTTCCCATGTTGGAAAGATATGCGGGTATTTATATATATAGATATATATATATATATATATATATATATATATATATATATATATATATATATAAATGAATATGCACACACACACACACACACACACACACACACACACACACACACACACACACACACACACACACACACACACACACACACACACACACACACACACATTTATATGTATATATATATATATATATATATATATATATATATATATATATAAATATAATTTCTGTACACATAAGGCCTTGACTACAAAAAACATTGTTCTTTCCAATATTAGAAAAAGTTGAGGAAATCTAACTAGAATCAAAATAGAAAGTCTAACCATTTCCTTACTTCTCTTACTATGCAGATTCCGCCTAGAAAAACGCCATTCTTTCCAAAATCGGGAGAAGTTAAGGAAATCTGACTAGATCCAAGATAGAAAGCCTGATAATTTCCTTAAGTTTTCTACTTGTAAAATTTTGACTAGAGGAAACACGTATTTCTTTCTAACATCAATAAAAGATAAGGAAATCTGAATAAATTCAAGAAAGTAATAATTAATATAAGATGATTATTAGATGATCGAAGGGAAATCTAACTCGGATCTGGCGAGATTTACCTACATGAGGAAATCATCAGTAATACTGACTAGGATCTAGCCCGAACTAGGGATATACCGAGTATATTTCTGCACGGGTTACTCTATCGAATTTATTCAGATTTCCTTATCTTTTATTGATGTTAGAAAGAAATACGTATTTTCACTAGTCAAAATTTTACAAGTAGAAAACTTAAGGAAATTATCAGGCTTTCTATCTTGGATCTAGTCAGATTTCCTTAACTTCTCACAATTTTGGAAAGAATGGCGTTTTTCTAGGCGGAATCTGCCAAGTAGGAGAATTCAGGAAATGGTTAGACTTTTTATTTTGATTCTAGTTAGATTTCCTCAACTTTTTCTAATATTGGAAAGAACGACGTCTTTTCTAATCAAGACCTTATGTGTACGAAAATTAGATATTATATATATATATATATATATATATATATATATATATATATATATATAAAATATAAGTGTGTGTGTGTGTGTGTGTGTGTGTGTGTGTGTGTGTGTGTGTGTAGTATATAAACACCCCAGATCTTTCCAACATGGGAAAGAATTTAAAAAATTGATTTCCTATGTATGTTTTATCTTGTGTTTATAAAATTATTATATGATCTTAAGTGCTTTATGGTCATATGCAAACTATAGTATAGTAAATGCATATTGCGTTTTAGCATATATAGCGTTAGCTTGCGAATCGTAGGGTCGTGGGTTCGATACTCAGCGGAGGTCGGAATTTTTTTCATCGAATAAAATATTATATGTTCAACAGAGGTGTTTAACATTAAAATTTACAACAATTAATGTATAAAAAATATATTAATAATTATTAATTGTTATTGTAAATCGTAATACGTAATAGTCATATAGAAAATAATTTATGAATGCTAATTAAATGGTATGCGTCACCTAAATACGTAAATATAGTTTTTTATTTTAAATAAATAAATATTAAAGAGTCGACAAATTATTCACTTAATCGAGGAAACAAAATTAGAATAATTTATTATTGGCTTAATTTCTAGATTTTCTGACTAGATTTTGTCTAGCTTCTATCTTGGTATACCTACCAAAATCTAAGCTCGTTCCCTATTAAAAATGCTATTAAAAGTCGGACAAATCGGAACTAGGATCAGACTAGATTTCCCTTCTTGGTCCGAACATTTGATAAGGAAAACTCACCTGATACTAGTTAGATTCGAGAATAAATTTCTACACGGGAACTCACCTGATACTAGTTAGATTCGAGAATAAATTTCTACACGGGAAAAGATAAGGAAATCTGAATAAATTCGAGAAAGTAATAATTAATGTGTTAAGCTTTGATTACTATTTAAAATACAGAATAATTTTATTGTAAGCATTTGCTGTGAGATGGAACTATTCTTAGTGAAAAGTAAAGCTTTTACAGACACACACACACAAAATGTGAAAGAAAAGTTGCTGATATTTAATATTCTCGATGCAAAATAGTAAAAGACATTTCATTGTAAATTTCCCTGTAGATTTTAAGAATGGACTTAAATGATTTTCTATGTATTTTTCTGCACTGATTATGAATATAATATTTTAAATGAGCGCAGGTTTCATGGTGAAAACTATCAAAAACCCATAAAACTCGTAGTTTATTATATTTATCTCGAAAAATACGAAAAATTTAAAAAAGTAATTCAAATAAAAATTGTAAACCATATCAAAATAAATATTTTTGATTATATATCTTTTATTTCTGGAGGGGATATTTTCTGAGAAAGATTCATGCCAAGAGAAAATCCTTCTTAACAGGTGTATAACGTACTTAAAAAATTATAATTAATTATATTTATCAAAACACATTTGTATGTGTTTTGATACGCTCGATACGAATATGATATTCAAAATAATATCATATTAGATTTAATTATTATGGTGAGAATGACGAAAACGCTACAAAATGACTTATATTATAAACCTCCTCTTGGTGTTATCCAGGACAAACGATGTGGACACAGACGACTAACTAATCCAATGTGTGCAAATGCATACGTATATGTTATATGTATCTTTTTGTCTCTATGTTTGTGCCTATGTTAAAGAATCATTACTTTCTCTTTCTATTATCTTTTGCCGGGATAAGCTATTTTGATATCAGCATTCATTGTTATGCATATTTCATTTACAGTTAAAAAAAACTAACCATCTGTCGAAGTGTGCAGAGCTAAATAAAGATCACATTTTTATGCATATCTCATTTACACTTAAAAAAATAACCATCTATCAAAGCTCGCATAATATCAGCAAAGATCACAATTTTTATACACAACTCATTTATAGTTAAAAGAAATAACCATTCCTTAAGCTCTGGATAACATCAACAAAAATTAAACTTTTATATAGACCGGATTTTACATACAATAAGAAAGTTGCGGTTATATTGAATATCATATACATATTCAGCATATCAAAACATATACTAATGTGTTGTTTTTTTTTTTTTTGCTAAATGCACTAAACACGTTATATATTCTTTCGGGGAGGAACTTTTCTCTGCATTAATCTTTCTCAGAAAATATCCCTTCTAGAAATAAAAGATATATAATTAAAAAAATGTATTTTCTTAGGGTTTACAATTTTTGTTTGAAATATTTTTTTAAATTTTTCGTATTTTTCGAGATAAATGCGAGGAACTATGATTTTTATGGATTTTTCATGGTTTTGAGCATGATAATGAAATTTGCTATTATTGAGAGTATTATATTCGTAATCAGTGTAACAAGATACATAAAAAATCGCTTTTCTTTTTTTAAGTCAAGGGGTATCCTTTTCTGATGTACATTCATATATATATATTTATTAGCAAAAAGGCATAATTTTAATGCTACATAAATTATTACAATGTAACATTCTTTCTAGTCAGGCTGTCCTTTCAAAACTGAGAACTACCCGGATCGTCTACAAAGATTGAGGTAATAACATAAACCTTTGTTCGCCCCTAACCCCACTTCTCTCTCTCTCTCTCTCTCTCTCTCTCTCTCTTTCTTTCTGGCTGTCCGGGCCATTTTCCTACGTACTTGCCACGGTAGCATTGGTATGCACATGGATGGGCATGTTTAATGTAAAATTTTCAACAATTGCGTAAGATATCAGCCTCAGACTTAACGTAGGCTGACTATTCTAAATTAAGTGGGATAACACGATATATTAAATTTATTATATAAGAAACAAGAACTTATTAAAATAAGAAGGATATGAATACAATAATGCGTACGTTCTCTCCTAAACGATTCGAGAGCTGCTGCTTAACTAATTTCTTTTGATTTTTAAGCGCACAATGATATCTCGCTTTTTCCTCTCCCTAAACATAAATTTTATTCCATAAATATTATATTCATATTGATTGTCGTAAACAGATTGGGGCACGATTTCGAGGCACAATAACCCCTGCACCACTCGGAGATGAACCCGTTGACATATTAGGGTTTCTCCAGGCATTTTGTCGGCACGCAGGTATATAGTCTAACCCCTGTTACGGCCGACAGCTTTATTACAGACGTTTGTCTTCCCGGGAGTACATTTACCGGTAATCGCTAGATTACGCGTGATGTTATATGAATTTATTTTGCAAAAATACTGCATATGAATATATTATTGAATTAAATTACATTCTTGAAACTATTAAGTATACATACATCGACGCATACACAGATAGGCATATACACAGGTAGCATACACAGGTAGGCATACAATTAGTAATACAATATAGAGAAAATATTAATACTATAATAATTTTAATATGCTTCTACATTACTCAATCAGCCATTTATGTTAATTCGGGGAGGACGATTTTCTGACCGTTTTCGTTGCCATCTGCTGCAAGCAGGCAATGCAATGGAAACTTGTAGTTTCCAAAACATTAGGAGTTTATGTATGTGTGTAGTGCTATTGTTGGTTCATAATGCTAATGTTTGACGATAAAATACTCTACTTTGTCCGTGTTTTCAGACATTATTTTTTTAATAGTTTTTAAGTGGTAAAATGGTAAGCTTTTTAAGTAGATATTCATTGTCCCTGCTTCAAGCCTTGCATATCAACGACATACTCCATCTTGATTGACAGCTTCTGACAAAAAATTTTACTTATATATTGATATTGGACAATATAATCATGAAAAATTAAGCAATAAGCTGAGGTATTGGGTGGAAAATTATTTTTGATTCAAATTCTAGGCGTACATCAACGGATATACTTTTAAGAGACAATCAATAACTATAAGTGGCATATGATCTCGGAATATGTTTTTAAAATAGACTGAAACTCCTTGCAGTAGGCATTTTGACAATTTGCATACATATTTTGCTATATCAAATATTCATTTTTAGTAATGTCAATATTTAAATTTCCGTATGGATAATACTGAGAATTGAGAAATGGTTTCACATTACTGATATCAAATGCTCAAAGCGACTGGAATTTATATCTTTTTGTCCTTTTCTATATGTTTGAAGTCCCAGATTGACGAATCGCGGCTTTTCCAATTGATTCGTCGTTTTCACTGTCCACACATGCTTGGATGTAGCGGGAAGGAGTGAATATTCAATGGGGGTCCCAAGTACAAAAACTCATAGAGATTGCAGGATCTTTTTTCAACTATCTCAGTAGTCAAAGTTTGACAAAGTGTGAAAGTATTCATCTGATACTACGACGTATGGCATCAACCATTCGATTTTTGTAATTTCTATTTGAAAATTTTCATGTAGTCGTGCGTTATCAGTTGAACTTAGTGTTACTGTTGCACAACAGCATTTAAATCATTGCATAATCTGACAACAATAACCCGTGTAGAAATTTATTCTCGAATCTAACTAGTATCGGGTGAGTTTTCCTTATCAAATGTTCGAACCCAGAAGGGAAATCTAGCCTGATTCTAGTTCCGATTTGTCCGACTTTTAATAGCATTTTTAATAGGGAACGAGCTTAGATTTTGGTAGGTATACCAAGATAGAAGCTAGACAAAATCTAGTCAGAAAATATAGAAATTAAGCCAATAATAAATTATTCTAATTTTGTTTCCTCGATTAAGTCAATAATTTTTTGACTCTTTAATATTTATTTATTTAAATATCCCCTCCAGAAATAAAAGATATATAATCAAAAATATTTATTTTGATATGGTTTACAATTTTTATTTGAATTACTTTTTTAAATTTTTCGTATTTTTCGAGATAAATATAATAAACTACGAGTTTTATGGGTTTTTGATAGTTTTCACCATGAAACCTGCGCTCATTTAAAATATTATATTCATAATCAGTGCAGAAAAATACATAGAAAATCATTTAAGTCCATTCTTAAAATCTACAGGGAAATTTACAATGAAATGTCTTTTACTATTTTGCATCGAGAATATTAAATATCAGCAACTTTTCTTTCACATTTTGTGTGTGTGTGTCTGTAAAAGCTTTACTTTTCACTAAGAATAGTTCCATCTCACAGCAAATGCTTACAATAAAATTATTCTGTATTTTAAATAGTAATCAAAGCTTAACACATTAATTATTACTTTCTCGAATTTATTCAGATTTCCTTATCTTTTCCCGTGTAGAAATTTATTCTCGAATCTAACTAGTATCAGGTGAGTTCCCGTGTAGAAATTTATTCTCGAATCTAACTAGTATCAGGTGAGTTTTCCTTATCAAATGTTCGGACCAAGAAGGGAAATCTAGTCTGATCCTAGTTCCGATTTGTCCGACTTTTAATAGCATTTTTAATAGGGAACGAGCTTAGATTTTGGTAGGTATACCAAGATAGAAGCTAGACAAAATCTAGTCAGAAAATATAGAAATTAAGCCAATAATAAATTATTCTAATTTTGTTTCCTCGATTAAGTCAATAATTTTTTGACTCTTTAATATTTATTTATTTAAAATAAAAAACTATATTTACGTATTTAGGTGACGCATACCATTTAATTAGCATTCATAAATTATTTTCTATATGACTATTACGTATTACGATTTACAATAACAATTAATAATTATTAATATATTTTTTATACACTAATTATTGTAAATTTTAATGTTAAACACCTCTGCTGAACACATATAATATTTTATTCGATGAAAAAAATTCCGACCTCCGCTGAGTATCGAGAACCCACGACCCTATGATTCGCAAGCTAAGGCATTATGCACTATGCTAAAACGCAATGTGGGATTACTATACTATAGTTTGCATATGACCGTAAAGCACTTAAGATAATATAATAATTTTATAAACACAAGATAAAACACATAGGAAATCAATTTTTTAAATTCTTTCCCATGTTGGAAAGATCTGCGGGTTTTTATATATTTAAATATATATATATATATATATATATATATATATATATATATATATATATATATATATATACGCGCGCGCGCACACACACACACACACACATTTATAAAATATATATATATATAATTTTCGTGTTTATATACTATATATATATATATATATATATATATATATATATATATATGTGTACACACACGCGCGCGCGCGCACTCATTTATTATATATATATATATAAATAATATCTCATTTTCGTACACATAAGGTCTTGATTAGAAAAGACGTCGTTCTTTCCAATATTAGAAAAAGTTGAGGAAATCTAACTAGAATCCAAATAGAAAGTCTAACCATTTCCTGAATTCTCCTACTTGGCAGATTCCGCCTAGAAAAATGCCATTCTTTCCAAAATCGGGAGAAGTTAAGGAAATCTGACTAGATCTAAGATAGAAAGCCTGATCATTTCCTTAAGTTTTCTACTTGTAAAATTTTGACTAGAGGAAACACGTATTTTTTTCTAACATCAATAAAAGATAAGGATATCTGAATAAATTCGAGAAAGTAATAATTAATATAAGATGATTATTAGATAATTGAAGGGAAATCTAACTCGGATCTGGCGAGATTTACCTACATGAGGAAATCATCAGTAATACTGACTAGGATCTAGCCCGAACTAGGGATATACCGAGTATATTTCTGCACGGGAAGTTCATGCTTTGCATTAATTATAATTTTACGGTAATCTTCAGCGAAAACGAAACTCATGTTGAGTGGTAGGGATGCATAAAATAGCCTAAATTATCGATGATTGTATTGGCCTCTTCTATATCGAGCCAGCTTATATTTTCGATTATTAAGCTTTTATTCGGACTTAAATAAACCCAACCGTTCATGGTGCTTATAATGTCAGTATTTTTACACCAAATAATTTCTATTGCATTCAATTCATATCGAATATCGTCAAATAAGAAATATGTAGAGGTATTTATAAATGTTGTGTTTTTCAATATTGTACCATCACAATTTGGTAGTTATAATCTCTCCTGGGTAATCCCCTAAATCTTCGCCTTGATTAACGATGCGTAATTCTATGTGATCCATGCACTTGACTGGAAGGTAAATGACATGTGAAGGTACTGCAATGATCTTCTATCCTGGTGACACTGCAGGGAAAAACTCGTGATCTGTGTACACACGACTCTCATTTATAATAATAAGCACCTGCTATAATACTACAGTCTATTCTCAAGGAATGTTCTTTTAGAATAGTCACTGGTAAATCAGAATTGTGTATAACACCTGCGGGCAAAATCCGCTGTTGAATGCTCAAGTATTTTCCACGTGAATCTTTAGATTCAAAGTTAATTTGATGACTACACTTAATAACACTACTAATATTACTAGAATTAGGACTTACCATAATACCTTCAGAAGTTAATCTATCCTTCAGATAATTTTCAATATCTTCAATTTCATAATTGGCGGTCGGTAGGCTAATTATTTTTTTATCGACATAAAATTTATATTATTTTCATCAATATTGGGAATTAAGTTAAATTTTAAAAGGTCAACTAGACCAAGACCATAATTTTTATTAGATGAAATTTCAATGGGAGGACAATATTTTAATTTCAAAATTTCCTCAATGGGAGAAAAATATTGAGCATTAAGAGTAGACGATATATCAGAAAGCGTCAAAGTAAATGATTCATTCATCATGGTTCAGTTAAGAATGACGTGTATGACATAATGTCTGAGATTATATAGAACTACTTGCAAGATTCTATATAGAAATTGAAGACATAAATGACCGCAAATACATGTATTAAAATCCTGATATCTTTCATAATTCTAAATAATTTCAGCACCACCATAGTAGAATATAAGGTCTAAGGGCGGCTTTAAATCACCAAATCTACTAAAATATAGTACTCTGTTGCCTCGGTTGCGATATACAACCCAATGAATTTCAGAACTGCTTGCATCATCAAAATTCTCAATACCTAATTCATTATAATGTGGACCATTCGTTGGCAGTACATTACGCATACATACGCCGCGAAAAGCAGAAATTTTTAAATACGAGCGTCTTTTATTAAATCAATGTCAGATAATGGTTAATCTGGCAATTCTACAGAGAAGCTTTTATTTAATCCTTTGCCTTTATACAGTTTTAACTAGAGACCTCTCCCATTACTTTTATGTACGATTTTCTATAAAGACCATAACCTTTTTTGTAAGGTTTGAAATAAAGATTTTATTCAAAAGCAATTGCTTCCATTAATTTGTCATGTCTTCAATTGACTTCCAATTCTTGCTTTGCTGCTTTTGCATCATTAACAGCTTTGATTATTTCACCAGTACCCCTCTCAATGCTTCTGTTGCATTCAAAGAGGTAAATAAAGATACAAGAAATGATAAAACACCACCAAGTTTTTGAGGGACCAGTAATATCCTTGGAATGGTTACATTGTCTTTACTACTTGCTTTTTTAACTGCCACGTGAACGCCCTTTAATGCAGAGTGAACTTGGAATCAGGGAATATGCAGCAGTTTTACTTATTTTTTACAATGCTGAATTATTGTTTTTACAAGTCAATTTTTTTTCTTATTTTTTATTAATTCCATTCCTAAATTTACTTTACGTTTCATTGCATTATAGACTGCAAGTGCAGCATCCTTTTCAGCCATACTTGCATCCTTTGATTTAAAACACAAGCGACCTTTGTCTGTGAAAAATTGATCCGAAGAGTGCGTAGCTTGCATATCGTTAAGCATATTAGAATGTGCTATGTTGTAATCTTTGCGAGCAGAAAAATCAGGAAAATTTATCTCAGGTTTACCGCGAGCTATACATTTTGTCAATTTGGTTCGAGGAACACAGTATAGATAACATAGTAATGTAGTTCAATAGGTAATTTACTAAGTATCTTATTAAATGCTGCACTACCTTATCGGTTATGTACGACCATTCTGTATCGCCAGTTAAAATGATACTACTTCAATTTATATATAAGCGTGCTACTTATTGCTATTATTTATTGTAACAGTTTCAATTAAAATCGTGATGTGCAAATATGAAATGGAAGAGTACTCGACAAAATTACCAGGTATAAATTTTGACTCTTTTATAGAGCAGGAAAAAATTAAACGGCGTGGAAATTTACCATCGGGTACTATACGAGCAGTGATTTGTGGACCTTCTAATTATGCAAAAACCAATAGCTTATTGACTATTATAAGTTAGCCGTATCGTCTTAGATTTGAAAATATGTACATTTATTCAAAATCATTAAATCGAACAAAATACAAGTATTTAGAAAAACTTTTGGAGCCAATCGAGAATGAACAATATCTTCCAATCGGTGAACATGAAGTAGTAGTATCACCTGAAAATGTTCTTGCGATGATATTGCTTGTGAAAAACTGGACAATGTTAAAGCTTACTTTTGCATAAGAAATATAACATAACTAAAATATGTCGAACATTTTGGTTTTAAAAGTTGAATACTCAACATGGTCGACTATTAGCCAGAAAAAAATTAGGTTGCGTCAACTAATCAAGTAACACGAAGCAATAAGACATAAATATAAATTATTAAAATATGATAGAGCAAATGTAGAACGTGGATTAGACGAAACTTCAAATTAATCATTACTCCTCTGAAACTCATTACTGTAGCAAAAGTGTCTAATATATTCAATATTAAAAAAGAAGACAAGAACAATTTATCCATTTTTAAAAATTAAAAAAAATAAAGAGAAACTAAATGTAGCATAATCAATCAATTTATTTCTAATTGAAAATTATAAAAAATTAATAAGATGTTTGCATCTGTTATTAATACTATTAAATTTCAGCATATGTCCTTAAAAATCCTGCAGCTTTGTCTGTTCGTAATTATGTAACCTCTATGTTTCAAATATTTAGAACTAATGTATATTTGATAGTCTAGTTGCAATTATATATTCTGCCTTTTTTACTTCTTATTTAAAATATATTGGATGCCTGGCAAGATGGGAATGGGGCCTTAAATTTAAGGCGCTTAGTACTATTTATACCGGGCTGTTCACACCTATGCAGCGGCAGGTTGGACGATTCGATGTGTGTTGAACAGCAACGCAAGTTGTCAAGTACTCAAACGCACGCGCTCATTAGAGTCACCAGTGCATACAGGACCACTTCGACAGGCTCACTAGCAGTGATAGCGGAAAAACTCTACATCGTGCTAGAATGCAGACATAGAACGGAATTGTACGCAAACCGTAAAAATGTAGCGTCACTTGAGGATTAACGTCGTGCCGCGCGATAGATATTAGAAAGATATCTCGATAACTGGCAAGAAATCTGGGATAACTCGACAAAAGGTAGGCTGACACATTCTCACCTACGTAGTGTCAGAGATAGGATCGGGGCGGACTGGATCGGGCCGTCGCGATGGCTCATCCAATTTCTCACTGGGCATGGAGACTTTGGGTCTTATCTCTCTCGCTTCCATCTGAGAGAGAGAGAGAGAGAGAGCGATAGGAGCTCACGTGGGGAGGCGGATACACAAGAGCATGTATTGTCCGTCTGTCCCAAATACGATGAAGTTAGGTTTCAGATTAGGTTTTAAATCAGGTTCCAAAGGGAGAATAATACTTCTAGTCAGGTCCGAGCTCTATTGAGACAGACGCATTACATGGCCTTCGAAAATCTAGTCAAAGAACTCCTCCAGACCAAGGATTCTCTCGAAGCGATAGAGAATCTGCTAATAGCAGAGATAACAGAAGAACCTGAATAGGTAGGTAGGGATCTGACAGTTGTACATTGAAGGTAAATTTAAAATTGATTATATACTCTAATCATCTACGAGCAAACAAAGCATATATATACACATAAGTAAAGATATTTTATTCCTATATAAGTGGACTGGCTCTATACACCGGTCCACAAATCAGCAAATAAGAAACCGCAATAAAATCAAACCAGCCTTTACACTGATTAAGAACTTTCATCTGGAAACAGATAGTGCAATAAACAGTCGTTCGGAATCCACTATAAACTGGAGGTCCACAAAAGTCGCAATGATGTACAGATCTGCAACTAAGAGAAAAGTTCAGCAAGAATGAAAAGTTTTGGAGCACAACAGGTCGATAAAGCGAAAGCTAGGTGCGGCCGGGAATGTTTATGTATAGCAAAGCATAACTGAGCGACCTTTTTGTGTGTGTGTGTGTGTGTGTGCATTTTCTATAAGTCGTTTGTAAAGGAACTACCTTTATGCCATTATTTTTTTTTAAATTTGTAAAAACTGGCCTGTTATCTATTTCTGATGGTATAGATTATTTGGTAAAAAATTGATGTTTAGAGTATCGTCTATGATCTTCATTCAGTTATCACAAAAAACAATTTTATAAAACTGTTGTGTCTTTGTTAGATTAATAATTATTAAATATGTAAGAGGTAGCACTCTGAATGTGTGTTAAAATTTCTTAGATGCTCGTTTATATTTGGCATGTTACATTTATTTAACAATTTAATTTTTATACTTTTAAGGATCTAACCATAAACATTTTTTTAAATTTGGTTGCAAGGATTACACAACAAAGTATATAAATAAAGTTCAACATAGATTCGATTAATTAATTTTTTTAAAAATCATGTGCGGATATGTTCGACAAAAATGTTTTCATCAAAATCTTCAAACAGGCCTTCATTAATTTTATACCGGGAAAATGTGAAAAATCCAAGCGATTTGAAATTATCAAGCTATCTTCGTGAAGTTTATGCAATGAATGTAAAAGAATTGCCCATATCGAGTTTTTGAAGACGATATTTTAACGGCGGTGCATTACTCAAAATTAACTTGAAATAACAACATTTTCTGATTTCAATATACATGTATTGTATAATTAAAATATGAAAACCATATATAAAAACTGTTAAGATTTATCCTTAAAAAATGAATGTTAAATGTCAATGAATTCAAAATTTTGAAAAATTAAAAATGACACTTTGCGATAAAAGTCGGTAAATCTGCCAAAGCTATATGATTTGCATATAAAAAAAATTGGGGTTTAATCATGTGATTTGCTAAATAAGATTTAAGCAAGTACAATTTGAAAATTGACAGTGAAGTTAATTATTTACAAATTTATACGTGATTAAAGCTATTAACATATTGAAACATTTGAACTTTAAAAATCATATTTTTTTATATTGATTTTTAGAGAAAAAAAGTAATATTATATTCCAGAAATATCATCGTGCAGACATTTCATATAACAGGAATATTACACAGATATGTTATACAAAAATTTCTGTTAAATTACTGCAGAAACTGTAATATTTTACATGTAATATTACAGGCATATTATTATAATACAACTTGGTGACTGGCATGACATGAACATAATCAATGTAGAGAACAATGGTGAATGTATAATAAATAAATATATATATATATATATATATATATATATATATATATATATATATATATATATATAGGGATCGTGTTCAGTCCATTTTTCTTAAAATGTAATCCTTTTAAAAATAAAGTATATAGGAATATATATACTTGTACTAGCGAGTTTTTTTTTTAATTTTAATTCATTCAATGGACAGGGTACTATAGTTCACTTTGTGTACTGTGCTGAAAAAGATACTTGTTTCAATGTTTTTTAACGATTTATTTAGGATAAAATTGAAAAAGATGGGTGCGCAAGTACATGTCAAAATAATTTTTTTATCATTGTCCATAGTACTGTATTCCCACGTTATAAAAAAGTGAGTGTATAGGCATATTTTTAATAAACAAGTTTTTTCTTGAATAATAATAAGTAATAATTTCAAAAACTTACATGTATTGGTATTTATACATATTTATATATATTGGACTATGTACAAATTGATTTCAATACGTTCATTTGTTTAAATTAGAAACAATTGACTAATAATGTATATAATCCTATACTATATATAATCCTGAAATGTTATTTTATTACTATCTTAGGCTATAATTCTTTTTTGAAGAATGAAGAATATTTACGTGCGACTGTGAAGTCTAATTAGAAAGAAATATCAGTGCCCCACACATACGCGCGCGTGCGCGCATATATAATATTTTGGAAAATACAAGTTTCGACTGAGTTGACTCCTTACAGCAGATGACAATGAAAACGATTATAAAATCATTCACCAACTAACGTAAATACGTTAATAATAACGTGAAACTTAATTGGTACAGAAAGCCTACTTGGTCACGTAGGTTTTTAGATTTTCATTCACACCACCAATTCAGAAACAAAATTGGAGCATTAAAGGGTGTTATTGACAGAGCAATAAAGTTGTCACATAAAGATTTTAGGCAAAATAATTTACAGATAGTAAGACAAACTTTCATTAATAATGGTTATCCAATTGATTTTATTAATAGATTAATTGCTAAGAGATTGTTTGACATTTATAATACCGAAAATAGACATAATGTACGAGTTGCTGTTAACAGAGGCAAAATTATTGTCTTACCACATGTTAGAGGATTATCTGAAAAAATTAAAAGAAATTTTTGGAAATATAATATTTAAATTTTCTTTAAAAATAGCAATAATTTAAGTAAGTTGTTTTTATAATTGCAAAGATAAGGATGATTTATGTTTAAAATGAGGAGTTGTTTACAAAATTAATTGTATGGATTGTAATAAATACTATATTGGACAAACAGGTAGATATTGAAAAAAGAGAATTTATGAACATAAATATAGTTTACGTAGCTAACCTATTACTTCCGGTTTGAAGGAGCATTGTTTAAAGGTTTTGCATTCTTTTGATTTAGTGAATGTGGATATTTTGGAACATGATATTAATAATAAATATAAAAGGGAGAGTCTTGAAAGTATTCACATTTCCAGGAATCAGAATAATGTGCATTTAATGTTAGAATCTAGTAAATTGAACAATATTTATCATTCCTTATTAAATTGATTGGTTTTGAACAATTTGTGTAGAGCGGGAATTTAGATTTAATTTACTAAATTTGGTAGTGGAGATAAGGCATATATAGATTAGAATATAAGGTTTAGTTTAGTTCCTGATGAGGTCCCGTAGCGAGCTCGAAACGTTGGACTGGATCTTCAATTAGGTAAGGGTGTTGGGGATAGTCAGATTGCACTTTACTAACAAAAATTTTTTTCAGCTAATATTTTATTTTCAGATTAGTCTACGGGGGTGACTGTATACAAGAACAGTCTGACTGTCATTATAATTTTTAATTTAATTTTTATTTTTATTGTTATTATTTTTGCGTATTGATGTATTTAT
Source organism: Sycobia sp. Sy_11 (assembly GCA_018907035.1). Classification (NCBI taxonomy): domain Eukaryota; kingdom Metazoa; phylum Arthropoda; class Insecta; order Hymenoptera; family Epichrysomallidae; genus Sycobia; species Sycobia sp. Sy_11. The sequence continues at coordinate 405,528 of JACCIC010000264.1, read as the reverse complement.
GTTAATGTAGATATGTATTGATATTATTACGTATTGTTTTCTATTGATTTGATTGGACTGTAAGACTGTAATGAAAAAAATATTTATTGATTAACGTAAATACGTTCATGTATGTGGATAGCCACGCGTGCGTTGAAAGTGCGTAGAAAAGGGGCGCTGATAGAGAGAGAGAGAGAGAGAGAGAGAGAGAGAGAGAGTAAGGTATATTCTTCTCTCTCGGTTAGCTCTCATAGACAGTACAGAAAGAAGAAAAAGCAGCCGCGCCGTACAGTCTCGAGTATACCATAAGCTAAGGCATCTATTCCTCCTTCTCTATTAGGCAGCGTGTGGTATAAGGAAAGCGAAAGCTTTATACTTTTCTCCCTCTCTCTCTCTTTCTCTCTCTCTAACACCAAACAGATTCATAACCATCAATGGAAACGATGAATAGAATCATTCCCCATCTCCCTTCCTCTTTATCTATTATAATATAGCGGAAGTGGTGCCGTTTTCGGAAGGGCGGCTCTTTCTCTATAGATTATAATATGCTGGAGGGGGGCATAGCACACTTTTAAAAGGGGGAAGATTGTGTCATAATGCCTATGGAGGCATAACACACTTTTAAAGGAAGGGAGGTTGTGTCACAATGCCTATGGGCGTATAGCACACTTTTAAAAGGGGCAGGTTGTGCCATAATGCCGATGGGGACATAACACACTTTTAAAGGAAGGCAAGTTTTGCCACAATGCCTATGGGGTATAGCACACTTTTAAAAGGGGGAGAGATTATGCCAGATTGCATGTAGGGGCAGAGCATTTTTCAAGAGGGGAGGTGTACTAGAATGCCTAGAGTCTATCTACTCATATTTTTGTTTGTAACGTTAAATAAAAAAACTACTGAAGCGATTGCTCTGAAATTCGAAATATATATTTTGTATCGTGTATTATTATGTATTATATTATCTTTATAAGGACATTAGGCTATGTTTTGTGCTGAAAATCACCTCACTTTAATCAAAAAATTATGCATGTATGTATTATACGCGGTTTGTTATAATTTAGGGAAGATAATAAAGTGAGTTCGGCGTCGACCGCACATCTTCCACGTGTGCAGTTAATGCCCTTAACTGTCAGTGCTACTAGCGGCCAGTTGATGGCGTCTTGAAAAATAAGTCGAATATCAATTCAAAGTAATCGGCTAAAATTTGTGTAGGAGAAAAAATTCTGCACAAAAGTAAGCACTTTGACAGGTTAAAAAATCATTTTAACTATAGTTAAATAAACAATAAAATCACACAAATTTTACAATATTCATAGAGCTATAACATTTGTTTAAACTATTTAAATTCAATAATAATGTTGCAATCTATTTTTATTATTATTTGCTTTATTTTATTATTATTATTATTATTATTATTATTATTTTTATTATCTGCTCATTATGTGGGTTCACTTACAAAGTGTAAGTTCAATATGGAGACCTGTTGCAAAATTATTCACTTGATCGTATTGAATCGAAATGCAGTTTATTACGTTTCTAAAAAGAAAAATGTGGAGCTCCTGCACATTTTAATACGATCATTAGAAGTTGAGAAAAATTTTCTTTAAACATTAAATGCATTCGGAGTGCTGCATACTTTTGAAGGAAATCCGAATCGATCGTAGTGACTGTTAGAGAAATTAATTGCGGTGGTTTGCAGAATTAAACAGAAATTTCTACACTACCATCTTTTCAGGACGTAACTTATTATAATTTTTGAGAAGTTAAGCACGTATAATATATATATATATATATATATATATATATATATATATATCATATCATATCATATCATATCATATGATATCATATCAAATCATATCATCTCATATCATATCATATAATACTTCATACTAATTGATAAAGACAAAGCGTGTTTTTGTTTGTACACGATAACCGAAAAAACTACTGTACTGATTCTTCTACAATTTAACATATAGATTCTACATTATATTGCGAAGGACGTAGGCTATGTTTTTTATTAAAAATCATTTTACTTTCATCAATAAATTAAGTTAATGGTTTTAACAATTAGTTTCACCAGCGGTTATTAGGTAGCGTCTTGAATCAGGAACATCCACTCAATGTAGTCCACTTAAAGTATTAATACCAGGCCAGCTTAAATGAACGTCCATATCCAGCTTTGGAATTCGTATCTTAAAGAAGGCGTGACGTTAGTCGGTATTACCTTTTTTGTTTTACAGGTTAATCTGACACTGCTCTCACACCTTATGGATATTTTTTGATTTTTGTAAATTTAATTTCTTTTACGTAGGAAAATCTCTTTCTCTTCCAGGTGTTATAGACGACTTCTACGGGGAGTTTCGTGTTCAGAAGGTAGAAAACGATGTCCATGTATGACGGGACGATTTCTACGGGGAGTATCGTGTTTAGATATTAGGAAACGAAGTTCAGTTATGTCGGGTGAACTTGTACGGGGACTTTCCTATTCGGATGATGGAATGCGATTTCCAGTTGATTTGGAACGACTTCTACGGGGAGTGTCGTGTATAGTGGGTGGGAAACAATGTCCAGATATGTCACTATGAATTCTATGAAGAGATTCGTATTCTATCATTCGAACACGCACACTCCCACTAAGAGTTGTCTCTGGATAACTGGACATTTTATTTTACCTCGCCAATACAAAACTCTCTATTGCAGTCCTCCCGAGACTATTCCTATAGTCCAAACATCTTAGCTGAGACACGGTTCTCAGCGTGAGCTGTAGTCAGCTCATTTTATTCGTTCACGTCGGTGACGCAGCACGGCACGAACGCGAGCTCCGCGTTAGGAAGATAGCTACAGCAGGCTTTCCAGGGTGGCGAATTCCATGCGATGTGGATGATATATCGAAGTGCGTCGCGAACACTCCAAACCGAGCTCGCGCGATACTTATCTAACTAGCTAGAAAACTATATTCATGATCCCAGGACGGCTCCCTGTGGATCTCGCTCAAACTTCACTCGAGGACGGAACTGAGGAGAACTTACCCCGCGCTCTCCACTCGCCCCTCACTCCTCGGTGATGACTCGTATGCCGTGGCAGATGTCTCGGGATGACAATTCCCGGCCTTATTTTTGAGTCCTTGCGCTCGCAAGATTTCCTCTCGCACGGCACCTGCACTTGTCCACGTGCACGGGAATGGAGCTCACCCTCAACGTTCGTGAGCCGTCGATGGTTTTTTGCGGCCCCGCTTCTTGGCTACCTGGCACCGGACTTTTCAAGAGAAGCTGTTGCTCGCTTGGGCTCAGAAAAAGTGAGATAAATATATTCCTCTAAACCCGTCACCGGCCGCGGCCCTTCCAAAACGGCGTAGCGGGGAAGAGTATGTCTCCCCACCCATCTCCGCTCGGTATACCTCGCAACTCGCGGGTAATGTGGTCGAGTAAGTGAGACCAAAATAATTTCTGTTTATCTACGTGTATCGTGTATAGTGGGTGGGAAACAATGTCCAGGAATGTCACTATGAATTCTATGAAGAGATTCGTATTCTATCATTCGAACACGCACACTCCCAGTAAGAGTCGTCTCGGGATAACTGGACATTTTATTTGATCTCCCCAACACAAAACGCTCTATAGCAGTCGTCCCGAGACATTTTCTATAGTCCGAACATGATACTCGCCGAAAACAAAAATTAAAAGATATCCATAAGTTGTGAGAGCATTGTCAGATGAACCTGAAGACCAAAAAAGGTAACACCGACTAACGACACACCTTCTTGAGGATATAAATCCCAAAGTTGGATATGATCATTCGTCTGAGTTGGCCTGGTATTAATACTATAAGAGGATTACTTTGAGTTGATGTTCGTGATTCAAGACGCCACCTACTGGCCACTGATGAACAAACTGTTAACTTAAGTCCTTCCGAAGGTAACATAGAATCTATATGTCAAATTTCAGAAGAATCGGCTCAGTAGTTTTTTTGTTTATCGTGTACAAACAAAAACACGTTTTATCTTTATAAATTGGTATGGTATGATATGACATGATATGATATGATATAATAGAATATAATATATTAGCTGAAACAATAATAGTCAGACTATCCTTGTTTATATTCACGAAATAAAATGACAAATGTAGAATTACAGCTTCTGAGAAGTATTGACATGTCATCATTTATTAATCAGGCATTCGAAATGGAATCAGTCAGTGCTGCGATCGATTTGCAAAGGCAAATAATCCATACATGGGTTCGAGACATGATGAAAAAAATAAAATAAAGACACTTTTATATTATGATATTAATAATCTACATGATTGGGCGATGGTAAAGCACTTATCAAATGGGAAATTTCAGTTTGTTAATGATGCATCAGCTCGTCACTTTTAAAAATCACCATCACATTTTTGATACAGGTAATATTGCTGAAATAGATTTGGAATATCCTGAGGAAATACGTGACATACATCGTGATTTATCTTTCTGTACCCAGCATCGTACATCACCTGGTTCAAAATAGAAGAAACTTCTAACTACATTGAACCATAAAAAAGGTACATAATTCATTATCGCGCACTTAATCAAGCGCTGGACAAGTACATAGAATTTTGAATTTTAAACGCAACCCTGTATGTTAAACTAAATACTGAAAAACGAAAGTATGCAAAGAATGAATTTGAGAAACTTTTTCCTAAATTGTTAACTAATGCTGTATATGGAAAATGTATTGAGCAAGAGCGATCATGCGTTGATCTATGTTCAGTAAATACATTCAGTGGTCGATATGAAGCAGAGACAAGCGTAGCTTTACCTAGTTATCATAGCTGTGTAATTTTCGATGAAAATTTAGGTGCCATTCAGCTTTAAAAAATAAGTGTAACAATCAAAGAGCCTATATACATTGGGCTTTGCATCCTCGATCTATCAAAGACATTAGTGTATGATTTTCACTAATCTTGCATGAAACAGCGAGTGGGCGAAAAGTGTAAGTTCTTGTATACTGACACTAATAGCTTGATAGATGAGGTGGAGTATATTGATATATATCAAATAATGAACGAAGACATTCATAGATTTGATACTTCAGATTATGATGAAAATAATCTATATAACATCCGTATCAAAATCAAAAAGTTCCAGGGCTAATGAAAGATGAATGTAATGGGTAGATCGTGATGGAATTTATTGGTATACGGAGTAAAATGTACAATATTTTACTTGATGGAGGAGGGATAATAAAAAAAGATAAAGGAATAAAATCGAGCATTGTAAAAATATCAATCACGTTTGAAGATAATTGAAGATGTTTGGAAGACCTCCTGATTATTCAGCGGGAGTAGTGTAACATTCGCTCAAAATTACACATAGTACATATAGAAGAACAGAAAAAAATTGCCCTGAGTGCGTTTGATGATAAATGATACTTATAGCCCAATACTACAGACACATTAACTTGGGTCTAAAATCCTAGAAGAGCAAATTTCGCATCCTGCAAATTAGGTACAGAAGGAAGTAATGCAAAGTACAAGTCAGCAAATAGAGGAGCGGAATGATAATGAGAAGAGATACGATGAGACTAGTGGAAGAGTAGCTCAAGTAGGTGCAGCTACTAAGAAAGAAGAGAGGGAGAATAAAATCACCAATGAGATTCGAGTAACGGTAGATAACCATTTAAGATATACGTGGCTACCTCTCCGTTTTAGCACTTTTCTACTAGATAAATTTCAAGATACTCAGTCTTTTGAATTTCAGTTTCATAAAAACCCCCAAATACAACTTATCGTAATAATCTTTAACGTGATAAGTTCTTGGATCAGTTTTTACAACTCTTAATATTGTATAGATTTCTGTAAACCAATTAAATGTATAGCCTTTTTCAGAAATATGATTTATTTTACTTATTCGTACATTATCTCCAACATTGTATTTCGGTTTTTTCCTTGGTATCATCTCAATTGAAAAATACTTCTTCACCTCCTTTTCGTTTTCTTGGCTTACATTTTCAGGCTCAATTCCTATTGTTGGATGTTTTCTTGAATGGTAAGCTTTCAGTATATCTGGTAGGATATCTATTAATTTGTTTCCTTGTTTGCTCAATTGAACCCACATTGCATTTTTTAATGTTCTATTAAATCGTTCAAAACTACTTGCATGAAGATTACTATGTGAACAGTATAGATTTATTTTATACTTATTCAGGAATTTTTGAAAGTGTGAATTGTAAAATTCTTTTCCTTGATCGGTTTCTAGATTTGATGGCATTCTTCCATGTTTCAATATCGTATTCATAGCCAGAGTAACATCGTTGTCACTCTTTGACTTTACTGGTTTAGCCCAGGAATAGTTTGAAAATAAATCTATAATAGTAAGTATCGAAACCCCTTATTCTCCTTAGAGTATGGTGTCATTTCTACAAGATCTGTTTACCAAGTTTCATCTATACGACGTATATTATATTTTCAACCACTTTATGTCGTACTTTCTGATGACTTTAGTTTTAGTGATTTTATAGGTGAATTTTTACTTTCAATCTCTTTTACAATACCATTCACATTATTAACCATTTGTGCAACATTATCCATAAACGAGTATGTGAGTCACTAAAAGTTTTCAATTTCGATTCCACTTCAGATTGATACTAATCGGTTAGAATTTTTAAGATTTTTATCGAAATTACTCATTCTTTCTTCCAATTTAAATCGATTTTCATTATGTGCATAATATTTTTGATAAAGATCTTTTATGTATTCGTTTATTTTCTATATCAAAATTGCCATCTGCTGTAAAATTGTATCCATTGCTTAGAGGACCACGATTCCTCTTCGAGTCTCAATTTTCTTCCAAATAAGTCGAGACTCACGATGACACTGATTGAAGAAAAAACATATGTGCATATATATATACATATATATATATATATATATATATATATATATATATATATATTGAAGAATCTTTCTTTGCTATTTCATATTTAGGTATGTGACCGCCTCATCCCTTTTTTGTATGACTAGCACTCTTACGAAACATCGGTGCAATAACGTTGAAATATTTTATACTCTTCGATGAACGTAGATTCAACTTTACTATGTTTTGTGTAAATTTGTTGCTTCTAGAATACTGCGATAATTTTCACGATTTGCTGGACTTATTAATTGACGTCTGGTTCTAATAAGTAGCTTAATTAGTCCATTATATTTAGGATAAGTTAAATCGTTCACTTTTATTTTATTATCGTTAAATATTATTTCAGAATCACCAAGCATGCATGTACCTCCAATATTCCTTACTCCATATATGTTATCGAATTTACTACGGCATTGATCTAAAATATTAGTTTTAACATTGTCTTCATGCATAAACTTGAATGTCTAATTCATCATTGATTATCTATTGAGACAAAATCATCAGCGGAATCATAATCTTTTATGGAATCTGAGCGAATATTATTATCTACCATAAACTTTTCGCTTCTGTTTCAATAGTGCAGATTTTCTTTTATAGCTTTCCGAGCCTGCAACAGCTTACTAAGGATATTGTTTTCTTTCTCAAAGTCCGACATGGTGTCGTGTTGCTGTGTAAAATTGAACGGAGTGTGGCAAATTTTTTTAATTTCTTTTTTTTTAATGCAAAATAGTCAAAACTTTTTCTGTATCTACCATCATCCATCGCTCTATGTTTATCAATAACAGTAAATCTATATTTATCATTTTTGCATCATTCAGAACAAAGATTTCGAAACTCGTTGAAAGTCCCATCAGTATTGACATGGTTATCATAAATATGTTTTAAATTCATATCATCTTGACGATAAATTACTAAAATCTTAATATTATCTCCAATAAAATGTTTTAATATATGAGCATATGACTGTCACAGGTAAAAGCAGTTTACACTTTCATGTCTCCCCATACAGAAAAATGTTCTGACGTTCTCAAATATATATATCTATATATATATTTATATATATATATATATATATATATATATATATATCGTATATTTTTTTGTTTTTTTAATGAAATACCATATTCTTTTAGTAGTGACGTTAACTAAAATTAAAGAAAAGTTATAATCGACGAATAGTAAATATTGTCTTTTTAAGCACAAGTAACGATGTATTTTATTTATAGATATACGAGAGTGATTCAATACGCACCCGTGTTAGAAATGAAGACAATATTTTTTCAGAAAAATGTTTATTTATTTTTCAACATAGTCTCCTTATAGAAAGATACACTTCTCTCAACGTTCTGGCCATTTTTTTAAACCCTTCAAAAAAAAGGATTTTCTGAACTCTTCAAAATAAGCCTCTGTCTCGGCGATGACGTCCTCGTTTGAACAAAATTGTTTTCGTGCGAGCCATTTCTTCATGTTAGGGAACTAGAAGAAGTCACAGGGAGCCAGATCGTGTGAATACGGAAGGTGCAGCAGCAATTGATACCACAATTTAACACAATTTATCACAAATAACAAATAAGTTTTTGAACTTACCACAATTCATGCAGTTTGGTGGCGACAACTCCAGATGATGTGCTGGTGCGTTATTGCGATGCAAGAACACCTTTTTATTTACAAAGTTTGGCCGTGTATGCTTCAATTTTTTGTTGAAACGGTTCGATAACTCACAGTATTCTTGCCCAGTGATCGTTCTCCCTTTTTCTAGAAAGTCCATCAGGATGATGCCCTTCGCATCCCAAAAAATTGTCGCCATGACCAACTATATATATATTTTTTCATGTTATTTAATGTCGCTCTATTTATGCTTCCAAATACGGTCGCTAATCAGCAGTGGAGGTATACGATGTCTTTGTAAACAAAGCACATATAAAATATTTCAGCAGTACTTGTGTCAATCGGCCGAGAACGGGATTTGAACTGAGATCACCAAGTACTAGTCCTTCGCTCTAGCAATCGAGCCATTGTAGGCCTCGTCTCTATATTTGATCCACGTTTTGAAGAAGCAAATCGTGGTGTAAAATTTAGGTTATGATTCCAAAATTATATTTTTATGCAACAGATGACAGTTTGTATAAATATATTAACATATATATATATATATATATATATATATATATATATAATTTATTTAATAATTTATTTAATATATTGTTTAAACATACCTCAAGGGTAAAATTATTTATATTTGTCATTCTATATTGAACAAGAAAAATAAGTATTAACAAAGCTTATATTCTTATAAATTGAATAATTAGTCTCATTTTTTAACAATTAATAATACATATCTGATGATTTGCTTATTGTTCATTGAATGAGTAGTTCATTTGAGAAATGCATAGTTTTTAAACTTGCCACTCAAACAAAATAGTAACAATTTATTTTACACAGCTGCCAAATTATATTATAGTCTTTCATGTTATTATCATCTTAACATTAGATTATATAATCTCTCTCTTTCTATCATTTACTCTCTCTCTCTCTCTCTCTCTCTCTCTCTCTCTCTCTCTCTCTCTCTCTGATTGAAAAATTCATCACTGCGTATGCATCAGTAATAATGGTTAAAAAATGAAACTGTTTATTTCAATTATAAGAATGTAAGCTTTGCTCCTATTTATTTTTCTGGTTCTGTATGCGATGACAAATATAAATAACTTCAATTTTAAATAACATATGATTCCATTTCTGTTTAATAATCCCATATGATGCTAGAGATTTATATGTACATTTCTACGATTAATGAAATTTAGGTATGTATAAACGTTAATATTTAATATATAAAATTATATAATAGCTATACTAATATATATATATATATATATATATATATATACGCAAACACACACACACATTTATAAAATATATATATATATATAATTTTCGTGTTTATATATATATATATATATATATATATATATATATATATATATATATATATATATATATGTACACACACGCGCGCGCGCGCACTCATTTATTATATATATATATATATATATATATATATATATATATATATATATATATATATATATAAATAATATCTAATTTTCGTACACATAAGGTCTTGATTAGAAAAGACGTCGTTCTTTCCAATATTAGAAAAAGTTGAGGAAATCTAACTAGAATCCAAATAGAAAGTCTAACCATTTCCTGAATTCTCCTACTTGGCAGATTCCGCCTAGAAAAACGCCATTCTTTCCAAAATAGGGAGAAGTTAAGGAAATCTGACTAGATCCAAGATAGAAAGCCTGATAATTTCCTTAAGTTTTCTACTTGTAAAATTTTGACTAGTGGAAACACGTATTTCTTTCTAACATCAATAAAAGATAAGTAAATCTGAATAAATTCGAGAAAGTAATAATTAATATATGATGATTATTAGATGATCGAAGGGAAATCTAACTCGGATCTGGCGAGATTTACCTACATGAGGAAATCATCAGTAATACTGACTAGGATCTAGCCCGAACTAGGGATATACCGAGTATATTTCTGCACGGGATGGTGTAGAAATTTATTCTCGAATCTAACTAGTATCGGGTGAGTTTTCCTTATCAAATGTTCGGACCCAGAAGGGAAATCTAGTCTGATCCTAGTTCCGATTTGTCCCACTTTTAATAGCATTTTTAATAGGGAACGAGCTTAGATTTTGGTAGGTATACCAAACTAGAAACTAGACAAAATCTAGTCAGAAAATCTAGAAATTAAGCTAGTAATAAATTATTCTAATTTTGTTTCCTCGATTAAGTGAATAATTTTTTGACTCTTTAATATTTATTTATTTAAAATAAAAAAATATATTTACGTATTTAGGTGACGCATACCATTTAATTAGCATTCATAAATTATTTTCTATATGACTATTACGTATTACGATTTACAATAACAATTAATAATTATTAATATATTTTTTATACACTAATTATTGTAAATTTTAATGTTAAACACCTCTGCTGAATACATATAATATTTTATTCGATGAAAAAAATTCCGACCTCCCCTGAGTATCGAACCCACGACCCTACGATTCGCAAGCTAACGCATTATGCACTATGCTAAAACGCAATATGGGATTACTATACTATATTTTGCATATGACCGTACAGCACTTAAGATCATATAATAATATTTTATAAAGACAAGATAATACATACATAGTAAATCAATTTTTTAAATACTTTCCCATGTTGGAAAGATCTGCGGGTATTTATATATATATATATATATATATATATATATATATATATATATATATATATATATATATATATATAAATGAATATGCGCGCGCGCACACACACACACACACACACACACATTTATTATTATTACTATGATTATTATATATATATATATATATATATATATATATATAAAATATCTAATTTTCGTACACATAAGGTCTTGATTAGAAAAGACGTCGTTCTTTCCAATATTAGAAAAAGTTGAGGAAATCTAACTAGAATTAAAATAGAAAGTCTAACCATTATCTTACTTCTCTAACTTTGCAGATTCTGCCTAGGAAAACGTGAGTTTTTCCAAAATAGGGAGAAGTTAAGAAAATCTGACTAGATCCAAGATAGAAAGCCTGATAATTTCCTTAAGTTTTCTACTTGTAAAATTTTGACTAGTGAAAACACGTATTTCTTTCTAACATCAATAAAAGATAAGGAAATCTGAATAAATTCGAGAAAGTAATAAGTAATATATGACGATTATTAGATGATCGTAGGGAAATCTAACTCGGATCTGGCGAGTTTTACCTACATGAGGAAATCATCAGTAATACTGACTAGGATCTAGCCCGAACTAGGAATATACCGAGTATATTTCTGCACGGGTAAGTATACGAAGCATACGAGTACACGAATAGTATATAGTCACTTTGCATTCTCTCTCTCTCTCCTCTCTCTTGCTTATTTTCTCATTTATCTTATATCAATAATTCCCCGTTGTCGTTGTCATCACCCTTAGGTAAAAGATTCAATGAAAGGAAAGAAAGCTGCTAATGTACTATTTTATATATATATATATATATATATATATATATATATATATATATATATGTACCAAATGACTTTTTTTCAGGAGGCATGTTTATGCGAGCATATGCACACACATACACCCTTCCACATGAATGTTGCGCATCAGATTTAAAAAAAAAAACAGAAAGAAGTTCGACCGATGTGATCGGATTGAGAATCACAAGCGATGTGCCAAGCCAATATTATTATCGGAGTTGCCGACTATTCCCCTGCCTTTTCCCATTCTTATTAAATTAGAAAAAATAAAGGCGAATATACATGAGGTGAGAGGTGGGAGGATTTATTTGTAAGAAATTTACAAAAATCAAACGATATCTATGGTTTGTGTGTAATGTCAGATTAATCTGAAAAATAAAAAAGATAATACCAACTAAAATCACACCTTTTTTAGGACACTAATCCCGAAGTTGGATATGACTATTCAAATGAGCTGGCCTGGTATTAATCGTTTTATCTGAAACTTTGAATACATGTTCGACATCATTCAAGACGCCACCTACTGGACGCTGGTGAAACTGATTGTTAAAACCATTAACTTAATTTATTGAGGAAAGTTAAATGATTTCAATAAGAAAACATAGCCTATGTCCTTCCGAAGGTAACATAGAATCTATATTTTGAATTTCAGAGAAATTGGTTCAGTAGTTTTTTTGTTCAATGTGTACAAACAAAAACACGTTTTGTCTTTATAAATTCGGATGATATGATATGATATAATCTTCTAGAGAAGCGTTGAGAAATCATGAGCGAAATAAGCAAACATTTTCAAAATGAAGATTAACGGATATAAATAAAGTATTAGAAGAAAATAACTTCATTAATACTGCATTATTTTATCAATATCCACAAGAATAGAATTTTGTCTCAGAATAATGACGGTGAGCATGGGTAAATATATATAATTCATATATTTCTTAATTATATATTGATACAAGTGTATTTTATACGCTGCAAAAGATGAGACAATTCGAGAAAATCTAGTTTAATCTCGAAGTGTCTGCTACAATAAGAATATGTTGTCTTTATATAATAGGATTAGAAACATTTCCTTGACAATAAATTTATTTCTTCGTGGGCCTCATTGGTCTCGAGCTCTACACGTAGAAGAATTTTCGATTCAAACATGGCTCTTTCTATTCACTCCCTGTATGAATTCACAGAAACCACGTATATAGATATATAAATACACACGTTAGAATTCTGTGACGGAATAATTCACAGTACGAACCAAACAATTATTTTTACCCCCTTTGAGTCTATTCTCGCGTGTACTAGGTGGGGTGAGGCCTAAAGGCTAAATTGCGTACACGGTATTCATAGATCGGTCAAAACACTGCTTATTGACCTCGGGGATTTTGCTAAAGTTAGTAAAAACAAAGAAAATGATATCATGTAGTTAATATGTAAAAGTAATTGAATATTATTAATGGAAGCACAGGTAAATTATTCGTGGTGAAAAGACTTATTTACCTGAAACTTCGTATTCAAACAAGAAATAGATATAGGTGAAACCTCCGTGGTTAAAAGGCTTCTTTACCTAATACCTCGAATTCGAATAAAGGCAAAGAATCGTGGGCAAAGTACTTCTTACCTTGTAGTTCAAAGTCGAATAGGAATAAGAATAGGTAGAACAAAAGAAAGCAGTACTTACCTTTACATAGACTACTTATATTAGATATGCGAATATATAAAGACTCAGAGGAAACAGAGGAATGCCAATGTTGAAAATAAGAATCTGTAGCGCGAATATCTAAAACTTGCTTCGCCAATCTCTAAGAAGGACTGAGAGTAGCTAGTGGTCGGGAATTTACCACTAATTTTTTTTACTACTCTCCGAGAAATGTGTGCCTCGATGTTTTTCCAGCGCCTTTTATTAAAAAATCGGAGCATTGCATTTATAGAAAAATAATTATGCTATGGAGAGAACTTCGACTAACGAATCACAGCGCTTTTTTCGTTAGATTCCTTTGCCAAAAATAGATTAGTCCATGAGCCTTATATAATTTGAAATTGTATAATGTATTAGATGTATAGTTATGGTTAAATTTTTAGCATTCCATTACAATTACATATCTAATATACGCGTAGATATATTATTGATTACTCATTAGCTGATATGTCCGATTTTATATACCTTACTAGCATCTTAAGCCTCGGTTGCGCAAAAGATAATAATTGAACCGATGTCTTAAACAGTCTAATAATATCTATGTAAAAAATACTTTATGTATAAAGTAATATTACTATAGATGATTTATCTATTGTCGCTTCCATATCAAAAGGTCCTTTAAAGCACCACCTACTTTAAAAAGATGATATTTCACAAATCATTTGATACGATATATATATCTTACATTGTTTCTACGGGAAAATATTCTGCTTTCGAATTCCGACGATAGAAGGCATCTTGGCACGACTTCTACTTGAACGTAGCATACGATGTCCAAGTGTCTCGAGACCACTACTATGTGAGTTTGGTGTTCGAATGATAGAATTCTATTGCTCAAGCACGAAACCTCCCGTAGAAGCCATCCAAAGAGACCTGAATATCGTATTTTACTTTCCGAGCGCGAAACTAAAATACTTACCCGTAGCAGCCGTATGTAAGATTTAGATATATCTATATTTCGTATATTTTTGTACTTTAAATTAAATATCACAATACTTTGTTAGTGGTGCATCACACGTGACACCTTTTTTATTAAATTTGAAAAAACATAGCCTATGTTACTCCGAAGATCATATAGAATATATATTTAGAATTTTGGAGCAATCGGTTCTTTAAATTTTGTGTTAATCGTATAAAAACAAACATACGGTTTGTTCTTCTAAATTGTTGATTGATATAACATGATTTCTTTGTATGCTCTCCACAAACACACACACACACACACACACACACACACACACACACACACACACACACACACACACACACACACACACACACACACACACACACACACACACACACACACACACACACACACACACGGACTTTTACGGATGAACTCGCGCATGGACACATAAAAGAAGGAAGGAGGGAGGAGAAAGAAAGAGAGTTGGGTAGAAGTAAAGTGAATGTAACCTCTCAGATTTGCTGAGAGCATCAGTGCAATGGTCCCGTATATAACGCGAGCAGCTATTTCTAAAACTAGGCCAACATGTGGGGGTTACCGTAATATATATAAAGGTACTCAAGGAAGATCGGGTCGATATAAGCGACCCAGAGGCAGAGAGTAAGAGACGGAGGAAAACAGGGAAAGCTGCCCCTGGGTTTTCCGTCCCGCACGCGCAATACTTATACTCGCCACTCCCATGCACAGCGCCACTTGCATGAGTATGCATATAGCAAAGCGTGCTGAATTGAAGGTGCGCAAGCGCGAGAATCGCGTATAATACGGGTCTGTGTATACACGTATACGAACGCGGAATAAATGGATCAGTAAAATGGAATAGAAAGAGGTCGATCGCTGTTAAATAAACAAATAATATATATATATGTATATATATATATATGTATATATATATATACACATATTATTAGTGATTATCAAATAGATATTTAATAATCACATTCAAAACTGACAAAAATACTGATTGCAAGGAACTTTAAGTGTTAAAAATCGGATGGTTTGAGTTCGAGTTACGTTAAAATCGTATAAAATAATTATAAAAGGTATGACATATAGCCCTATAAGATCATTTTATCCGATTTTTATCAATCAAATTTCCTTGCAATCAGTATTTTTGTCAGTTTTGAATGTGATTATCAATTATCTATTTTTCAATCTTTCTAATATTTCAACAATTGAGTTCGACTTTTGTTTTTATAAAACACGTTTGTGCACTCGCGGTTAGTTTATGTGCGCCAGCGACTATATCGATTTTCTCGTGGGCCGAGAACAAACATGCAACTTCTCTTCATTTATTCCAATGCAGTGGAGTGGGCTGTTATAAAAAGGATATCTTGACAAAAAATATGAGAAGAGACCGTTGTAGACGAAGAAAGATAATCTTTATATACAGGACGCGTGAACCTCGCTTCGTCAATGCGTCTGCATATCGAAGCAGTTATGCGAGCGTTGACAATGAACAAGTAAAATAAAAACTACTGGTCGTGTTCGCTTGACTACGCATCGTTTCCGTTCGTTTGACCTCCTTTTCCTCGCTTGCAGGAGATGACCCACTTCACTGAGCCCTGAATAGCTCACAGACATATGGCCGTACTGCAAAAACTATTGAAAATGCACCTACATGAATATTAATAATTACACATAACTTTTCCTTGTCGATATCGTGCCGCTAATATGAGAAATTATATCTGAGACACCATGTACGAGGTGTGTTCAATAAGTACGATAAAATTTTCAGCAATATTCATTCCTTACTTTTTAAGTGGCAGCCGCTAACGTTAGACGTGTCTTTTCGAGCTCGGCGATTTTCGTTGCAAAGAATTTGTATTCAATTTTGAGTAAACAATGAAATAAAGTGTAGTGAAGTTTGTAAAATGTTAACAAAGGAATATAATGAGTCTGTTATGAGTAAAGCAAGAATTTACGAGTGGAAAAAGCGTTTCCAAGATGGCCGCGAAAACGTTCAAGATGACGAACGACCTGGGCGCCCAAACACATCAACAACCGACGAAAACGTGAAAGAAATGAAAGAAATCGTTATGAACGATCGCCAAATTACGATCAGAGAATTCCCTTATAATTTTGGCATATCAGTTGGCTCATGCCATGGAATTTTTTCGGATATTTTGGATATGAAACGTGCGGTAGCAAAATTTGTTTCAAAATTGTTCAATTTCGAACAAAAACAGCGGCGAATGGAAGTTGCTCAGGAGTCGCTAAATGAAGTTCATAACGATGTAGAACTACTAAAACGTGTTATAACAAGTGACGAAACATGGGTTTACGGATATGATGTCGAATCTAAGGCTCAATCGTCTTAGTGGAGGCATTCTGGATCGCCAAGACCGCAAAAGGCTTCGTCAAACGAAAGTCGCCGAGCTCAAAAAACACGTCAAACATTAGCGGCTGCTGCTTAAAAAGTAAGCAATGAATATTGCTGAAAATTTTATCGTACTTCAGGGGCATGCGCACCAAACCCGCGAAATTGAAAAATTCTCGTTACTGAACAGACCTTGTATATGTATATATATATAATTGTTTCGTAATTATTGATAAAGTAACTCGTCCTATTTTGGCATCATTTTCTGTTTGTTCAATTGGAGAAAAAACAGCCTATATGACTTCGAACATAATAGAGATTTTTGTTTCATGTATACAAACAAAAACATAATATGTTTTTATAAATATTATTAGTATAATTTAGCATATAACTACCTTATATAGAGAAGACAGAGTGAGAGAGACAATGAGATAAACAGACAGTGAGAAAGAGAGAGAGAGAGAGAGAGAGAGAGAGAAAGGGAAATTATCCTAAATACAATAAGAAAAAATAAAATGCTCAAAAGATATTAGTGGTGAAAGTGAGAGATTTTTCCACGTAAGAGAAAATAAAATTTACAAGAATCAAAAGATATCCATTAAGTGTGAGAGTAGTGTCAGATGAACCTGAAGAACAAAAAGACTAAGACCAACTAAAATCATAGGTTTTCTAAGATACTAATTTCAAAGTTGGATATAATTATTCAAATGTGCTAGCCTGGTATTAATAGTTTAAACTGATTACTTTAAGTTGATATTAAACATAGTTCAAGATGCCACTTACTGGCCACTGATGGACTGACTGTTAAAGGCGTTAACTGCGATCGTGCATTGTACTACTATACTACGCGTACCATATGCGGTGTTGACGTGGAATATGGTGTGTTATCCCCACCAAATTATTATAGACTACTTATAATGTTTACGCAAATAATTTATTGACGAATGGAAAATGATTTTCAGTAAAAAACATAGCCTATATCTTTGAGAAGATGCTTTGTCTTTATAAATTAGTATGATATGATATAATATGATATGATATGATATGATATATATTAAGAGGCGAACTTAGTTCACGACCTTTTTTAACTGAAAAAAGACATTTATGATGGAAAATGCATACAAGTGAGCTTAATCAAAATATTTTCCGTCATTTTCTACTACTTGTCCCTATCTTTCTGGAAATATAGCTATACTGTGGCGGAAGAACGATGGCGGTTACGAGGCGATTCAAGGATGCACAAATTCTCGCACTTCCTGAACATGTCGGAAGTTCGTATCACCGAGGTCGTGCTGCATCGATCTGAATAGGTGGTAATCAAAAGGCGCTAAGATTGGCGAGTACGCTGGATGCGGCAACACTTCAAGCACCAGTAGTGTGTGTTTGACGGCTTTCACAATATATGGCCTAGTATTTCCATGCAAGAGAATGACTTTGCGCCTATTGCTCGCGATTACTGATCTATGTTCGATCAATATTTGTTGCAAATCATTCAGCTGGCATTTGTATATCTCGGCAGTGACAGTTTCATTCGGTTTTAGCAGCTCGTAGTACATCACACCCTGTTAGCCCCACCAAATGATGGACAATAACTTTTGGCTGTGGATGTTCCATTTTGGTATCGATGTAGTTGGTTGGCCTGGATCCACCCATGACTTTTTGCGTTTAGAATTTTCATAGTAGATCTACTTTTCATCATCAGTCACAATACACTACAGAAAATTCTTCTTTTTTGCCTGGCAAGCAAAGAAAGTGCGATATTGTATCGATTCATAATGGCACTTTCGATCCAATCGTGTGGCATCCATTTTCCTTCTTTATAAATCTTTCACATCGCATGTAAACCTTTGCCATCTGCTCTGTCACTCACTCCTAACTTATTAGCGAATTCTTTCTGTATTTGAGCTGAGTTTTCATCTAATAATGCTTGCAATTCACTATCTTCAAACATTTTCAATTGTCGAGAACGTTTTTTCTCATTAACATTAATATCTCTACTTCTAAACTGCTGAAACCACTCTTTACATGTTGTAAGCGATAGAACTTGTTCGCCATAACATTCTTGAACTAATCGATAAGTTTCTACTAAACTTTTTTCAAACTAAAATAGTGCAAAAGGACATGAAAAACGATTGATCATGATTCATTTTTCACTGATCAAAAATTTTTAATGTTTCCATAAATGTTGGCGCCTGTTAACTGAATTTTATTATGAAATGCCAAAACTAAAAAATAAGTACTAGATGCGACACATCTGACTTTTTAATTAAAAATTATAAAGATATTAAAAAATAGAAAATGCCTTATAGTATTGTTAGAGATTAAGAATGTTTGTGTTATGCGTGTATTTGAATACTGTGAAAACGGTATTGTTAGGCTAAATGCGAGTAACGTCCATGTAATTAAATAAAGGCGGTCTTGGAAACGGCCCGAAGTGCAAGTTCGAACAGGAAAATACATGCGAGTGCGCGCGATCAGGGAAATGAAAAAGAATGCTGTGTAAAAGAGAGAGACAGTGAGGTAATGAAAAAATGTAGAAAATCAGGTAAGAGTAGTGGAGAGTTTGACGCAAGCGCGTGTAGAAGTTCTTAGGCGCGTGTGCGCGAATTCCTTCGTATGTAAGCGAAATTTCGTATTGTTTCAGTTTGGACGGTATTATTCATGTGTAATTTTATTAATTAAATCAGTTATCAAACTCGGCTAAATATAGTTTTGTTTTATTGCGTGGCTTAACCTGAACGCTTAAAAGATTGATCACTAACAAAACAGAAGTGGGATACACATAATAAATAGTGAACAACGAAAGTGAGTGAAAAAGAAAGGCAGACATTAGAGTTGCAGCAAGCCCTACAAAGAATGGAGCAGATATGAGTATTTCTCATGGACGAACTTCGAAAACGAAGACTACCTTGTGTACGAGGATGATTTGAAATAAGAACGGTCTAACTGTCATTATAATTTTCAATTAATTATATATTGATATAATATGTATTAGTATTGATATAAATATATATTGATATTGTTATGTATCAATTTTAATTTATTTAATTGGAATGTATGACCAATAGAAATATTTATTAATTTATCATAATACAGTCGACATAAGCACAATTAAAGTATTAAAAATTTCTACAGTACAGATTACATTATTCTGCGTTACAATTGCACCCAATTCCTCAAGGTAAAAGGCCAGTTCACGTTGTGTACATTGATCATCTGGGGTCGTTTTCTACTACTAAAAGACGTAATAAATATATTTTCGCAATAATTGTCAATCTCACAAAATTTGATCAGTTATACTCAGTTAAAGATGTTCGTGCAAAAACAAGTATAAAAATTCTAGAATCATTTATTAATTCATTTGGAACGCCGTTGTGTATAATTTCGAATAAGGCAACTTCGTTTACAACAAGAGATTTTACCAAATTTTGTGATAATCACGGAATAAAATACACGTTAAATTCAAGTCGCCATCTGCAAGCCAACGGTTTAGTCGAACTATTACATAGCACCATACTACCCACGATTAGAACGACGGTAATAACTATAGGAAAAGTCGGTTGTGATAAGATGATTCAAAAGTTAAAACGGAATTTAAATATTACAGTAAGTAAATCTACAAGTAAAGCGCAATTTGAAACAGGTTACGGTTACCTGCCAACTTTTCAAAAAGAGTTAACGTATACATTGACGAAAAATTGCGAAACATACTGGTTACCTACAGAAATACAGAAAGAGATCAAATATTAGGAGTGTGAATAAGTCTTTCCCGTTTTTTGTAAGAGATGGCGCCACCAATACTGTGCGAGTATTCAATGGTTACATATGTCATAATCAAAGCTTATTCATATGTCAACAATTCCATACTAACACATTAGTTAAAATTTTTTCGCATCATAAATTTTTGATATCGTGAAAATGTCGAAATTTGAGCCGAGTCGACGTCATTTGCGGGAAGTTTCACTTTATTGGTTCAATTTGAAGAAATCTGCTGCCGAGACGCATCGATTGCTTCAGGAGGCTTATGGAGAAGGTTGTGTCGATGATTCAAGTGTTCGCGGATGGTTTCGACGCTTCAAAAGCGGTGATTTCGACGTGGAAGACAAGGAGTGTTCCGGGCGGCCGCAGATCTTTGAAGATCGAGAATTGGCGACTTTGCTTGATGAAGATTCTTGTCAAACGCAAGAAGAACTTGCTGAAGCATTGGGAGTTGACCGAACAACCATTTCCAAGCGTTTGAAAGCCATGGGAATGATCCAAAAGCAAGGAAATTGGGTGCCGTACGAACTGAAGCTGAGAGACGTCGAACGGCGTTTTTTCACTTGCGAACAGGTGCTTCAGCGACACAAAAGAAAGGGTTTTCTGCATCGTATCGTGACTTGCGATGAAAAGTGGATACGTTACGATAATCCGAAGTGAAGAAAAT
The DNA here is from genome assembly GCA_018907035.1 of Sycobia sp. Sy_11. Lineage (NCBI taxonomy): Eukaryota > Metazoa > Arthropoda > Insecta > Hymenoptera > Epichrysomallidae > Sycobia > Sycobia sp. Sy_11. The sequence continues at coordinate 384,171 of JACCIC010000264.1, read as the reverse complement.
CATGGGAACTACCCGGCCATGCATCATCATCGACGGCCAAGCCAAATATTCATGGCGCCAAGCTCATGCTCTGTATATGGTGGGACCAGCTAGGTGTGGTTTACTATGAGCTTCTGAAACCGAATGAAAGGATCACAGGCGAGGTCTATCGACGACAATTGATGCGTTTGAGCCGCGCACTGCGAGAAAAACGGCCACAATACTCCGACAGGCACGACAAAGTTATTTTGCAACATGACAATGCTCGCCCACATGTTGCACCGCCGGTGAAAACATACTTAGAAAAGCTCAAATGGGAAGTCCTACCCCACCCGCCGTATAGTCCAAACGTTGCTCCGTCTGATTACCATCTCTTCAGATCGATGACGCATGGCCTGGCTGACCAGCACTTGCATTCCTACGAGGAAGCCAAAAAATGGGTGGATGACTGGATAGAGGCCAAACCGGTCGAATTTTTTCGCAACGGGATTCGTATGTTGCCAGAAAGACGGGAAAAAGTTGTAGCTAGCGATGGCCAATACTTTCAATAATTCATTTGTAACCATTTTTTCACAATAAAGGCTCAAAATTTGAAAAAAAAAAACGGGAAAGACTTATTCACATACCTGATAACAGATAAAAAATTATCAATAAAAGTCTAAGAGACAATATGATACGAGACGTGTAAGGAATGTAAAACACTGTATTAACGATATAGTTTACGTAAAAACTCATCCGATTGCATCCAGCGAATCGTGTAACTTACAATCAAAATTCCAAGAGCCAATGGTGATTAAGGCGATTTTGGAAAAGGCTTGAAATGCAAGTTCGAACAGAAGAAAACAATTTAGAGTGTATTATTCATGTGTAATTTTATTAATAAAATCAGTTCTCAAACCCGGACAAATATAGTTTTGTTTTATTGTGTGACTTAACCTGAACACTCAAAAGATGGATGACTAATATACTCGTATATACGTATATATATATATATATATATATATATATATATATATATATATTAAAAATAATAAATATTTTTATCGGTCCTATAGTCTTTGTATAATAATATATTATACTAACATAACGACAGTTAGGCTGCTCTTATTTACAATTACCTTTAAAGTATCTGAAATAGGATTTATTATGAAAAATAAATTAAAATTAGATTAAAAATTAAAAATAATAAAAACAAACTATATTATATGTTCGCAAACAACTAGCACACTGCCCCCTCTACCTTTAATTTAAATTTACCTAAGATGTTCGACGCGTTGAACCGCTACGGTTTATCTACAAGGCTAATCTAAAATGTATTCATTAGGCAGTAAGCGATGTCGCGGTGTCGACGTGGAGATAGATAGCCTGTATTGGCTGGTGCCGATGACACGCGCAAAAACTTTTGATTAATTTTTTAATTTTAACATAATTGCTAATCATTCTGTCTTCAGTATGAAATGTACAGATTGAATTCTTTGTATATATGTACATCTGAAATTTATTCTGATTCGCATATCATGGTTTTCATTTATAACATTCAAAAAAAGGATTTTGCTAAATCCCCAATAGTATAAAATATTTCAAAAACATTTCTTCCAATGATACATATTTCTTTTACAATTGTATAGTACTATGTAACCAAAGATGAGTTCAAAAATAAATCTAAATATTATTAAAGTATTTGATCATAAACACAATATTATACAATCATGTTTTATGATTACTATACTTTTGATCTATATTGAATAATTGTGATAAAAAATTTATTTTTTATTTGTTATTATATTTGAATTCCGGAATTAATGTTCGTACAATATAAAAATAGTATACTGTTAGTGATCAATCTTTTGAGCGTGCAAGGGAAGGAACGCAATAAAACAAAACTATATTTGGCTGGGTTTGATAACTGCTTTTATTAATACAATTACACATAAATAATATAGTCCAAACTGAAACAATACTAAATTCCACTCACATACAAAGAAATCCGCGCACACATGATTAAGAACTTCTGCAAGCACTCGCATCAAACTCTTCACTACTCTTATGATTTTCAACCTTTTTTCATTACCTCACTGTCTCTCTCTTTTACACAGCATTCTTTTTCATTTCCCTGATCGCGCGCACTCGCATGTATTTTCCTGTTCGAACTTGCATTTTGGGTCCTTTCCAAAATCGCATTTATTTAATTACATGGACGTTTCTCGCATTTAGCCTAACGTTACCGTTTATACAGTATTCAAATACACACATAGCACGAAAATTCTTAATCTCTAACAATACTATGAAGCATTTTCTGTTCTTAAATATCTTTATAATTTTTCCAATATACTTTTTCAGTTATGTAATAAGTAGTAAGCTGAGAAGATTAGATTAGTAAGCATAAAGTGAACAGCAGAGACTACATCGAGACATGCACTATAAGATATGGATGATGGAAATAACTATTCAGCTTATTAAATCTTCATATATTAATCATTATTAATAGGAATAAAAAAATTTTAATTGTATTTATGTCCCCTAAATATTGGAAAATTAAACTGACAAATATGTTCATTGCTCTTGCAGTCGTAACTGTCGTTATATAATTCTTTTATTTTATAAAGTTTGTAAGATCAATAAAATATTTGTTTGTTTAATAATAATTATTATCCTGGTAGAAATGTATTCTATTCTTAAGGTATAAACAAGGAATTTTCAAATGAAGATACCTAGTAACAGGGTATATTTGTGCGGTAGTAAATGGAAAATATGTAATATATTTTACGGTCATTCCGGCCGATTTATAGTTATATTTTTTCAAGCTATTTTTTACGTCATTAAGGCCCGTAATAGTTATTTACGTATCAATATATTTATGTTTATCATTAAAATTTATCTTAAAATAAGGTTAAGCGAGATATAATATATAGCCTAGCGAAAAAATTAATATCGTTATTATGCTTTCGTATATATAAATTCATTCGCTTTAATCATTATTTTCATTAATTATATACCTTATACATCTAATACATGTACAACGCATTGACAATAGCTTACACATTCATATATGATATATGTTATACTTATCTGAAGTCATAATCGGGCTTATATACTAACCAAGATAATGTTTTACTACTTGCGGAAATGGCAAATAACCAGACATGCCGTATGTACACTCGCCATAAATTCAAGTTACAAATTAATGTTGTGAACTCAGCATGATTTTTAATTATAAAACTTAATTTTATTTTAAAAAATTTCAAAAATATCAAATGATATTATTCATTTTATAAATATATAGAATGGAATTTCTAATTAAAACCAATAATTGAAGCGGGTATAAAACATTAAAAAATAGTGTTTTTTAATTAATTGCTTCGTGAGAAATTTTAGATATTATATAATAAAAGGAAAACATTTCAAAAACTAATTTATTGTGTATAATTTTCAAGATGACAAAATCGAAAGACAAACGGAATTTCTTATTAATTTGTAATTTTTTAAAATTGTTAGTTTTCGTATCATATGATTTTTCTTTTATTAAATAAACAACAGAATATTATAATATTATATAAATATTTATTGTTAAAGCAGTATTCTACTTAAGACCCTCGAAAAAACCGCTATTTTTGTAAAATTTTTCTGAGAAAGCTATTGAAGATATCAATGTAGGATTTGAAATGCTTAATAAATACACTCTTGAAGTACATAAAAAAATTTTTTTTAATTTATTTTATACATTTTTTATACATGTAAAGTATGGTCAAAGCCAACACCTCAAAAAGTAGATAACGTTGTCGTGGTCGTAGAATCTTGCCGACGGATGATCTGAAACAGAAAAAATCAAATAGTTGTATGTTCAGTATGACTTCACAACCCGATCTAACTAGAATATTTTATGTACGTGCAAAATCAACAAAATGGCGGCTAAAAGTCGAAAGAAAAAAAATTGCTTTTTTCCGCCTTTTCTTGCAATAAAAATATAGTCAGAATTAAAATTTTAAGTAAATTATAGTTAGGACGGTTGATACAAACATATAGAATATGTTTTTAAAATGTCCTAAGGATCGATTCAATAGTTTTTTAGTTTTCACGACCACGGTACTTGAAAACGCTGTTTTGAGAAAAACGCGTTTAAAGTTTTTGTAAGTGAAAAATCGTAGAAAAAATTATCTTACGCTCAATCAGCGATTCCTGGGCTATACGATATGCCTTTAACTTGTTCCAGGTTAGTATTTTTATCTAATTTAGCCTGTTTTTTTGAGTTCTGCTTTCCTTAGAAGCCTCAGTCGAGCGGCGGTTCTCTCGAAAGATGCGCTGTTGGTTGCGCATATTAGCGACTTGCATGGCAGTTTGGCCGATTTTCAGGCCCATAATTTCCATTATTTTCAAAAGCGGGCTGAATCCTTTATTAAAAATGCAGGCAGCTGTGAGGCATGCAATTTTGACGATTTTTTTCCATTATAGACTTGCCGATCATCGGACACGAATTGAGGTACCTGTCTCCACAGCCACAAGTAACGCACATTTTGAAACCAAGGCCTCGCAACTCATATTGTGCAAATTTCATTTGTATATTGTAAACAGAACACACTGCCCACTATGAGAGCATTGAAAACACAGTAAAAAATGATTAAAAGAATAACCACCAATATTATCAACTTTTACATCAAAACTTGGATCATTAGACTTTTTCAGTTTTGCTGCTGACGTACTTGTGTTACTAGTACCTCCTTCGTCAGTGAATTTGTTTCCGTGAAAAGAACGTTTTCTAGTTCTAGATTGACGACTAGAAGTTGTGCACGATGCACTTTCTTCGTATCCATTGCGAATAGATAGATGATTCACTTTTGAACTTCGAATCACGACTGATTCTCCACTACTGAAATACAGAACTAAAATACAGAAGCAAAATTATAAAGGGAACGTAATATTGAGAAGCAAAGGTATATATTTTGATGAAAATATGTATAGGTGTAATGATTTACAATAGGGGAACAGCTGCTGCAGCGAACAAGGCCCGGTAGATGGCCTATCCGGTGCGCGCGCTAGGCGGGTCGGAATAGCGTGCTCAGGTAAGTGCGTTCGAAAGGTTAAAAAGTATAGTTAGACTACCTGAATCTTTCTAAAATCTTGAGCTAATATTCTTGAATATATTTACTTTCGAAAAATGTAAAAACAAAAAAACATTTATTTTCGAAGTTGTAAAGTAGAATACTGCCTTAAATAAATTATTCACTTACTAATCAGAAACAAGGTTCTAAAAAAACCAGTTTCTACCTACTTATTAACCAGTTTTTAAACCTAGTTTCTCCCTTTTGCTTAATTTTGACAACGTTTATATTTTGCATTCTATGATTTACCTTGTGTCTAGCCACGATGATTTATTCTATTTTTACTAATTGGTAATTACTTTACAGTCCATTAAAAAGTGTTAGATTTCTACCAGGATAAGTATATATTAAATATATATATATATATATATATATATATATAGTTTATATATTTATATTAATCATATCATAATAATTTAAAAGGACAAAGTTTGTTTTGGTTTGTACACGAAAACCAAAAGCACTATTGAACCGACTGACTTGAAATTCGAAATATATATTCTATATTTTCTTTACAAGGACACAAGCTATGTTTTTTTTTATTCGAAATCATTTTACTTTCATCAATGTATTATAAGTATATAAATAAACTGAGTTCGTCGTCCACTGCACATATCGTGCGCGTAGTAAAGTAGTATCATACGCGAGCGCAGTTCTCGGTCTTAGCAGTCAGTTCCACCAGCGGCTAATAGGTGACTTTTTGAATTATATCGTATATCAACTCAATCTAGTCAGCTTAAACTATTAATACTAGACCAGCTAATTGAATAATCATATCATCACATCATCATCATAGACAACATATACATACATTTTATCATGCCATCAACTGCTCGGACCCAGTGGACCGCAGCCTATCAGTGAGCTGAAAAAGCCGCGCCTTATTTCAATTTAATTTAATTCTTATTTATCTCTAACATAATTTATAATTTATAATTTATATAATTTATAAATTATAAGTGTGTAAGAAACTCTTAAAACTTTTTATAACTAACCTCAAAAAATTTTAATTTAATTTTAATTTAATTTAATTTTTAATTTAATTTTAATTGTAATTTTAATTTTAATTCAATTTTAATTTAATTGTTAACTTTTAATTTCTCATCTAAAAGATATCTTAGATTTTCAACTCAAACTAACCTCTCTTAAATTAAACTTATATAATTTATATATGACTTATCTAATATATATATATATATATATATATATTATAATATATATAATATATATATATATATATATTTATTTAAAATTTAATCATACCTATATTTATATTTACATATTTACAATACCATATCTTTACATCTATAATCTCCCATACCCCACCTCTCCCTCTGCCTTTAACCCCCCCCCCCCAATCACAAACTGGAGGCAATAACCTCCCCCCCCTTAAAAAACAGCACTCAATCGTAAGTCCGACTCCATGGACATGGTCACCGGCCTTACCACCGATCTCGACGGTCCCCCCCCCCCTCCAAAGCTGATAGAAATTATCATTGGCCTCCGGGATCAAATTGACTGCCTACAAAATAAATTTCCACCACCACAACAGACCCAACCTCCTCTCAATTGGTGGCAGCATCACGCCACACCACCGGAAATTTTACATCTTCCTCGTCCGCCACGGATTTCTTTCAGGAGGCAACAATTTTCTGCAACCCCGCTACCAAAATAACCGTCTATGAATCAACTCGGATATCTGAAGAAGACGAGTTCACAAAGCTAGGCCATAAACGCATCTGCGTTGCCAAATCCTCACCAATCCTCTCCGACCTGGATTCTGACACTGAAAAAAAATCCCCCATCGCTGTTCGACCCTCACCCCCCATCATCATCCTCCAAAAAATTATTTAGCCAAAGCTAAAGATCGGCATAGAGAGAGCCAGAATCTCGCATTGACCGAATGCGTAGCGGCGAAAAAATCTGGCCGCTAGTGGCCGTTCACCCGCCGCTAAGTCAATTTTCGACTTAAGCACCATCGATGGCCTCAACATAAAACTGGAGGTAAAGAGGAAGTCGATAGTCACGCCTCAAATATAATCGCACGGCAAACTAGTGCCACACTGTGTGGGCCTGCACTTTTTGCAGCAAATATCATGCCACTCCGTCTTACCTTCTAAAAGACAATAAAGACGCTCGCCCCACCTGCGCCAACTACAAAGGAGAGCAGAGCGCAACTTACAGGGGCTGCCCCGAAGCCCCAAAGAAGGACAAGCCCTTCCAAAAACAAGTGAAGCCGACAAACGTCCCCAAAACCAACAACAACTCCACTTTTCAAAACCCAACTCAACTCCTTAGAAAGGGACATCCACTCTCGGATAAACGAACTCAGAAACAGCCGCTTCAACGATTTCAGCACTGAAGCCAAAACTCACCCCAAAAATGTCTGGAAGGTGATAAAATCCATACGAGGCAGTCGCCCTTGCCTTCCATCATTCAAGAAAAATGGCCAAATCTTCTGACTTGCTGAAAAAATGGCCGAGATCATCTCTCAGCAATCAGTGCTCACCTCTACCCAGCCCACCAGAACTCTCACCCTTTCATGAGCATGTGACCCAGACAGCTCAACACTTCCTACCTTCAAACAGGGACATCACCCCTACCTCCCCCAAAGTGATAAGCGACGTCATTCGCAGTCTCAAAAACAAGAAAGCCCCTGGTGCTGACAAAATCAATAATAACACACTGAAAATCCTCCCCTATAAACACATCATGTCCATCTGCAATATCATAAACGCAATCATGAGACATCAATACTTTTTCAAGGCCTGGAAAACGGCCATAGTGGTCTGTCTTCCAAAAGCCGGGAAGTCCCTCAACGACCCCTCAAGCGATCATCCTATCAGTCTTCTAAACTCCCTAAGCAAAGTGGCCGAAAGCGTTATCCTAAAACACCTCTCCACCTTGGTCACCAGCAAAAACCTCATACCTGACTGACAGCATGGGTTCCACACAGGGCACCGCACCTGTCACCATCTTTTCAGAGTTATGGAACTCATTTCTGACAACATGAACAGATGGCTGCACACAAGCAAGCCTTCGACAGGGTATGGCATGACGGGCTCGTCTTCAAGCTCATTGCCAATGACATCCCCCACTATTTGATCAGGATAATAAAGTCGTTCCTATCAGACCGATTTATTCGAGTTAGGGTAGGCAACTCCCTCTCCGCCACAAAGGCCATCTCAGCCGGCGTCCCTCGAGTATCTAAGCTCTCCCCCCTACTTTTTACTTTTCTCTGCCATGATCTTCCCATACAAGATACAATTACCACGGCACTCTACATGGACGATATTGCCCTCATAGCTGCCACTAAAACAATCTGCCACAGAACCTCAAAGCTAAACAGATTTCTCCCATACCTCATCAACTGGTACTCACGGTGGACAATCTCCATGATTGAGAGGAAGTCCAGGGCAATCTTTATCTCCCGTAGAAACTGCACCCCTCCGAACATAACGATCAAAGGCTCCTCCATCCCATAGAGCCAATCGGTCCAATACCTCGAAGTGACATTCGACAGGAACCTATCCTGGAACAAACATCTCCGCCTCACCAGCAGCAAAATGTTAGGAGCGTTCTTAAAGTCAAACCTTTCTTCCATAGCAAAACCCTGTCACCCAGAATAAAGGCCAAAGCCTTCTCTGCCGTCATCAGGAGCATTGCCAGATATACTATCCCCATCTGAGGGTACGCCCCCCCTCCAGACAGACTTCAGCGACTCCAAAGCACCTATACGAGGTTGCTTTACTCTTCCCTCAACATCCCTTTGTATTTAAGAAACACTCAAGCACTTAAGGAAACTAACCTTCTTGCTCAAAACGATTACGCGAATAAATTCGCCAAAAATCTGAGAGAATCAATTAGACAGCACCCGAACTCAGGAATCCAATCCCTGAGCAGTATCCTTCCTAAATCGACGGATCGCTATAAGAGGCCTTGCCACCTGATCCGTGCTTCGTTTTCATACGTAAGCCTCTGCCCCCATGAAGGCAGAACCCCTAGACTCACCAATTCCTCCCCCTATCCACATCCCACTCCTGCTCCCTCACCCCCACACCGTTCCATTAATAATTTTTATTGCAACAGATAAAGGGAGTGATATCTCCGGGTAGGAATCCCTGTGGGGAGAAATTTATTTAGTTGGCAGGCATGCGAGCAAAGGCTCCATGAATCCGACACTACCTCTTTCCGAGAGGCGACTTTAAAGGATTTCCCCTCCCTGCGTCATCAAAAAAAAAATAAAAATTGAATGATCATATACAACTTTTGGTTTAGTGTCGGTATTAATCTCATTGCTCTTCAGGTTAATCCGGCACTTCCATGATCTTAGCTAGCAATTATACATTTTATTTTTTATTATGTGGAAAAATCTCTTCCTTTCTTTGTCTTTTCTATATAAGGTAGTTATATGCCAAATCACACTAATACTAATTTCTATAAACAACTTATGTTTTTGTCTTTAGACATTAAACAAAAAAAAACTACTAAACCGATTACTCTGAAATTCAAAGTTTATATTCTATACTGTGTTCGGAGTGACATAGTGTTAGATTATTTTAGCTTTCTATAAATAATGAAGCAAAAAATATTTGAAACGAAATATTGGACCGTATCGTAAAAGGATGTAAACATATGAGTCCACTGGGTCTTATTACGATCTGCGTCTTTGCTACCCTGCGTGGGAAATGGTTTATGAGTTTATTGTTTAGAAGTCTGATATTGTTTTTATAGATTTTAAGCTTCTCACAAAGGCTGGCAGAGTTTTCAATTTCGAGTACTTTAGTCAGTCTTGTGTCGTCCTTTCGTTTGAACAGACGTCTTTACTTTCCTCGTTTCAAAAATAAAGTTCGTGTTAAAAGATTATTTCGTGTATCTTTATTTAATATTATTTATTTTAATATTCCACTTATTATATTAAAAAAAATTCAATAGGTTGTCGGCCCAGATTTCGCGAGTACACTTTCCGTGATTTTGTGGATAGTGTAATCTATTAATAAAATAAAACTGTGTGAAATAGACAAAAAAAAGTTTTAAGAATGTTTTAAAACAACGAAATATTAATTAATAATATTAAATTAATAAAATATTAAGCCTTTTAACGGTGAAAAATATAGTGTGTGCAAGTTTAGAATCTGCTCTCTTGTATCTGAACTTGATTTATTGTATGTACTTGATAAGCAAGTCCCTGCAGTAATGACAGAAGAGTGGAAAAGTCTGGACGTATTGCAAAAGGTGTAATAGTGGAGTATCTTTCAGATTCTTTTCTTGGTTTTATAAAAGGCAAGGATACGGCAAAAACAGTTTTGCAAAATCTAGATATGGTTTATGAGAGAGCCTGGCAACGCAGTTAGTAATTCGGAAGAAATTGTTGAGCCTGAAACTAGAGAGAACTGAGATATCCCATTAATGCAGCATTTCACTACTTTTGACGACTTAATTTCGGAATTACTTGCTGCAGGCGCAACACTGGAGGAAATGGATAAAGTGTCACATTTATTATTATCACTGCCTACTACGTATGATGGTGTCATCACTGGAATTGAGACCCTGTCAGAAGACAGTATAGCGTTGGCTTTTGTAAAAACCAGATTATTGGATCACGAAATTAAATTAAAAAATGATAGTGATGATATAACTTAAAAAATTCTTTTAGCTGATGGAGGAACAGAGACTTATAAAAACAAAATATTTAAGCCAAAGATAATTTTAAAAGGAAAAACTATAGAAATAAAAATAAAAAAATAATAAAAAAATTAAATTGTTTCCAGTGTGGCAGAAGTAATCATGTAATAAAGGATTGCACATTTTTTATGAAAAATCAACAACAATATTTCGGAGATAATAAAACTGTACAGTGTATGGATGCAAAGCCTCAAGTTGAATATGTAAATGGTTTTGTTTGTAGTTCTGGAAATGTTTTTAAGGAGAATAATACAAATTACGTTGGTTTTCTATTGGATTCAGGTGTTCGGATCATATTATTAATCATGATTCGTTGTACAGTAATTATATGGTATTGAATCTTCATTTATAAATAAACGTTGCAAAAAAACGGAACATAAATTAGTGCATTTAAAAGTGGTATCCGTCATATTACTAGTATGGAAGGAATAAAGGTATTCTGGAGAACGTCTTATATTGTCCGGAGGTGTCGCAAAATTTACTATCTGTCATGAAGATGCTGAAAGCACAAAAATAATTTTTCTCGGTAAGCCCATATAGAATTCATTATTAATAAATTATATAATGAAAGAGTTTATAGTCCAGTAAACAATAATTATCGTTTATGGCATCAAAGACTTGGAAATATGGGCAAATCGAAATTTATTGAAATGAAACATAATAAGATGGTCGATGATATTAAATTAACTGATAATATATTACCAAATCATAATATTTACGAAGCTTGTACTTTTTGTAAACAAGCAAAATTACCTTTTCAGAAAAGCACAAATAAAAATCATATAAAAAGACCACTTTATATTATTCATTCAGAAGTTTGAGGATCTATCACTCCTTCGACAATAGATGGTCATAATTATTTTGTATTATTTGTAGATGAATTTACGCACTATGGCGTTACATATTGAATAGCATTCATGTCAGATGTATTCTGTCTTTTCCAAGACTTTATAAAAAAAGTCAATCTCATTTTAATTTAAAAATAGTAAATTTATATTGTGATAATGGTAGAGAGTATTTATCGAATGAAATGAAGGACTATTACAAAGATAATGGAATCAGCTATCATTTGACAGTTACTCATACTCCATGATTAAATGGTGTTTTAGGAAGAATGTTTAGAACAATTACTGAAAAAGCACGTACCTTGATAAGTGGGGCTAAACTGAACGAATTATTTTGGGGTTGAAATAGCTTTAATTGCTAGGTATTTAATAAATCGAACCCTTACTAATGCTTTCAAATAGTATAAAACATCATATGAGTTATGGCATGGTAAAAAGCCTCAAGTAAAATAATTAAAAGTTTTCGGTAGTACAATATATGCGCATAAGAAAATAAGAAAAATAAAATTTGAAGATAAATCTTGCAAAGGTATTTTAGTTGGTTACGATTCAAATGGATATAAAATATGGGATGTAAAATCAGAAAAATTAATTTTTTGAATTCGAGACCAGAAATGAGGCTTGAAGAAATTGTAATAGAAAATTCTAAGAAAACTGATGAACGTGCTGTTTGTAATAAATCAGTAGAGCCTCAGAAATCTGATAATGAAAAATCAGAAAATTTTCTGAAAGGCAAATCTGAGAAAAATGAATCACATGAACCAGGTTCGAAAATAGAATGAAATTCAAATGAAAATTTGAACAAGTCTAATAAATCTATAATAGAAATAGATAATTGCAATCAGTCAGAATTTCAAAATGATAGACATAATAAAAAAACAGTAATTACAAATCTAAGAAGGAGTGATAGAGTCAAAGATAAACCAAGAATTTCTTATGAAGAAATAAATTACGTTTTGTGTGCATTGTGCAATCCATTGAAATATAAAGCGCATCTTATTGCTCGTGGTTTTTATCAAAAATATTTAATTGTCTATAATGAGACTTTTGCTCCTGTAACAAGAATTATAAGTTTTAGATTAATTATAGCATTTCCAAATCAATATAATTTCCTTATTCACCATATGGATGTAAAAACTGCATTTTTAAATGGCTCATTGCAGGACGAAATTTACATGCAAATTTCTGAAGGAATTAATTACAAAACAAATGAAGTTTGTAAAGTAAATAAAGCTGTATATGGATTGAAACAAGCAGCAGAATGTTGGTTTGAAACTTTTGTTAAAACATTAGTAGAAAATGGTTTTAAAAATTTATTAGTTGATCGTTTCAGTTATAAATATTCTAAATAAAGGCGAAATATCTAAGAATATATATGTTGCACTCTACATAGATGACTTAGTAATCGTTACAGCCGATATTCAAACAATGAATTATTTTAAAACTCATTTAATGAAGACATTCAGAATGACAGATTTAAAAGAAATTACACTATTTCTTGCAATAAAAATTGAAAGAAATAATGATGTAATTACTCTTGATCAGAGTTCATATATTCATACGATTTTAAATAAATTTAACATGAGTGATTGTAATGCTGTAAGCACACCACTCGAAAGTAAAATAAATTATATTGATTTTAATTCAGATAACAAATACGACGCCCCTTGCAAAAATATTATCGGATGTTTAATGTATGTAATGGTTTGTACGCGGCCAGATTTGAAAACAGTAATAAATATTCTAAGTAGATATTCAAATAAATATAATACAGAACTATGGAAATGCTTAAAAAGAGATTTAAGATATTTGAAAGGTTCAACGAATTGAAAATTAACTTATAACAAAAGCAACAGTGAAAATATTTTAAGTCGTTATGTTGATTCTGATTGGGGTGGCGATGAAGGTACTGATAGAAAAAGTACTACAGGCTACTTATTTAAGTTATTTGAAAAATGCACGATTTCCTGGAATACTAAAAGATAAGCATCTGTAGCAGCGTCTTCAACAGAAGCAGAATATATGTCTTTATTTTGTGTTAAAGAAGCATTATGGCTAAAGTCTTTAATAAATAATATAGAAATTAAAATCATGAAACCGATTGTAATTTATGCAGACAATAACGGCTATATAAGTATAGCGAATAACCGAAGTAATCATAAGCAATCAAAGCATATAGATATTAAATATCATTTCTCGAGAGAGCAAATAGAGAAAAACGTAATAATATTAAAACATATTTTCACAGGAGAGCAGATTGCTGATGCACTAACAAAGCCAATACCAACTGTGAAATTCCTTGAACTAAGAAAAGGAATGAACATGGAGAAATGATAAAATATAATTCATATTGTTTTCATAAATATATTTTATACAAATAATAGAGGCTGCGCTATGATTTCTCCCTATCTCATTCGCTTTCGCTTTCTCTCTTTTGCTCTTATTTAAAATGCGCATTCAAAAAGAGAAATGTAGGGTATAATAAAAGTTGACAAAGCGTCAGAATATCAATAGATTTAAGAAATTCGAAAAATTTCGAATTTCTTCGAAAAATTCGAAAATTCGAAAATTCGAAAAAAACTTAGTTATGCATATATAGATAAAACTTCTAGAATACTCCCATAAAAAATCATGTATTATAAATGTTGATAGTTTATGTATATTATGATTTTTATCTTCGTTTCTTATTAAAGATGATGATTTATCTTTTTTTTTTCTTTTTTTTTTATGTTATTTAACGTTGCTTTATTTATGCTTCTAAATACCGATGCTAATCAGCGACGAAGGTCTACGATGTGTTTCTAAACAAAGCACATGTAAATTATTACAGCCGTGCCTGTGTCAATCGGCCGAGACCGGGATTTGAACTCGGATCACCAAGTTACTAGTCCTTCGCTCTAGCCATCGTAGGCCTCATGATTTATTTTCTTAATAAAAAATGAAAAAAAATTAATTTCTGTATATAACCTTTAATTACCCTCCATATTATAATATTTACAATTATAATAATCTTTAAAAAATGTTAATCTTTAATAAATAAATTAATAATATTGAATTTTTAATTATTAAAGAATAAATCCATTTCTATAAACAGTAATAACATATGGAAGAAGAATGTAATAAATTTATGTATAATTTCGAAAATTATGGTAAAAATAAATTAATAAGTGAGAAAAAACTGAATAATATGAAAAATTGATTTATTTGTCAAATGTTTAATATAATTTTTTATTTCATAATTTACTCAAGGTTATGATAATTTTGCAGATTGAGGCTTATGATGGCTCGATCGCTAGAGCGAAGGACTTGTAACTTGGTGATCCGATTTAAAATACTGTTCTCGGCCGATTGACACAAGTACCGCTCTAATAATTTACATGTGCTTTGTTTACAACCACATCTAGATCTCCATAAATTTTTAACACCAGTATTTGGAAGCATGAATAGATCGACGTTAAATAACATAAAAAAATATTTGTATATTAATTCATGTATTACGTGCTTCGTTTTCATTCGTGAAAATTAAAGTACCCAGTTGGCAGGTTATTTTACAGTAGTATTAGTCTGTAATATAACATTTGTAATATTAATTTACATTTGTAATAATATAAAGTTTCAGTAATATAACTGCAATATTTCTGTTATATTACCGTTACCTGCATGTAATATGAAATGTCTGCATTTATTACAATGTAAAATTACGGAAAGTTTGCATAAACATTTCTTCTACGTACCGGTAATGAACGGGAATTGATACAGAACTTTTCGTTTGATACATGACTGTTATATGACTGAAATAATTGTGCAATGATCTAGAAATATTCAGAAATATTTCCTCTACATATCACTTATATTTCGTTGCCATATCTTCTCAGTCAGAACTAAAATAATTATATAATGCTACGGTTACATTTCTGGAATACGAAATATGCGCGCTTATTACAATGTAATATATCTGAACGCTGTGAGAAATATTTCATTGATATTACTGAAAAAATTAAAAAATTAAATTAAAGAATTAAATAAGCTATAAACATAAGCATTTTATATTTGATTTAAGATACCACAAAGAGGAATGTCTAAGAGATATGAAAAAAAAAACACAAACAAAAAGAACGCTTTGATCTTATGCGCAAAACCGCTAGAAGAGCGATACTCGTATTGCGATTCCATCCGCTCTTACACAATGTAGGCGATTTGTTATTTGTGAACGCCAAAATTTCAGCTCCACCTAGCGACTGCTCTGTATATTACTAGTCATATTTCAAATGTAATGAAATTGAATTGCCCCATTTGTGATATGTATGTCAAATAACTCAATACGTTTCAGCAATTTGTCGTTATTACTGCATTTCTAATATTTCAAATGTTTTGTTATGGAAATGTTGCAATTGAAATGCTAGCGAAGGGAACATTTGACATATCAATATAATATTGTAGTCATTTTATTTTTGAAATATTTCATATTTTATATAACTGAAATGTTACCTCTGTAATTTGTATGTAATATAACATAAAAGGCTTTAGTAATATATCATTACTAGCATCCCTCGTCATGGCTTCGTCCGAGATAATAATTTAATCTATTTCTTAAAAAGCTCAATAAAATCTATGTAAAAAGTACTCTACGTATAAATCTATAGTTCTATTGTTCATATACCTATCGTCCGTATAAAAAGCTGCTTCAAAACAGCGTCCGCTTCAAAAAGGTGATATTTTGCAGAGCATTTTGTACAATATATATATATATATATATATATATATATATATATATATATATATATATATATATATATATATATTACATACGGCATCTTGAGGGAAAATTGTACTTTCGAGTTCAGACAGTAGACAAAATGTCAAAGTATCTTGAGACGACTTCTACGACTAAGTTTTTAGCATTTTTTCTAAAATGTGAGATATCATTATGAAAGCATGGCTACAGATACTTTATTAAAAGTATCGTCCATCGCAAGATAAAACTTTTTCCCATTTCCTAGCAATTTCTGAATTCCGGACGAAAAAAATTTATCGTCTTTCGAGCTGAAGAACGTATCGGCCAATTTTGGATCCTCTCTACTAAACTGAAGCGTATTCCTATAAGAGCGTTCTGCATTGGTCAAAACAAGTGAAAGTTAAACGGTGCCAAGTCTGGATTATAAGACGGGTGAGGTAGAATTTTCAATGCATTTTTCTCCAAATAGTTTTTGACCGAGGCCGCCACATGTGGCCAAGCATTATCGTGATGAAAAATAAAGGACTCATACCTGGTCTCATATTCTCGCCGTTCATATGAATAAGTTGGGTTTAATACAATGTTCCTTTGACGGTTTTACCATTAGAATGCAGCTCGTAATATACGACACCCTTTTCATCCCACCAAACGCAGAATATAATCTCGCTTACGTGAATATTTAGTTTCGACGTCACTTATGCGAGCTTGCTAGGCTTTATATATGATTTTCTCCATTTAGGCCTATCGTAATGAATCCAATTGGTCATTGCCAGAATCAATACGATACAAAGATGATTTATTTTTATACTACTGCAGCAACATTTTGAACATGCCAAATCGCTGTACGACGTCTTTTGGCTTTAATTCACATTTTTGAATAAATCTCAATGTTTTTACTCATGATAATACACACCTCATGATAAATAAGCTTTTTTTAATCTGAAACGGATCCTCATCCAGCAAAGCATCTAATTCCTCGTCTTCAAAAAGTTTCGGCTGTCCGGAGCGATTCTTGTTTTCAGCTTCAAAATAACCACTTTTGAATCGTTTGAACCACTGGCGACTTATTGATTCACCAATACATTCCGCCTCATAAGTTTTCGAAAGCAAATGATAGGTCTCATCCACACTTTTCCTCATTAAAGAATAGAAGCAGCGCTTCGCACAAATAGCGGTATTTGGCTGGAAATTTCCTATGATTTTGATTCATAAAATAAACGACAGAGAAAAAATGATCAAGTATAATGCTGCAAAATTGTTGACAGATACACAACCTACAAATATAATACATGAGGTCTAACATTTCTGGACGCGTCCGGCAAGTACTGTATCCTATTCACCTAATTGTCGAAGTGGCGCCTTTCCGTGCCACACTCGTCTCCGTCACGACTTCCCCCCTTTGTAATAACGAACCGCAAGTCGTGTAAATCTCGCGTCCCTCTCCACGTACGCGTATTTAACGATGAAACGAGCGTGTCAATGTGTTGAACCCGCTCGGGATTTGAGAGTCTCGTACCACGATAATGTCGCGATTGTAGTATCTATCTTCTTATGTTAATATGTAGAATATCGTTAATAAATTGTAGGTTATAATCGTTAGGAGCAGTCTGCACAGACACCGTTACAATATATATATATACATACATATATATATATATATATATATGTGTGTGTGTGTGTGTGTGCGTGCGTGTGTGTGTGTGTGTGCGTGCGCGCGCGCGCGCGTGTGTGTGTGTGTGTGTGTGTGTGTGTGTGTGTGTGTGTGTGTGTGTGTGTGTGTGTGTTATTTAATCACCCGTATATTCGATGGCCAAATTAACTTCGGAAGGTCATAGGCTATGTTTTTTATTAAAAATCATTTTACTTTCATCAATAAATTTAGTTAACGGTCTTTGCAGTCAGTTTAACCAGCAGCAAGTAAGTGGCATCTTGAATCACAGAGACACCTAGACATCGCATTCTATCATGCGAACACACAACTGCCTATAGAAATCGTCTTGAGACAACGGGATATGGATATCGTATTTCTCAGCAGAAATAGTATTTAAAATCTGTATCTATAATATGTACAATATACATAGAATATATATATATATATATAGTTTCGAGGTTATTGGTAATGAACCCTACCCTATTTTGCCGTCATTTCTTTTGTTCAAGCTAAAGAAATATAGTCTCTTGTCACAATTTTGAAGTTAAATATAACATTAAAAACAAACATATAATGTCTCGTCATAAATTATGTTCAGTATGATTTGGCATACAAAACCATTTTATAAGAGAAGCCGGAGATAGAAAGATAGAGAGAGAGAGAGACAGAGAGAGATTTTCCCACGTAAGAGAAAATAAAATTTACAAGAATCAAAAAATATCCATAAGCTGTGAGAGTAGTGATAGATTAGCTTGAAGAACAAAAAGGGTATTACTGACTAACGGCACACCTTCTTCAGGATATAAATCTCAAAGTTGGATATGACCATTCAATTGAACTGGCCTGGTATAAATACTTTAAGCGGAATACTTTGTGTTGATATTCGTGATTACGCTAATCCACCTAATGGCTGCTGGTGAAACCTCACTGCAAAGATTGTTAACTTAATTTATTGATGAAAATTAAATGATTTTCAATAAAAAACATAGCCTATGACTTTCCGAAGATAATTTAAAACATACATGTCAAATTTAAGATCAATTCGTTCAGTAGTTTGTTTCAATATCGTGTACAATTAAAAACACGCTTTGTCTTTATAATTTAGTATGATATATATACAAACTATTGAATAAAAGGGTGATTAAATAACATAAACTAACTATTGGTTTACACAAAAAAGTTTAAGTTCAACAAAAACGCGTCTGGTACAAGCTTGGTAGAAATCCAACAATTTTGTATAGGTTGGAAAGTAATTACTAGCTATTAAAAATAGAATCAATTGCTCTATTTTATTCTTCCATCGTATTCTACGTCCTCAACAAGAAACTCTATAGCAGTAGTCTCGAGATATATTTTATCGTCCGAGCATGAAATTCTTGATAGAAGTCGTCTCGAGACACCTGGACATTGTTGTCTACTGCTCAAACTGAAAAGTACAATTTTCCCCATACAAGCCGTATGTAATATGTACATATATATATTCTGTATAAAATGGTCGACAATATATATTTATAAGTTTTTAAGTTATTCGTACTTTCTCTGATTTAAATAACGTTCATTATAGTGCTTATTTTATAGAATTTGTAATTTACATTTCATTTTTACCAAAAACCACTATGATATACCAAAACTGTAAATGTACCAATTTTCATCACAATGTTTTTTACAATGAATATAGATTTCGGTCCTTTTTTCGAAATTAATCAGCCTGGGTAACCGTGACGAAAAAGATAGGGTTTAGCAACTAAAATTTTTACGACAACAATGTGTACATATCTTCTGCCTTCACTTTATATTTATTCAAATAGGTTTCAACTGATAATATTAATTACGTTTTGCATTTTGGTTTTTATTAATAGAGGAAAAAAGATCACATTTTTATAATTTCATGTTTAAACATAAAGTTAATTATATAATGATTCAACAGATTAAATAGATAATTTTTAATTAGGATAATAGTCCATATAATCGACACGCCTTGGAAAAAATATTTTTTTAAGAAAATTATAGAAATAATAGATTGTATAGACGATTATAGTATAGATAGGAAATTAAAATATAGTTTTGCTTACAAGGTTCAATATCCAAAATACATATTGAAAAAAATTTTATGTTGTGACAAAGGTCACAATAAGTAATGGCCTCTGCCCCTGGTACCTGTGAAGAAGGTGTCTAACTTGGAGACTAATCGCCATTTCCTTTATTCGAAGTGCTGTCGAACTCAGCCGTAGCACAAAGATTGGGGTGAAGACAATGATGAGAAATATGACTTGATGCGCGCGCACACGAAGTATATGTAAGAGAGCGAAATGCGAATGACGCCGCCACGCGAAAGAGCGAGTGAGACAGGAAGGAGAGAGGGCGACGGGAGAAGACGCGTGAAGAGTAGACTTGATTATTGTTCGTTGAGTCGTCGAATCAAGGAGATAGGTTTTGTTAGGTTTTTTATGTCCGATTCCCTGAAGCACCGTGAGTTCTTTTCTCAAAAGTATAGAGACAAGAGACGAGCTCGTGAAGTGCTGGTGAAGTGTTTGTGAGGCCAAAACACGCCGTTATAATCGTAGCACCGACTACCTAGTTGGCCGTCTGCCAAGCCGGCACCGATATAAAGCGAGAGAAGGACGACCGTGGCTCACCCGAGCCGATTATCACAGGTCCGGATGAGGGGGACGACATCGACAGCTCATCCGAGCCCGATTTCAACCAGCCCGACGAGAAGAGGATCATCCACCAGCGCTTTCGACCGACAGCCCAGTGACAGCAAGAAACGGTGAATACCGACGACAAATGACCAAGATATGGAGAAGAGGCTCCACAGCAAGTGAGCAGAGACCGCGAGCTGCCGCATATGTATGTGAGGGCCAAAGTGTGTGTGTGCGAATACGTGGTTAAGTGAGAGCGAGAGAGAGAGAGAGAGAGAGAGAGAGAAAGAGAGAGAGAGTATTCGGAGTTATTATAACGAACAGAGATATACGACGGTGGTTTGATAAGTCCGTGACTTCTGGAAAGGCGGCGCTGTTATCGTAAGTATGTTACTACTCTAAGAGACTATTATCTCACACAAATAGGTGTACAAAGTTTCAAGTCAATACGTTGGTTAAAAAATTTTTGATAGTCTTTTGAATTTAGTATTTCATTGTTTTTACAAAACCATGGAAAAAACGAATTGCAAGTGGTTATTAAACATTACTTTCTGCATAGAAAAACAATTAAGCAAACTGAAGAAAAGCTTAAAAAATATTATAAGGACTTTGCTGCATCATATGGAATGGTTCACAAGTGGTTTACTGAATTTCGCTGTGGTAGAATGAATGCAAGTGATGCTGAGCGTTCTGACCGCGCAATGGAGGTGACTAATCAAGATATGGCCAATAAAATACATGATATCATACTCGAAGATCGTCGATTAATGATATGCGAGATTAGTAACACTGTAAAAATTTCGACTGAACGCGTATTTCATATTTTGCGTGAAAATTTGAATATGAGAAAACTATCTGCCAGATGAGTGCCGCGTTTGCTCACAGTCGACAATAAATGGTCACGCATTGTTGCATCTAAACAATGTTTGGACATGTTGCAGCGTAATCCAAATGAATTTTTGCGCCCTTATGTTACTGTTGATGAAACATGCATTTATCACTATACGCCAGAAACGAAGCGGCAGTTAAAAATGTGGACTGAACATGGAAAACCTGCTCCGAAAAAAGCAAAAACTGTTCCATCAGCCGGTAAGGTCATGGTTATAGTTTTTTGGGACTCACGGGGTATAATACTACTTACCTACAGAAGGGAAAAACAATTACAGAACAGTATTATGCTTCATTATGGGATAGATTTGAAGCCATACTGAAGAAAATGTGCTCCCATCTGGTGAAGAAAAAAGTGCTCTTCCACCACTACAACGCACCAGCTCATACGAGTACTATAGCAACAGTCAAATTAGCAGAATTACGTTACGAATTACTTCCTCATCCACCTTATTCTGCAGATTTAGCATCGACCGATTATTTTCTATTTCCGAATATGAAAACTTGGCTTGGTGGTAAAAGATTTTCATCGAATCAAGAGATTATCACTGACACAAATGATTATTTTGTGGATTTAGACAAAAGTTACTTTTTGGAAGGTTTAAAACAGATTGAATACCGCTGGAATAAATGTATCGAGTTCGGAGGGGACTATATTGAAAAATAAAAAAAATGTTTAAATAAATTGTTTTTTCATTTAAAAGTCACGGATTTATCAAACCACCCTCGTATAATAAACGAAAATTGTTAAGAGAATAGAGGCGTATAGTTATTGAATGCCGCCCCCTTTTGTTTCTTTAGCATTGCCCCGCTTTCATCAGCAGACTCACTCGTGGAGAGAGGACGGGTCATCAGCAGCCGGAGAAGTCAGCCGATAGGTGCTGTAGAGTTGACTATTCTGTATTGCTAACCAGGGCAAAGGCCACCATGTAACAATGTTTGAAATTAAATTTTTATATTTATTTATTAGCAACTACGATTATTTGTGAAATTTTAATTATCTCACATTTTTGTAAAATGTTTAAATGATATATTCTGTTAAAATTTTTATACTTTAACGGGTGTGAGGAGCAGGAGGTTTCAAGGGTAAATAAATAATACGTCTGATTCACTTTGCATGTGCGCGTGGTCTGGTCTTACAGTCTAGACCGTCTGGATACGTATAAGTTGCACCCGGGAACGGGCCATAGAGAGGAAGGAGGAATTATTACCGTCAAAGAACTCGACGACGGATGAACTGGCTGCTTTCATGGTCCGTCTCCATCTTTTTATAGATCACAAAGGACGCTGTGGAGGGGGTAAATTTGTGAATATACCCTTTTTTAGAGAGAAGAGGGGCATCAGGGCCCTGGAATAAACCGTGAACTACGCTAGGGAGAGTCCCTCGCAGCTACTCCCGTCTCTGGGAGGGTCACCTGTCCTGACGGTGTGTGGGATACTGGTGGACGTTTACCTGGTCGATACAACATTGTAGGTGTTTTCGGCCGCCTTTTTTCCTTTGGCTGTCGGGATTCGACCTGACGCGGCGGCTGCCGACGGTCCTCCTCTGGTATCAGCGAGACGAGGTCAGCGTAGAAGCCGGGGAGTGCTTCCCAGGCCTTTCGGACATCGTGTCCTTTCAAGAACCACTTCCTGATCTGTTCCCATCGCTTTGGTAGTGTTCTTCTGATTCCTGCACGGCCCATGGTAAAAGCGATGGTCCCTGGTCTGTCACTAATGCTGCAGCTGAACGAATGGTGATGCGTTGGTACCTGAATGCGTTTTGGTGAGAGTGGCGCGCGAGCGCAGGTTATAGTTGTGCGAGCCTTGTGAATTCGTGCGCCGTCCCGCGATCCGAATTTCAGGGTTGGTGGCGTCGCTTTTGTTAGGCGGATACACGTTCTGGTTTGGCCCACTTCGGCGGCACTTTTTGAATGAGAGGGGGTCGTTTCCTCCCTCGCTTCGGGCCCCGCTACTTCGTTCGTTCCTGCTCTCATTGGTCGCCGGGGCCCTGTTGACGTCGCCTGAACGGTATTGCATATTTGTTCTTTATCGAACAGTGTCGCGTCGAGATCATTAGGCGGTACGCTCGAGCTCTCCCGTGCCGTTGCGGCCTTAATGAAGCGATGCCACTTTATCGACTCCCGACCTGGGCGGTCTAGCAAGAAAACGTCATCACCGCATACGTCAAGTATGCGAAAGTGGCCCTCCCAGCGAGGAGCTAACCCCGCGTTGAACTTGTCGGTTGCATTTGATTGAGCAAAGTTTTTGCTCAAAACGTAGTCGCCTCGTTTGAGGGACAGCAGTTCGCGTTGCGCAGGCGCCTGGCCGTAGCGCCGTTATTGCTCGGCTTGTGCTTCGTTCATGTGGGCCTGCGTACCTGCCTCGAAGTTCAATGCCCACTCACCCCGCCTAGGTAGGGTTCGCCCCAGCAAGGTATAGCTTAGTGTTTGCCCTGTGGTTCCATTCTCTCTCTGGCGGAGGGAAAAGAAGACGGAAGGTAGATAATGCTTTATCTCCTGGTTGCCTCTCTCCGTTGGGTTGGCTTTGGAGGGTGGTAGGCAGGAGTACTATACTGAATAGCTCCCCACTCCGCTCATTTCTTCCTCCACGTAAATCCTTGGAATTGTGGTCCGTTATCTGTCAGTACGATGCGCGGATACCCCTACCGCATAAACACCTCCGCTTCCAGTATAGGGGCGATGGTTGAAATCTCCGCGTTTCGCATGGAGAACGCTTCTACCCATCTCGAAATTAGATTCGTCGTGATGAACACATATCGCTTTCCTGTCGATGATCGGGGGTATGGACCCATGATGTCCACAAGCGAGGGGCTGGCTAGCCTTAGTCAGTGCACACGAGAGGCGGCTACGGACATGTTGAACCTCATCACGTATGTGGGGCCAAAAGTGATGCTCCTGTATCGCACGAAGTGTCTCGGCTGCTCCGGGGTGGCCCGCGAGAGGGTCGTCGTGATGGTACTGCAACACGGCCGCACGGCCACTCGGGGGCACATAGTTCGTTCTCCTCGTCCACGTACGTTTGGTTGTTGGGTTGCCGAGAGAGCGCGTCAAGCAACTCATTGTGCCGGCCTGCTACATGTTCTACTTTAAAACTTAAACTGCGCAGATACGTAGCCTACCGGTACAATTTGCTTTTTTCGTTCCCGGTGTTATTGAGCCACCTAAAAGCCCGGTTGTCCGTACGTAAGGTAAAACAACCCTCCTCTAAGTAATGCTTAAATTTTTTTAGTGTCCAGACCACGACTAGACACTCCTGTTCGTTGCTATGGTACCTCACCTCGTTAGCTGAGAATTTGGCGCTTGCATACGAAAAGATGAGGGGCACACCGTTTTCTCCGAGCTGGAATAGCACTGCACCCATTCCACTAGCACTGGCGTCGGTTTGTAGCACGTAAAGTTTACCGGGATCTGGGCGACACTAGTTGAGGGATTGACTGAACGCTTCCTTTACTTTCTCAAAGGCTGCGTAGACATCCTGCGTCCATCGCCAGGGGCGCGCTGAACCGAGCAGATTAGTCAGGGCTAAGGCGATTTGGACGAAAGCGGGTACATACTCGTGCAACTACCCGCAGATATCGAGGAACCGACTGAAATCTCGACGATTCTTTGGTGCAGAAGCCTCCAAGAACCCAGGGCCATTGTACAAGTCGAAGCTCATTACCTTCCACTGGTAAAACCCTCCGTCCGGGGTGGCGAAGGCAGTATATGGCCTCAAGCGCTCCGTCAGCGGTAGCTGTCAATACCCACTCTTTAAGTGAAGGGTGGTAAAAATCTGAGCTGCTCCGATATCTTTTATAACCTCTTGTATAATGGGGCTGTACGGTGTCCTGGATCACGGCGTTCAGTCGACAATCATCCATGAAAAAGCGGAACTTGCCATTCTTCTTCCTTGCCAGGACAACGGAGGAGCTGTACGGAGAGTTGGATGGCTCTAGGACTCCGTCCGCGAGCATCTCACGCACTTGTCCCTGTATCACCTCCTTCTTCAGGGATGAATAACGGTACGGCGGTTGTCGAAACGGTTTGCCCTATATGAGTTCGATATCGTGGACCGCGTGCGGCGTCTGGCGAAGAAGTCGACGGTAAAAGAATACTTCGGCGAAGTCCGCGATGAGTGCTTTTTCTGCGTGGAACCCGTGCTGGACCTCTTCGAAGAAGTGCGGTGGAGCTTCACCGGCTCCATTCGCGACTCAGCGTGCCGCGTTAGAAATATGCGCCTCCGGGCTCTATCACCCACATAAAGGCAGTCAAGGCCATGGTCGTGTATGACCTTCTGCAGGCGAAACCACGTTTGCCCCAGGGTTAGCTCGGACTCGAGTTCCTCGTACACCAGAAAATGAACCTTCATGTCGCGCCCTTCTATTTCCAGCAGCATATCACAGGCGCTGCGCACGGACATGGAACTCCCATCTCGTGCCGTTCTTACAACGTATTTCACTTCCTCGCAGACATCCTCTAGGCCCAGAAATTCCGGTCGTATAAAACCATCAGTCGCCACCGAGTCCACGAGTGCTTCCGCGCGTATCCTGTTTACACGGAGCGGCAACTAGCTAACGGCTGTATGAGAAACTTGGGTGGACGCCACTAGAGCGTGACATTCTTTGGGGGTAGGGAATGCCGCTGCGAGCAGAAGTGGCACTATGGCAAGGAACGCTCTTCGGTTGATGACGACGGCGATGCTGACGTCAATCGAGATTCGTCGGATGTCGGTCTAGGAGGCGCCTTCCAGGATTTTGTGGGGCAGATTCCGAAATCATTCCAACGCATCACTGGACAGCGCTTCTTTCGTCTGGTTCATCTACCTCGATCTGGAGGGCGAGGATGATGAGTTCTTCCACGATTCCGGGGGTGGAGATGCGCAACACCTTCCGCAGGAATCCCCGCACCGATTCCAAAAGAGTGCCTACCAGCTCCTGCTCCGTGGCTTCCGACATGATTCGGCGCGCCAGCAAGTGGCGCTGTTCCAGAAACAGGCTTACTGCTTCTTTCTCACTCTGTAGCTGCCCATATAGCTTCGCCGCGAGTTTCATATGCACAGCCTACGAGTCGTATTTGCTTCGAAGTAACTCGCTGAATTTAACCCAGTTCCGACCGAGGTTGCGAAAGACCGCCCACCATCTCGCCGCGTCTGCCTTGAGGGCGCGCGACGCCAACCGAACCCGGGCCTGTGATTCGGTACCGTTTGCCGAGAAAGCTTCCTCGCATTCTCGCAAAAAGACGTTCGGCGACTCATAGTCTCTACCTGAAAACTCCGGTAATTCACTAGAACGCGAAATGAGGGCACGCAGTAGTTCCTGCAAGGACTCGAGGCCGGGAGCCGATGGCCCCACTCTGCACCCAGGATCTAACGATTGCGTCGCCTGCGGGTCCGGTAGTCGTTGCTGATGAAATTATTGCTGTGGTTGCTCGATCTGTTGTTGCAGTTGTCGTAAAATTGATCGTTGCTCCTCAAGATGTTGCTGCTGTACTTGTATCTGCTGTGGATGCTATTGAAGCTGGCGCTGCTATTGCTCCTGCATCTGTCGCTGATGTTGCTCTTGCAGTTGGTGTTGTTGTTCTATCTCGTGTTCCTGTCGCTGGGCGCCACTGGCTAAGGAAGGATCACCAGGAATCCGATGTGACCGCGTCCTTTTTGCTGAAGGCGTGTCGACCGACTCATTATTCTCCAGGGTGAGTGGTGTCCCCGGATTCCTCCCAGTGCGGTCGTCTCTACATTTTGGCTGGATGAGGCCCCACGTTGGGCGCCAAATTAACGCCGCCACGGGTGCAAGGAGCAGGAGGGTTCAAGGGTAAATAAATAATACGTCTGATTCACTTTGCATGTGCGAGTGATCTGACTTTACAGTCTAAACCGTCTGGGTACGTATAAGTTGCACCCGAGAGCAGGCCATAGAGAGGGAGGAGGAGTTGAAGAGGGAGAAAAAAAGGAACTCCCGGTCCTGGCGCACAAGTGCCTAATGGCGGTTGAGCGCGGCTGACCGTGCGGAGAGCGAGATGGCGGATTCAGGTAGTACCGTCGAGGAACTCGACGAGGGATGGACTGGCTGCTTTGATGGTCCGTCTCCATCTTCTTATAGATCACGAAGAGCGCTATGGAGTGGGTAAATTTGTGAATATGCCCTTTTTTGAGAGAAGAGGGGCATCAAGGCCCTGGAAGAAACCGTGAATCACGCTAGCGAGAGGCCCTCGCGATAGCACACCAGGTTCGGCGACGGGGGTATCCCCAGAATAACGACCATGGCGGAGGCACGCTCTGTCGTTCAAATACGTGTCCTCCGCCACTAGTGGTAAACGCGGGGGATTTCCCGAAATGTCGTCCGTCTTCCCATTTAGGCGCATGACGTCGGCGGTGTAATTAGTAAGGTGAGGGCGGACGTGCGACAGGGCGGACGTCAACGTATCTTTATTATGGTGCAGAAATGAAATTTTCATGACGACATGAATACAAACATATCTTACAATGATGGTTTTCGGAATTTATCTGTAAAAATTAGAAAAAATAAACAAAAATTTCCAAAGAACAGTTGAACATATCATGAAACTCTATATTTTTGTTCTATAAAAATTTGAAAACAGTGTCTCTATATTCCGTTCTCCAAATACTTAGTACATTATTCTCAGAACCACTGCTTGTAGAGAAAAATTTATGGAACACAAAATTAGTATTCTAAATTTGTAGAGAAATTGATTTTCTATTATATTTGAATATATTTCCAATTTCCAATCCAAATCATAAAAAACTATATATAGTACAATAACATATGAACAATCGTATATAAAACAATAAAGACTTTTTAATCAAATGTTTGAAAAAAAATTCGTAGATCAACCTAAAATGAATTTTTTATATTTTATATGTTTTTGCTTAAAAACTCTATTTTTATGAGCAAAATTAAAAATTACTTGTACCGCGCTTTTCACTATACCATATATGTGAAGAGGTATACGCAGGACTTTTTTTAGAATTTTATTTCGACATTTTTTTCGAAAGTATGAAATTAATTTTTATTTTTAGGTGAGCAACGAAAGTAAAATCCCAATGGTTAAAACCAGCAAACGTTTTGTTTTCATTAATAGATAGTCTAGGTTTTAGATTAACCTAATTTAAGCTGAGGATAAATACTGAAAAAAAAATTATTTTACATTTCACGTCCCTGGCATTGATATTCAGATAAGGTGCCGTAGCGGACGATCAGTCTGCTTTTCAGACATTCAAATGAATCATTTAAACTAATTTTCGGCCGAGAATAAATTAGTCACTAAAATACGTCGATGGCTCCCGTACTAATAAATAAAGGGTGTATTCCGAAAATCCTCCCGTAAGTTACCAGTATTTAGATATGGCAACATTAGAATATATCATCGTATACTTTCTATGTACATAAATATCATGAACGGTTTTGGAACTGCAAGTTTTCCGCCGTTGACGTTATCAGACAAAATAAACAGTCAGAAACGGTATTTTGACTTACTGGTGTCTAACTGGGATTTTGTTCTAAAGAGTAAGTTCCAGTAAGCAGTTGATCGCGTTCATTTTCGACAAACCCCATCAAAAGCAGCTCGTCGCTTCCATATACATATATACATATAAGCAGGCATTAGTTTAAACGTTTGCATATGTATACATTACGCATTCGAATTTAACTAAAGGGGACGAGATGAAGTCCAAAACTTTATCATCAGTTTTATTTATTAATTAGATTATTTAATTTCATAAAATTAAATGAATATAATTCTAAAACGTGTTTGTGTTATACGTATACTTGATTTAAATATTTTGCTTTTTATATTTAACGGAATTATTTATATTTATGAATCAATTATGTACAATATATAAAATATATAAAATATTATATATATATATATATATATATATATATAAAATAAATATACGATGTTCTCTCCACTTCGTCCATTATCAGTAATTGTACTCAATTATTCATAATAAAAACTATTAAAATTCGATTTGAAATATTTTTCAAGCAATCTTTTATTTAAATTCAAATGTATAATGTATACATTTGCAAACGTTTACATTAATACCTGCTTATACGCAAATATGTCTAGGGGCGCGACAACTTTCGACGAGTTTGCTAAAAATGAATACGATTAGCTGCTTCTTGAAGCTTACTCTGCGAAACGAAATTCCAGTAAGTCAAGGTGCCTTTTCTGACTGTTTATTTTATTTGATTACGTCAACAGCGGAGAATTTCCAGTTTCAAAACCATTCCTGATAATTATATGGGAAGTATACGACAATGCATTCGAACATTGCCATATTTACTAACTGGTAGCCTTTCGGAATATATCTAAAATATATATTATGTAGAAATTTGCCGTGCGTCATAATATACGATGTCAGACAATTAAGTAATGCGACATATTTTATTTCTCGGCCTGTGGTAGCTCTGCGAATCTGTAAATCCGTCACCGTAATAGTAGATCACTACTCTCTCGATTGAGATCTTGAGGACCCTTGTACGACCATTTCTTCGTCAACTGTTTAGTGTTTTGTAAGCACGCGCGAATAGTGTCTTTTACGAAAATGGTACAGAGAAATTTAGAGCAACAGTACGCGATAAAATTTTGTGCAAACCTCGGCGAAAGTGCGACAGCAACTTATGAAAAAGTGCTTAATGTGTGGAGGCATGCCTATTTTAAAAAAGGCCGTGAGAGCGTCAAAGACGAGGCGCGAAGCGGAAGGCCAATTAAAGTGCGAGCCGACGCGAATACGCAGCGCGTACATTCTCTTATTCTTCAAAACTAGCGACTAACCATTCGAATGTTGGCTGACAAGTTGAATATTATCCGGGAAACAGAATGATTTTAACCGAAGATTTCGCCATGAAAAACTTGTGCTCGAAGATGATATCGAAGAACCTTTCAGATGAGCAAAAAGCCCACCGTTAAAGATCGTATCGAGCAGGTTGAAAGTGATCCTACTCTTCTCGATCGAGTTATTACTGGTGATGAAAGTTATTTCTTTCAATATAACTCCGAAAGTAATCGACAAAGCTAACAGTGGCTACGCCCTGGAGCGCCAAGGCTAAAGCGAGAATAAGCAAGTCCAAAGTGAAAACCATGTTCATTTACATCTTTGACAGCAAAGGGGTGGTTCATAAAGAGTTTATACTACCTGGATAAACCGTAAATCAAGTATATTACCGCAATGTGCTTGAAAAATTACGAAAAAGGATGCTCAGAGTGCGTCGAGAGATCGCAAAGACTTAGGTTCTCCATCAGGACAATGTTCCCTGACTCACTGCGTTCAGTGTCTCTCAGTTTTTGACGTCTAAAGGCATCGCAACGTTACCACAACCGCCCTATTCACCAGAGATGTCAACCTGCGACTTTTTCCTATTCCCCCATTTGAATAAATTCGTCAAATGTCGACATTTTGACTCCGTTGACGACATCGAAAAATCTGTGACGAGGGTATTCGGAGATGTCCCACAAGACGTGTTCTAGAATTGTTAAGAAACTGGAATGCTCGCTGAAATAAGTATATAGATGTGGGAGGAGACTACTTTGAAGGGAATCACAGCGATGTAATTTAATTTTTAAATATACTCGATTTTTTAATTTTGTCGCGTTACTTAATTGTCTGACCTTGTACACACACGCGCGCACGCACACACACACACACACGAACGTGCATGCCGTCCGTATAGATTTCGACTGATGCCTTGAGCGCATATATAGTTTGTGTCTTTTCATATTCACATATCCTTCCCTTCGTATTACTCCGATGAAACATGTCAAAGCCGCGTTTGATATGGCGTGCGTCGATGTTGCACTGTATATAATGTATCCCAAGATATCTGCCCGAGAAATAACGAATATAAACATTATCGTTCTGAAAATAACTCTCGCGACGATCTTCTCTCGTATATGAACGGATTTTTTTTCACTTTTATTCAATTTTATTATTTATGAATAAGAGGGACTAGAGAAGGACGGAAAAAATGCACACAGCTGTGTTGTTATATATACAGATATAGAACTGCTCGCACATGTATAAATCATATACGGTATAGCTTTCCCCACGCTCTGTATGAATATTTTATATATAGGGATGACTATATGAATGTAGAGCGCATAATTGCTAATCGTACTTACGTTGAGTAAATTTAAATGATTAGTCCTTACTTCGCGAAACCCAACTCTCCAACTGCAACAGAAAGAATGCAAGTTTTTATTATCTTAGATATGAGATATTATAAGCTTAAGAAGGCTAAAAAATAAAATATCTTAAATTTAGGAATAAATAAGGCTTTATTTGTTAAAAATTTTAATCTCGCTGTAAATAATTAAACGTTTTTTATCTTTAATTTGGATCTATTTTTATGAACGTAAAAATCTTGGTGAAATATGTCTAAAATTTATGTATCTGTTTTTTTTTCTCATTACACATGATTCATACTTTTAGGTTAATTTTAGCTTCAAAGCTATTAATCTGGTAAATCATTTTATCGGCTTTTAATATTAAATGTAATTGTAAATTTTTCTGTTGGAATATCAGATTGAAATCCATTCATGTAAATAAAAATTTTTATTAAAACGTAGAATGTAAAAGTGTTTGTATACAATTTTATTCAGCGTAAAATCATGCAAATTCATAAAAAGCATACAACTTTTACATTTTTCTTTATTTTAAATCATTGTTATTTATAACTCGTAATTAATTGAAACATTACGAGCAATGAATTGACGTTGTTGTATGTATGAAAAAATTTCTAAATAGTTGAATAAATGATTGCATATGTGCTTGCAATTTATTGAGGATCGGTGATTTATTGAGTTTTCTGCTACACTTTTTTTCAAATCAAAATAGTGTAAAAGGATATGTCGAAAAAACGATATATCACGATTTATTTTCCATTGATGAAAACAATATAATATTTACAGAACTGATGGCGCCTATTAACTGAGTTTTATTGGTAAATACAAAAAGTAAAAAAATAAGTACTAGATCCGACACATTTGACACTTTGTACTACTTATAACGCCATCTAAACGTGAAGATCGGAAACTAAGTTCTCCTCTTAATAGAATTAAGGATAGCACAAGAAGAGGCGAAAAATCAATGTAACTACTGCAAGAAGATCCAAGAGAGATTTCAAACAACAAGTTTAGGGAAGAATAGTGACGCCAAGGCGGACCAATAGATAAACTTTGCCAAGTTATCGCTAGATTACGCAAGACGCAAATGAAATGCCGGAGCAAGCCGCAGCCTGTCTAAGAGTTTTGAATAACGCAAAAGCAGTGACCAGATCAGGTGGAGTATAGCACAGCCAAAGCGCACCGTCTTGACCCTGTACATAAGTGGTTTATAAGTAAAGGCGAATAAATTAGCGATTATTCGTCATTCCACAGTAATTTCCAAACGATGTTTATGCCGTCCCGCAGCACTATAGAAAGATTTCAAGCCATGATTGCACGCATTGAAGGAAATCGCGAGCTAATTATTGTATACTTTCACAACAAAGTTTTATTATACAAGAATGTAAATCATGACATTAACAAAACCAAACGAGAATTTGTCTTGTGATTGTGGTCCAAGGACTTGGCCCAATATATACTGTCAGAAAGCTCTGGTGAGACATAGCCAATTTATTAGGATATAATATCGTACGAATGCATAGATAGATTTCGGAGAGAGCGAGAAAGAGAGAGAGAGAGAGAGAGAGAGAGAGAGAGAGAGAATCAGCAGCAGTAAGCAGGTGAATCAAGTATGGTCGAGGCAGCAATCTGTAATGCAGCATACACCGTATTAACAGAAATCGATGCGATCAGCAGTTCCATCAAGTTTACAAATAGCGATGTAATATGGTGTTTATAAGCAGCCTCAACGAGCACTTACAGCAACTCCGATGCAGCCAAGCAGCGTAAGCCGAACGTTTAGAGATATGCGTATGGTAAGCGCGCAAAGCGATAACGGCAGTATTAGACAATACTTTAATTGTGAATCGACAGTACATATTTCACGTGATTGTCAAGCGCTGCGTAAAATAATAAAATGCCATAAGTGCGAAAAATTCGGACATATAGCAAGTGCTACGCGCCCTTGCGTATTACTATGGTTGAGGCAATAAATATGGTAGATAATCTGAAACCATTGGTGGCGATTGGAAAATGTTTAAGAATGAATCAAATTCGTAACGTAGAAATTGTAGCTTAAAGTGACATGGGAACGTCCATATGCACTGTCAAAATTTCATTTTTACTAGTTAACTAATTTAAAATAAATAAAAAAGAAGGAAAAATATCGTGAAATCAGTAGGATTTATCAAAGCAGATATGACGCTTGAAAATCTTTATCCTCAGCCACTGCAATTTAGAATCGTACTGGATAACGTGCAAGCATATGATCTAATTTTAGGGCGAACGTTCACCGAATCAGAGTACATTATGTATACGCCAGCAGGAAATGAACTAAAATTTAGTCACATGGAAATCCGTAATATAAATATCAAGAGAATTCTGTATAACCATAGTGTTTTGTAATTGACGATCAAGTTCTACAACCGTGATCAATAAATTTTATTAATGTACGAATAAGTAGATAATAATGAGATTAACGTGCCTGGAATGAATTGTGAAAAGTATACGATAAGTATGCGCGCAGATAAAAATTTTAAATATTGAAGAAGCACACATATTACAAGCTCGAACAGAAGAGATCATACGCGACGAGGTATATATCGAGAACGATATTAGTAACAATGAAAAGGATGATTTGACAAAGCTTTTGTGTAAATATCGCGAATGCGTCTCCAAGACATCTTGGGAACTAAAATATATCAACATCCTAGAAATGGATAAAGAATTTGAAGAAGGTAACAAACCATTTGCCGCGAAGCCATACCAATTAAACGCAAATAACAAAAGCAAGCTAGATAAGATGGTGACGGACAGAAAAGAAGCCGAAATAATTACAGAAACAAAGTCATCTTTTGCGAGCCCCGCGTTTATCCTACAAAAAAAGATGAGACGCCGCGTATATAGTAGATTATAGGCGAATAAATAAAAACACGAAAAGATTAAATTTTCCGATGTCAAATTTCGACGATTTTTTATAAAGGTTCTGTAGTAGAAATAGGTTTATCATTATCAATTTA
Source organism: Sycobia sp. Sy_11 (assembly GCA_018907035.1). Taxonomy (NCBI): domain Eukaryota; kingdom Metazoa; phylum Arthropoda; class Insecta; order Hymenoptera; family Epichrysomallidae; genus Sycobia; species Sycobia sp. Sy_11. The sequence continues at coordinate 349,527 of JACCIC010000264.1, read as the reverse complement.
GCCAAAGAAGATTTGAAAGTTCTGTTAACACAATCAGCGAAGGAAAAGTCTGCGTTCATCATGGAAACTCAAACGGGTGAGTTCACCAAGGCAATATTTGGCTTAGTAAACGCGTCCATATATTTTATTAAATTCATGCAAGCAGCATTAGAGCCAGCGCACAAGAAAAGGATTGCTGTGACATACTTTAATGATTCTTGTGTAAGTCCAAAGAAGTAGGATGAACTTATGCGTAATTTAGAATATGCCTTAGGCTGTTGCGAGAAACCAGATTAATCATCAACCTAAAAAAATATAAGTTCGGAATGAAGTCAATAAAATTTTAGGATTCATAGTCGGTGGCAAACACTTAGAATCGCGAACTGAAAATACAGCTGCTTAATGAAAAATGTATACGAAATTAGAAGATTTCTGGGTTTAGCAGGTTTCATTAGGCGCTTTATTCCGCAGTTCGCGACACTAGCTCAGTTATTAACGAATTTGACAAGAAAACATGGGAAGGTTGAATGGAATCGTGATACGGAATACGCGGTTTTTACATTAAAAGAGAAACTTATTTTAAAGCCAATGCTTTTAAGATTTAACTCGAAAGCAAAATGAACTGAACCCCACACTGATGCGTCGGCAAAAAGGATCCATCCACTTTAGTTTAGAAAAACATTAGTTTATATTAAAGAATATTATTACTTTCTGAAGATACATAATTATATGACATTTCATATAAAAAATTGCGTAGAATATATTTTAGCTAAAAATAAAAGAGGCTTAGGGAAGGGTGAGTTACGCTTCATACCGACCAGAGAACGACCATTTGAGGTCATTCATACAGATCACGTAGGGCCAGTTATCCAAACATAAAATAATAATAAATATATTTTCGCAGTAATAGTCAATTGGATAAAATCCGTACAATTGTATCAGGTTAAAGAAGTTAAAACGACAACTATCATTCAAAAAATAGAATTATTTATTAAAACATTCGGTGCTCTTTTAAAAATTATGTTCGATAAAGGTACAGCATTTACTGCTGAACCGTTTTAATCGTTCTGTGACAAGTATGGTATTAAACATACGCTTAATTCTAGCCGGCATCGTGAAAGGAATGGGTTAGTTAAGCAATTGAATGATACAATATTACGCGCAATGAGAGCTAGTACTGTATCGACTGAGGTATTATCCCAACCATTAGGTTGGGACGAAAATATTAAAAATTTAAAAAATCATTTAAATACGAAAATATGTAAATCGACGGATACAACTCCATTTAAGACACTGTATGGTTATCTGCCGCTCTTTAGTGTAGGGTTAACATATGCAATAACAACAGATTATGAAACATATTGTACACCGAGCGAGATTCAGAAAAATATACAAGAAATCAGTGCAGAAAATGAGTCTGAATATAAAATCAGTATGATAAAGGGCGTCTTAAAACAATAACTATAAATTAGGTGATATAGTTTATATGAAAACCAATATAATAGGAACGAACGAATCTTGCAAATTATAATCGAAGTTTAAGGATCGAATGATCATTGTAGATATATAATTGTGAGATTCAAACAGAATAAAAAAAGTAATTTAGAATCGCGTAAATTTACGGCACACATTAACCAAATTAAAGTATTGAGAGGATATGATTTATAAAACAAAAATGAAATGGAAATTGCTATAGAACGTGACAAAGAACACCCCAATAAAGAAACTATCTAGTTTATAGTAATTTATTATCTGTAATCAATAAAGAAAATGTAAATCCGAACAACCAAAAAGAAGCGAGCGTAAATGTGAAGTACCTTATTATTATGATGTGTATTGAAGTATAAATACGTTCGATTCAAATAAAACTGAGTTTATTTTAAGATATTATAGGACTCTAAAGATATTAGTGAAATACGTAAATATATGTCGTGAAACACTATTCTATGTATAATTATAATCGCAATACAATAATGTAAGAAATAAAAATAAAACTAAATATTATTGTTTGAGAACAAACAATGCTTCAGGGTGGCCGAATGTTACAAAAAAGTATAGTATGACTATGTGAGCCTTATCCATGTAATGTATAGATAACGGTATGCATGTATTTGAAAATTAGCAGAAAGATTGAGGGGAAAAAGTGTCATTGAGCAGGCTTGAAGCACTGTACGCTCCCGAAGGTATAGAGTTAAGTGTGAGCATAGTAATGAACAGAATGTTTGTATCAACGATCGAGTGAAGATCGTGGTGCGTGCAAGCAGTATTCAGTTATGCATGTGTTCGAGTGTGTAAAACATTAACTTATTATATTTAAATAGCATATAGTTGTTATTGCTGATGAATAAGGTATATGAGAATAGATAAGAGCATGGACGAATAAGAGCGTGGAAGCGTTGCGCATTCGCGTCTGCTCGCGCTTGAATTAGCCTTCCACTTCGCGCCTCGTCTTTAACGCATCTCACGGCCTTTTTTAAAATCGGCAGGCCATCGAAGCACCTGACTACGACTCAGGGCATCATTACCATACACTTTAAGCATTTTTTTACAAGTTTCTGTCGCGTCTTCGCCGAGTTTCGCACAAAATTTTATCGCGCACCGTTGCTCTAAAATTTTCTGTTTCATTTTCGTGACATGCACTACTCACGCGTTGTTACAAAATACTAAATAGCTGGTAAAGAAATGATCTTACAAGGGTCTGACCTTGTATATATATATATATATATATATATATATATATATATATATATATGTTGTTGATATATCCAGGAAATTATATACTTTATTATAAAGAACTTTATTTGAATAAGGAAAATACAATGCGTGATCGCGAAATACAATAAATGATAAGTCAATAGAATATAGTAAGTAAAATGTAATACACTGTAGGTTGGCACTGTCACACTGTCTCTCTCGATATATATGTTGCAGAATTCGATGCGGGCCTTTTGCACTTCCCATTACTGCTGCTCCGCTCCGCAGTCACATGTGATTGGTGAGGAACTACAAGACTGTTTCTTTATAACAGTAATGTTTCTGTAATAATGCATATTGTCGTTGTACACCAACATCCTTCCTCAACGATAATGTGCATTTATGTAGATGCTTTCAGTCCGCTCTTTTCTGCAAAATATTGTAGCTTGATTCTATTTAATGATTTTGTGAGCATATCAGCGACCATTTCTTGTATTGGGCAGTATACAAAATTTATTAAATTTCTATTCTCGATGTGTTTTGTGCGATTGCCGCACCTTTTGCTCTCAATTAATTTTAAACAACTTTGGTTATCTTCAAAAATGGTGGCTATAACTTTTCCATTTTGCATCAAATCGTTAATCAATCTTTAAATCCAAATACTTCCCTGACATGCTTCCACAATTGCTATATACTCTGCTTCTTTTGATGAGAGAGCAACACACGTCTGTTTCCGACATATCCAACTAATGGTTGCATTCATATATTGAAAAATATATCCACTATTTGATTTACGATTTTTCCTATCTTCTGCCCTATCTGCGTCAGCGTAGCCGATCAACTTTTCTTGTGCAGCGCCTCCGAATATGAGCTCGTAATTTTTCTTCCTTTCAAATAACGGGCTACTCTTTTTGTTGTTAATTTCTTCACGGATACTAAATTGGACTTGAATGACGGTACATACAACACGTCCTTAATTTTTAATTGCGTCTGCTTTCCATTGGCAATACACTTAGTTGCACCGGAGCCTTTGCCCTTTATTTCACTCACTATCAACTTTGGCCAACCGTACCTAACCTTTCGCAGTTGAGTCGAAATCGGCAAAAAAACTTCTGCAGTTCGTCATATGGCTTGTTGAACCTGAATCAATAAACCATGTATTCTTATAAACTTTCTTAACTTTTGCACTAAACCGAGCATATTCGATATTTCCGGTATATTGCGTTGAACACGCACTTTCCACACCGATGAACAATTTTTCACAATTATAGGTTTCTTTCACTACATTAACCTTATTACTATTTTTCTCTTTCCACACTTTATATTTTCTACAATCCTGCTTTAGGTGACCTACCTTTTTGCAGAAAAAATAGCTCCTATTTGCTTGTCCACCGTTATTATTATTCTTACTGAATCCACTACTACTATATGTGGTTTTCATGGCACTTTCACCGACGGAAAAATTATTTCTAACATCCTGTTGGCCCTTGCGTCTCTTGAATTCGTCTATTAATTTAATTTTAATGAACTACGATGTAATATCGTGTTCGGGTCTACTTTCCAAAGCTGTGACGAGCGTATCATACGATTTCGGGAGACTTCCAAGTAGCATTGCTGCCAATAAATCATCTGCCAATTCTGTCCCGAGAGTCCTTAACTGGTTGACAGTGTTGACACTGTATTGACACTAGTTGACGAAAAATTTGTGATAAATATTTCCATATCACCATCCTCACTAAGAACTGTATGGCATAGTCTTTTTAATAATAAAACTGTCGAAATTAATGTTGGATTTTGCTGATACTACTTCAGTGCTTCCCAAGCCTGCTTTGCTGTTGCGATGCTCCTGATGTGGATTAACTGGTCATGTTCCATAGATAAGCCGATTCTCACACCTGCCTTGTCATTACCCTTTTTCCATGCTGCTAAGGCACTAGTTTCGGAGTCAACGGGCTTGTCGTTGATAATTACATCCCATATATTATTATCTAATAGAAGAAGCTCCATTTTATAACTCCAAACGGCATAGTTTTCGCCGTTCAACTTCTGGAAAGAGCATCTGTATCCGGAGCCTTCCGCCATTTTCCTTCTAATAAAAATATACAAAAACACTTAACAATTTCACTTGTATTATACTATCACTTTAAATTTAACTGTTTTAATTTTTAACACTGTTCTTTATAGTCACTTGTTTTTTTCACGAGACCTGTGCCCATAACCTGTTGATAGATCCAGGAAATTATATACTTTATTATGAAGAACTTTATTTGAATAAGGAAAATACAATGTGCGATCGTGAAATACAATCAATGATAAGTCAATAGAATATAGTAAGTAAAATGTAATACCCTATAGGTTTGCACTGTCACACTGTTTCTCTCGATATATATGTTGCAGACTTCGGTGCAGGCCTTTTGTACTTACCATTACTGCTACTCCACTCCGCAGTCACATGTGATTGGTGAGGAACTAGAAGACTATGACTATTTCTTCATAACAGTAATTTTTCTATAATAATGCATATTGTCGTTGTACACCAACATAAATATATATATATATATATAGAGAGAGAGAGAGAGAGAGAGAGAGAGAGACGGTGGTGCGTTAACTAGTTACGCGGGCGTTTTTTCCTCCCCCTTCACCCTCGAGTTCCGGAGGGAGCAGAGAGAAAGCAGTCTGCTGCATGACTCGCTAGAATGCACATAACACCCTTTTAAACCTGGAGTTAGAAAGGAATAAAGCGAGAAATAGTGAGAGAGTGAGAAATAGAGAAAGTGAGAGAGAGAGAGAGAGAGAGAGAGAGAGAGAGAGCGAGAGAGAGAGCGCGAAGAGGGTGGTGAGACTCGAAGGTCGTTCAAATGCCACGGAAGAAAGACAAATACGAGGGTGAATTGATAAGTTTCCGGCCTGGCCAAGAGATGGCGCCACTAGACCTACCTTGAGGTGGTGTTCTATTGTACCATCCTTAGGTAGCTTATAGCTATAGTTTCAGTCCGATCGTGATGTTAGTTTAGGTTTGAGAGGACGCTGAACAAGACGCCTCTGTGTTTTTCGTAAAAATGGGAAAGCTGGAAAATCATGCTGTCATCAAATACTTTTATTTGAAGGGGTTAACGCCGAAAGAAAGTAAAGAAGAGATGGACTCAACACTGGGGACATCCTCCCCATCTTATTCAACCGTTAAGCAGTGAGTTTCCGAGTTTAAAAAGGGTCGTGTGAACACCTATGATGAGCCTCGCTCAGGACGCCCCATTGAGGTCACAACTCCAGATATGATTAAAAAAAAATGCATCAAATAGTGCTGAAAGACTGCAGATTAAAAGTGCGTGAGATAGCTGAGACCTGTAAGATGTCATATGAACGTGTACAAAATATTTTGCACCAACATTTGTATATCGAAAAGCTCTGTGCAAGATGGATGCCGCATTTGCTAACAGTCGACCAAAAATTTATTCGAAAGAACATTTCTACCGCTAATTTAATGTTGTATAAGCGTAATCCAAGCGAATTTTTGCGCCGATTCATAACCGTTGACGAAACTTGGGTCCACCATTACACTCCTGAAACCAAACAACAGTCTAAACAGTGGATTGGACCAGGGGAACCAAAGCCAAAGAAGGCAAAAACAATTTTTTCGGCGAAAAAGGTAATGACTACTGTTTTTTTGGGATACAAGAGGTATTATATACATTGATTACCTTGAAAAGGATAAAACTGTCACTGGCCAATACTACGAAGACTTATTGCAATGTTTGAGCCACGAAGTGAAAATTAAACGACCTCATCTGGCGAAGAAAAGAATCTTGTTTCATCACGATAACGCACACGACAATCGTTGCGATGGCTAAAATCAACGATCTGAATTTGGAATTGATGTCGCATCCTCCCTACTCTCCAGACCTAGCCCCGAGTCACTATTATCTGTTTCCTAACCTAAACATATATTTATATTGCTTCTATCTTCCTCTGTCTCCCCCTGCCATTGCTTTTACTATTTATTGGTCTCTTCGGGTTTATAAAGTATACGCTCTATATCTATGCGGGAGTCAACACAGTACCTTAACGACCGTTATACAGCATGCACGGGGAGGTCCCGGTTTTCTGGGATTATATACTGCGAGTGTGAGATATATAAATCAAATCTTGGTAACTGATTTCTGGAGCGTTTCTCTCTGCGTTTATCGTTTTTCCAGAAAATGCGGTGAATTTCTTTCTCATAACAAGATATATGCTTTTCTATATGTTTATGAATCGAATTTAGCGCGAGAAATAATACGTAGCTGAAATTGCAGTATCATTAATATTCAAACTGCGTTTTACAAATAAATTTTTGTATAGTTGTTTCCATTAATTTTTATCTAATGAACAAATTCTAGCAGTTGCTCCATTCTGCTGTGGTAGGTCGTAAAGACTCCCAATCTGCTACTTGATGGAAGTTAGTTTGCACATATTATTTGGTTTTTCCATCTAGAGATAGAAAATGTTCACACCGTGAATATAGGCTTATCGACATCCCTCGTGTGAATTTCAATGCCTCTGATATATTTTTTGCCTACATCGCCATTGTTTAACTGCGCGAAGTATGTTCCTCTGATTTATCCTTATTTCTATACATATACAGCTACATCCATTCGCCCACACGCGCGCGCAGCACTTAGCCACTCGTATTACTGAGAAAAGCCGCGTTCCGCACAGCAAGCAATCGATCGCCTTGAGTTAATTTCATTCCGATCGATCCGCCATAACTTTCGTGTTCGTGTGGTCGATCGTTCCTCGACGAATTGATATATATAGGTAGCATCCCTCGTCTCGGCTTGGCACGAGATAATAATTGAACGGATATCTTAAATACTTCAATTCTATCTAAGTAAAAAGTACTCTATATATAAAAATCTACATTACTATAAATAATTTACCGTAATTTACCTATCGTCGCTTAAAATTCTACTTCAAAGCAGCGTCCTCTTCAAAAAACTGATTTTTCGCAGACCAATTTATACAATACATACATACATATAGGCATACGATGGCTCGATCGCTAGAGCGAAGGACTAGTGACTTCGTGATCCGAGTTCCAATCCCGATTTCGACCGATTGAAACAAGCACTTCTAATAATTTACATGTGCTTTGTTTACAAACACATCGTAGACCTCCGTCGTTGATTAGCACCGATATTTGGAAGCATAAATAGAGCATACATACATACATGCATACATATATATATATATATATATATATATATATATATATATATATATATATATATATTAGTATTCCCGTCTTGGGTTCGCCCGAGATATTAATGTAATCGATATTCATAGGTGAACATTCTTCTGCTATTTATTCTGATAATTCATTATTCTTAAAAAAAGCATGTATGAACTTCCCAAACCTGTTCCAACAATGTTTATAGGTGAACAAATCCATTATTGAACTAAAATATATATGCTCGAAGTCTGAAAGACGATAATCATAATGCAAATTGTTTACTTTCTTTAATTATATACTTTAAATTCGACTTTATATGGAATAGATTATTCAAATCTTCAGAAAGAATGTGAAAAGAAAATAAATATACCTTGAGGAGTACTTAAAGTGTGACATAATTTGTTGTACGAACCGAACAAATGTGTTTGTTCAAAACCGAGCAAAATTATGTTTTCAAAGACTTTTCGACAGGAATAAATATAAGAGGAATTGATATTCAGGATTAAAGCATATATTTACTACTACATCAATCAAATTAATAAATATTTTCTTACAGTCTTACAGTCTTTCTAATATAATATATTAGCTAAAATAATGACAATCAGACTGTTTTTGTTTATATTCGCCCCCGAAGAATCTGAAAGAAAACTTATTACTACAATAAATTATATGAAAATTAATAATTAAAAATAAAAATAAAAACAAAATAATCAATAATATAAAAATAATAAAAACAATATTCTATGTTAGTAAAGGATAACCTGACTGCCACCACCACCTTAGATTCACCTTTGATGTCCGACGTTTCGAACCGGTACGGTTCATCCTTAGGAATTAAACTCACATAGAATATTGTTTTTCTTACATAGAATCTTGTTTTTATTATTTTTATTTTACTTATTATTTTATTTTTAATTTTTAATTTTTAATATAATTTATTGTAATAATAAGTTTTATTTCAGATTCTTCAGGGGTGAATATAAACAAGAACAGTCTGACTGTCATTATTTTAGCTAATATATTATATTATAAATACTGTAAGACCGATAAAAATATATATTGACGTATCAAATAGTTAAATACTTTCTATGTAAACAATACTCTATGTATAAAAATATTTTACCTATAACTAATTTACCTAAGATAATATTAATTATCTTATTATATATTACCTATAATAATATTAATACCCGAGATAGTTCCATGCCCTATTTTTCTGAATATTTATAATTTTTAGGGAGCTCATTCCGAATATCGTAACAGTTTTAGACCGAAAGTAAATATTTATTCCTATATCACCGAAAATTTTATAAAGATCATAATTTGTTGAATTTTTTTTAGAAAATAAAAAAAGTTGCAATATATTTAAAACCAAAATCATAGAGCTCATTAAAATACAAATTTTTAGTTCTATTCATTCCAGTGCAAACAATATGTCTGGATTAAAGTTCAACAATTCTGTTTCGAGGTGCTCTAAACGGTTCCTCGCATATTCTCAACACTGGTACCTTTGTATCAAGTGGCGCGGTAGCGCCAGAAGGCAAGTTTGAGAACTGTCGACATGGTGCGACCGCTACATTATTTACTTCTAAATTGAGATTTTGAATTTTCATTAATGAAAAAAATTATTATCACTTCTTTCTCGATAATTTTCTAAAGTCTATCTACTATTTATGACCTAAGGAGTCGTTTCCCGCCGGTATTTTTAGCTAAACAGCAGTTTTTAATATAAAACTCCGTGTGTGACATTAGAAAATTGTCAGAACCCCTTTTTTTAATATACATATAGTAATAGTAAATACACAGGAAAAATTTCCAGAAATCAGACTGTTCAAACTGTAACAAAAGTTCAACGGTAAGACATATGTATAGTATAGTAAGATGCTTTAATATATAGTATAGTAAAACGCTTTAATATAATAATTTAATTAAAGTTTTTTTAATACTTTAATATAGTTTTTTAAAACTTTAATATAGTTTACATTCTCCAGTTTTAAATGAAGTAATTATTTTTTATGTTAATCTACATTTATATATTTTGCTTCAAGTTAAAAAATTTGAACAAGAAGATTTATATTATTATTATTATTTATGTGCAAATGTCATTTACATAATATTTATATTGTGTATAAATTAAAAATTATGGACTAATTTGAATAATCATTCAAAATATAAACCTCATAATTAGAAGATATCCCTCTCTTCAATGGGGGCTTCCAATGCGTTGAAGCCTAACAAGGCTCCAAGTCCCGATGGCATACCTAGCGAGGTACTTGGGGTACAAAAAAACTAATTAGAATTATTAATTCTAATATTTTATCTAATATTGGATATACATTTATTGATAATAAGTTATTTATACTTTATAGTACTATCGACTAATTGAAATGATCATTCAAAATATAAACCTTATAATTAGAATTATTAATTCTAATATTTTATCATCATCATAATCATTATCGTTATAGTATATTCATTTCATTATTTACACATAATTTATAGTCATTATTAATAGAAAAGTACTGTTAAAAATGAAATACCTTTTACAAATATATATGTTATTTTATACATTCCTTCTCTCTTTCCATTCTATGACTTTAATCATATAATAAATATAAATCTAATGTTAGATATAATGAATACCAATAAAGTACATAAAAAATAATAAATATCATTAGAAAAGAATTTCTACTAATTGGATCTAATTAATTATATGATCAGATAAAAAAGATAAATCTTTATTCATAAACCTTGCAGATGTACAACTTTTCTTCTAAAATTCCATATTTACATGAAATTGTATAACAAAATTATTTACTTAATTTATTAAAAAGTATTACGTGTTTATAGATACAAAAGAGACGCGCGATCATGACAAGGATCGAAAGATGACTTCACAAATTTCATTCTTCATAAGAAATAGGTTTACGTAACGGTATTTCATACACTATATTACAGGCAAATATTATACAAGTTTGAACGCGTACGATCAGCACCGACCGAGTAATACATTAAGAGACCATCAAGAAATTATTAGAGCAGTTCGAGAGATGTCAATTCTAATCTCTTAATTATTCTTCATATAGCAGAGTTTCACGAAACTCAAGGGATTAACTCGCTATATTCACAATCACATCATGCAAACTATTGATTTCATAAATAAATACAAAGAAATCAAAGAAAATATTGTACGGAGCAAGATTATATAAGTAAATTATAATTCATTTCACTGCTATGGTCAGATTTGCTACTGATTATGATAAAGGGAAACATAATAATATATGTTTTTCATGTTATTTAACATCGCTTTATTTAAGCTTCCAAATACCGGTGCTAATCAGCGACGGAGGTCTACGATGTACTTGTAAACAAAGAACATGTAAATTACTACAGCGATGCTTGTGCCAATCGGCCGAGACCGGGATTTGAATTCGGATCACCAAGTTCCTAGTCTTTCGCTCTAGCCATCGATAATAATATATTTTTTTAGCATATTAAGAAATTTACGACTTATAAATCTTATATGTATTTTTTAAAAACTTCATATCGAATATTATATAACGAAATCAGAAATAAGATCATTGAAATACTCAGATGTTCTGTTTATGATGTAAGAAAGCAGAACAATATAATATCTATAATTATTGTATTGTATTGTAGATTTTTACATTGAATTCGTTAAATAATAATTTTAAAAAAATGAAATCTGCAAAAAACAAATTTAACAAAAGTAAAATATTTAGGCGAGTTTGATTTGTCTTACCATAGTAAGAGTTGCCAATATATTTTCTCATGTATTTTATAAAAAATTTATATAAGATATTTTTCTAAATACAGTAATATAAAGACAAAAATACATACAATACCGTCTTAAAACAGTAGATCATTAAAACAAATGGCTAAGTACTTTTTATTTGATTCCCCATATATATATATATATATATATATATATATATATATATATATATATATAACAGCATGTATAAATTACATAAATATACCTAAAACTCTAAAAAAAGAATAACAAATAAATGTTTTAGTGGAAATGCAGCTTATTAGAGTAATGAGATCATTTACCAATAGCCAAGTTTATTTTCACGTCTTTTGGTACACGTGGACTCATACAGAAGAGTTAATTATCTTAAATTATCGATGCTTTTAGGTGAAAATTCTTCTGCTATTTTTTCTGATAATTCATTATTATTAGAAAAGTAGGTATGACCTTGCCAGGCTTGTTCCCACAATGTTTCTGCTGTTTTTATAACAATTAATTTTTGCATGAAAACATTTTACAGCCTATACTATAATTTCAATAAGCGTTTTTGGTGCATAACTTTCAATTTTGTAACCACATACGATTGGAATAGCCAAAAATATAAATACATATAATTTATAATTTACCATGCGTGAATTATAAATAACAATTAGGTATAACAAGATCTTATTTATTTATTTGAATACATAAGAGTTTAATGTTCACTCTCAAAGAAATACGAAAATACTGCTTTGTTAAAAGATTCCGAAAAATTCGGTTGACAAAATTCGATTAATCCAACTTGGACCATTGACAAACTTCAATTTGACCAATAAAATCCGGTACTTCACGATAGTCAATAATCAGATGCCCTTATTGCCTGAGCCCAAGCTACTCTATATATTATAGTATACCATAGCATATCATATCATATCATATCATATCATATCATATCATATCATATCATATCATATCATATCATACTAATTCATAAAGACAAAGTGTACTTTTGATTGTACACAATAACCGGAAAAAGCACTGAAGCGATTGTTCTGAAATTTGACATATAGATGCTATATTATCTTAGGAAGGACATAGGCTATGTTTTTTATTGAAAATCATTTTAATTTGATCAATAAATTAAGTTGATGCTTTTAACAATCAGTTTCATCAGCGGCCACTAGGTGGTGTCTTGAATCACGAACATTAACTCTAAGTAGTCCGCTTAAAGTATTAATACCAAGTCAGCGTAAACGAATGGTTACCAACATCACGCCATCAGATCACATCCCATGATTCACATCATGATGATGAGATGATCATCAATCACATCACACACCGAACGATCAATTCTCATTTATCTCTTACATAACTTTTAATTTATAATTTATATAATTTATAAATTATAAGTTTGTAAGAAACTCTTAAAACTTTTTAAAATTAACCTCAAAAATTTTAATTTTAATTTTTAATTTTAATTCTAATTTTAATTCAATTTTAATTTTAAACTTGATTTTAATTTTTAATTAAATTCTCATTTATTTTAGAATCAAACTAACCTCTCTTAAATTAAACTTATATAATTTATATTTGACTTACCTCATTTTTAATTAATTCTACAACTAATATATATATATTTATTGAGAATTGAATCATACCTATATTTATATTTATATTTACATATTTAAATATTTCTTCATAGCTATAATCTTCCACACCCCACCTTTCCGTCTACCCTTAACCCCCCTCCCCAATCACAAATCACCTTCCTCCACTCATTCGTAAGTCCGACTCCATGGACTTGATCACCGGCCTTACCACCGACTTCGACGGTCTTCCCCCCCAAAAGCTGATAGAAATTATCATCGGCCTCCGGGATCAGATTGACCGCCTACAAAATATAATAACCACCACCACAACAGACCCAACATTCTCTTAATCGGTGTCAACATCACGCCACACCACCAGAACTTCTACATCTTCCTCGTCCACCACGGATTTCTTTCAGGAGACAGCAATTTTCTACACCCCCTTACCAAAATAACCGTCTCCGAATCAACTCCGATCTCCGAAGAAGCCAAGTTCATAAAGTAAGGCCGTAAACGCATGCGCGTTGCCAAATCCGCAGCAACGCTCTCCGATCTGGATTCTGACACTAAAAAAGAATCCCCCATAAGCTGTTCGATCCCCACCCCCCATCATCATCCGCCAAAAAATGATTTGGCCAAAACTAATGATCGCCATAGAAAAAGCCGGAATCTCCGTTCGCCGGGCCGTCAACACCTCTGACTCGGTCAAGGTGTACGCGACAACCGTAGATGACTTCAGGTACCTAACGGCCCGCCTAGAAAATACTAAAATACAATATACCACCAACCAACTCCCCGAAGAACGAGACTTGGTTGTAGTCATTTGTGGTATTAACGAAGCCATCCAAGACGAAGACATCACGAATGAACTAAATTCGAAAGGTTACACCCCACGACGCACTCACCGAATGCGTAGCGGCGAAAAAATCTGGCCGCTAGTGACCGTTCACCTAGACCCCTCCTCACCCGCCGCTAAGTCAATCTTCGACTTAAGCACCATCGGTGGCCTCAACATAAAAGTGGAGGCAAAGAGGAAGTCGAAAGGCACGCCGCAGTGGCGGCGTTGCTTCAAATATAATCACACGGCAAACTACTGCCACACTGCATGGGCCTGCGCTCTTTGCAGCAAAAATCACGCCACCCCGTCATATCCTCTAAAAGACAATAAAGACGCTCGCCCCACCTGCGCCAACTACAAAGCAGAGCAGAGCGCAACTTACAGGGGCTGCCCCGAAGCCCCAAAGAAGGACAAGCCCTTCCAAAAACAAGTGAAGCCGACAAACGTCCCCAAAACCGGTAACACCCCCCACCCCAGCTCATACAGAAAAAGAGCATCACCACCAATCTTCATAAAAATCGAGCAAACCCCAGCCGCACCACATATGCGAGCATAGTGAGCAACAGAGCAGCATCAGCGGCACCGTTGCAAATCAACTCGCCTCCCATTGCGTCCGAACTGCAAAATATCATAATGCAGTTCGTCACGAACATTACCGCCGCTCTCTGCAGATCTAATAATGGTTAATCTCGAGATAAAGATCCTTAACTGGAACACCAACAGTATCCTCTGCAGAAATAGATCTCTAGAACTCTTCCAACTCTTGCAGGAAGAACACATCGGGATCGCCTGCATCACAGAGACCCACCTCAACCCATCCCACAAACTCTTCCTTCCAAACTACATCACGTATAGGAAGGACAGAGAGCACTCTAACGGTGGGGGCGTGGCAATCCTCGTCCACAAATCCCACCGCCACCGTGGAATTACAAATACCTCCATCTGCGAGACAATAGGGGTTGAAATTTCCCTCCAAAAAGGTCCCTTGAGGGTAATTGCATGCTATAACCCTCCACAACTTCAAAACAACTTTAAAGATCTTGCCTTGCTTCTCAGCAGCAACACCCCCACAATCATCGCTGGGGACATAAATGCTAAGCACCCCTCTTGGGGCTACGGCTCCAGAAACAGCAACGGCCACGCCCTCCTCAGAAAAACAATTCGGTATGATTTTACAGTGGAAGCTCCTCCCTCCCCTACCCACTCCCCTCCCCTACTCGCCTTCCATGCATCACCCATCTCTCCCCCGTCATACATAGAACACATCGACGGGCTACATCTCAAATCCAACCTAGAGACGTCAGCCTTTCGATGCAGACCCATATTATCGATCTCTCAAATCGATGAAGAGATCACCTCCCTGTTTAATGACATCACCCATGCTGTTAAAATCGCTACATCCCCCACCCACCACAGAGCACTAACAATAACCTCCCCGACAGTATTTTGAAACTAATTATGCAAAAGAATAGAATCTGGAAGAAATGGCAACATCTTAGAACTCCACTTCTCAAAACCTAACTCAACTCCCTACAAAGGGACATCCACTCTCGGATAAACGAGCTCAGAAACAGCCGCTTCAACGATTTCATCACTGAAGTCGAAACTCACCCCAAAAACGTCTGGAAGGTGATAAAATCCATACGAGGCAGTCGCCCTTGCCTTCCACCACTCAGGCAAAATGGCCAAACCTTCTCACTCGCTGAAGAAAAGGCCGAGATCTTCGCATCATCTCGCAGCAATCAGTGCTCACCTCTACCCAGCGCATCAGAACTCTCCCGCTTTTATGAGCATGTCACCCAGAGAGCTCAACACTTCCTCCCTTCAAAGAGGGACATCACTCCTACCTCCCCCAAAGTGATACATGATATCATTCGCAGTCTTCAAAACAAGAAAGCCCCTGGTGCTGACAAAATCAACAACAACACACTAAAAATCCTCCCCCATAAACACATCATGTCCATCTGCAAATATCGTAAACGCAATGATGAGACATCAATACTTTCCCAAGGCCTGGAAAACGGCCATAGTAGTCTGTCTTCTAAAAGCCGGGAAGTCTCTCAACGACCCCGCAAGGTATCGTCCCATCGGTCTTCTGAACTCCCTAAGCAAAATGTCCGAAAGCGTTATCCTACAACGCCTCTCCACCTCGGTCACCAGAAAAAACCTCATACCTGACTGTCAGCATGGGTTCCGCACAGGGCACAGCACCTGTCACCAACTTCTCAGAGTTACGGAACTCATTGCTGACAACATGAACAGACGGCTGCACACAACGATGCTGCTGCTAGATGTTCAGCAAACCTTCGACAGTGTATGGCATGACGGGCTCATCTTCAAGCTCATTGCCAATGATATCCCCCACTATTTGATAGGGATAATAAAGTCGTTCCTATCAGACCGATTTATTCGAGTTAGGGTAGGCAACTCCCTTTCCGCTCCAAATGCAATCTCAGGCGGCGTCCCTCAAGGGTCTAACTCTCCCCCCTACTTTTTATTTTTTTCTGCAAGAATCTTCCCATACACGATACAATTACCACGGCACTCTACGCGGGCGATATTGTCCTCATAGACGCCACTAAAACAATCTGCCACAGCACCTCAAGGCTAAACAGATTTCCGCCACACCTCATCAACTGGTACTCACGGTGGAGACTCTCCATCAACGAGAGCAAGTCCAGTGCAATCTTCATCTCCCGCAAAAACCGCACCCCTCCAAAAATAATGATCAAAGGCTCCTCCATCCCGTGGAGCCAATCGGTCAAATGCCTCGGAGTGACGTTCGATAGGAACCTATCCTGGAACAAACACCTCCGCCTGACCAGGAGCAAAATGCTAGAAGCCTTCTTAAAGCTCAAACCTTTCTTCCATAGCAAAACCCTGTCATCCAGAACAAAGGTCAGAGCCTTCTCCGGCATTATCAGGAGCATTGCCACATATGCCATCCCCATCTGGGGGTCCATCCCCGCAGATACACTTCAGCGACTCCAAGGAGCCTACATGAGGCTGCTACGCTCTTCCCTGAACACCCCTTGGTACTTAAGGAACTCTCAAGTACTTAAGGAAACTAACCTTCTCAACGATTACGCGAACAAATTCGCCAAAAATCAACCATCCGTAATCCCAACAGCCACCACCGGCCACTCCGTGCTTTGTTTTCGTACGTAAGCCTCTGTCTCCAAGAAGCCAGATCCCCTAAACTCACCAATTCCTCACCCCTATCCACATCCCACTCCTGCTCCCCCACCTCTACACCGTTCTGTTTAATAATTTTTTTTATCCCAACAGGTAAAGGGAATGATACCTCCGGGTAGGAATCCCTGCGGGGAGGGATTTTAGTCGGTAGGTATGCGAGCAAAGGCTACCTGAATCCGACACTACTCTCTTAGAGAGGTGTCTTTAGAAGATTTCCCCTCCCCGGGTCACCAAATAAAAAAAACTTTTTATTCTTTTTTTTTGTTCTTCAGGTTAATCTGACACTACTCTTACACCTTATTACCTAGATATCTTTTAATTTTTGTAAATTTTATTTTCTCTGACGTGGAAAATCTCTCTCTCTCTCTCTCTCTCTCTCTCTCTCTCTCTGTCTTTCTTTCTCCTTCTCTTATAAAATGGTTCTGTATGCAAAATCATACTGAATAAAGTTTGTGACGATAAATTATATTTTTATTTTTATACATTCTATTAACTTCAGAATTATGACAAGAGACTATGTTTTTTTTTATCGAACAAAAACAATGAGGGCAAAATAGGATTCTTTACCAACAACCTCGAAACTATGTATATATAAATGAAATATATCGTCACTTCTGAATAAAAATACAATATCCATCGCCTATTTAAAAATACGCTATGTTTTTTTATTTTATTTTATACAGGTGGTAGCATTATAAACCACTTCAGAAGAAGTCGAAAATTATTCAACTGATATTGCGTAATAGGATGAAATAACTGAAAAAAAATCCAAGCTTGTGTAGTAATAAGGATAAAGATTATTCAAAATCTGTACGAATTTACAAAGGAGAAGGAAATAAACAAACAGTAAGAACGTGAACTAGATTATTCCAATTAAAACTCCCAAATAATGAAATAATAGAACGTGAGTGGATATAGTACTCTCCGCCGAATGGTCATATTTATTGCTTTGTTTGTCAGCTTTTATCGTCTAAAAAAGATTTTCATTTTATGGATTTAATGATTGGAAACACCCAGAACGAATTACAGAGCATGAGCAAAGGAAAGTTCATAACAAATTATTGACGATTTACTCGATACGGAGAAAAGAAATTGCTAATGTTGGAACTGCCTTAGCCTTTCAATCCAAAGATGAGAAAAATTACTCGATGCAAGTACTACGTAGGGTAACTGATACTATAAAATTTCTTGCGTTACCAGGTCTCGTTTTTAGAGGTGAAAACGAACGGTTTGGATCTACTTAAAACGGAAATAACATAGGTATTTTAGAATTATTTTAAATATGACCCTTTCCTTAAAGAGCATATTACCATTTATGGAAATAAAGGAACTAGAGTAACATCATACTTGTCAGCTAATATTTGTGAGGAATTCATAAGCATCGTGGGAAAAAAGTTCTTGCATGCATTATAAATGAGCTAAAAAAGTTCAAATATTATTCTTTTTCTGTAGACTCTACACAAGATATAGAGCACATAATCATAATCATCACTTATCATTAACCGTACGTTACGTTACAAATGAGGGGCCTATTGAAGGGTTTTTAATGTTCGTTCCCATAGAAAGACATAACGCTAAATACTTAACAGATGTTGTACTCAAATTTTTTAAAGATTATGATATCAATATTATTGATTGTAGAAGCCAAGCTTTCGATAATATATTGAATATGTTTGGGTAATACTCAGGACTGCAAGCTAGAGTAAGAGAAATTAATAAGTACGCTGCGTATATTCCCTGTACAGGACACTCGCTAACTTTAATTGGTATAGAAGCAGCTAATTGTATTATAGCAGCTGTAGTATATTTTTATTTTGTAAAAATTTGTATAAATTTTTTTCGGCATCTGCTTACAGGTGGCAGAAACAATTAACCATATAGAAAAAAAAAAAAAGTTGTCAAATCACTATCCACTACTTAATGGACAGCTCGAAGTGATGCAATCTTTTCGCAGGATATGCAGAGATAGCTAAAGCTCTAAGCTTTTGACACGTATTAATGATACATCTAAAAATTTACAAAAAGAAAATATAAATTTGAATACTGCGTGCAGCTTTTTGAATGCTTTAGAATTATACTTATTGGATATCAGGAAGAATTTTGATGTATTTTTAAGAAATGCAAAAAGTTTTACTGATATCTGTGAAAATAAATTTATATTTGAATGAAGAATTCGAAAAAGAAGTGTAGAGCTTACTCAGTGTGTGAAGGACGAAGTAACGACACGCAATTTACTGCAGCGAACAAAATTAAGATATCCATTTTTTTTCCTATTATTGATTCACTGTGTACTATTGAGAACTAGAAAATTTGCCTACGAAGCAGTAAAGGATGACTAAGTTTTTCATGACTCCGTCGGAGATGACATATGAAGAAATAAAATTGTTGCCGAAAGCTTGCTGAAAAATATGATCAAGACATTTGTGCCCATAATTTAATATAAGAATGTTTACATATTAAATATTATATTTCTGAAACACGAAAAGGTGAAGTCGTATTATTTATTTCAGATTTGTACATACACATAAAAAAAGAATTTCTGACTTCCACTTTTCCAAATATTGAAAATAGTTTACAAATTTTTTAACGCTTATGATTACAAATTGCACTAGCGGACGTTCATTTTCCAAATTAAAATTCATGAACTAAGATCATAGAAATACAATAACACAGTTGCACTTAAAGTCCATAAGTTTGATGAGTATAGAGTATGTGACTATTAAAAACAATCGATTTTAATGATGGGATAGCGGATTTTGCTGCTCAGAAATGTTGAAAACAAATGTTTTAAAAAAACCATGTATCTATCTAGTTGTTTATTTGTTATTTTACTAAAAAAATAAATTGTTAAAAAATTTTATAATATAAATTCATTTTTTAAATTAAAAAGACCCTTTAAGAATTCAGAATTTGTCATTGCTTAATTTTATATGGGGGCCCAGCTAGCACCTGGGCCCAAAGCCTTGTGAACGCTAAAGACGGCACTGGGCACATGAACTGCGTACTTGCACGCTTCATGTTCTTTCGAAATATAAAATATCTTTTATATGTAAAAACTACCATAAAATGCATAATTTAAAATATTATCTACACATACGAGGGGTGTTCAAAAAGTAACCAGAATTTTTCAATTTCGCGGGTTTGGAGAGTCTGCCTGTATAACATTTTTTTTATTATGTTGGTACGCATGCCCCTGAAGTATGATAAAATTTTCAGCGATATCCATTGCTTACTTTTTAAGTGGCAGCCGCTAACATTAGACACGTTTTTTGAGCTCGTCGATTTTCGTTTGTGAAAAAAACTGGAGCAAAGAATTTGTATTCAATTTTGCGTTAAAAATGAAATAAAGTGTAGTGAAGTTTCTAAAATGTTAACAAACGTATATGGTGAGTCTGCTATTAGTAAAGTAAAGATTTACGAGTTGTATAAGTGTTTCCAGGATGGCCGCGAAAACCATGAATATGACGAACAACCGATGAAAACGTGAAAAAAGTGAAAGAAATGGTTACGAACGATCGCGAAATCAGAATCAGAGTCGCTGATGATGTTGGCTTATCAGTAGGCTCATACCATGGAATTTTTTCGGATGTTTTGGATATAAAGCATGTGGTAGCAAAATTTGTTTCAAAATTGTTCAATTTCGAAGAAAAAAAGCGGCGAATGAAAGTTGCTCAGGAGTCGCTAAATAAAGGTAATAATGATGCAGAACTACTAAAATGTGTTATAACAGGTGACGAAACATGGCTTTACCGAGGAGAGGTAAAGGGACTTTTGCGGGAACCTCCGCCTCTCTCTGACGCTTTTCGAAAGATCAGAAGGTTTTCACCGGCGGTAGAGAGAGGTCAGTGTTTCCTCACCTCGAATTATTTTTGTAAGTTCGACTAATTAAATATATATATATATATATATATATATATATATATATATATATATATAGATATATATATATATATATACTAGCATCCCTCGTCTCGGCTTCACCCGAGATAATAATTTGATCGATTTCATAAACAATTCAATAATAAAATTAAGTAAAATGTACTCTATATATACAAATCTATATCTCAATAAATAATTGATCGTAATTTATCTATCGTCACTTCTGTATAAAAAGCTGCGACCATTTTATAATATATATATATATATATATATATATATATATATATATATATATATATATGCATATTAAATATGGCTTCTATGGAGAAAATTGTACTTTCGAGTTCAAGCGGTAGAAAAAGATGTCCAAGTGTCTCGAGATGACGTTTTCGAAGAGTATCGTGTTCGGACTATAGGAAATGTCTCGGGACGACTGCTATAGAGAGTTTTGTGTTGGCAACGTAGAATACAATGTCCAGATATTTCGGGACGACTCTTATGGGGAGTGTTCGAATGATAGAATAAGAATTTCTTCATAGAAGTCGTAGTGACATACCTGGATTTTGTTTCTCACCAACTATACAGGAAATTCCCCGTAGGGAAGTCGTTCAAAAACACCTGGAAATCGCATTCTATTATCCGAACATGAAACTCCTCGTAGAAGTTGTCCTGACATACCTGAACATCGTTTTCTACCAACTAAACACGATACTCCTCGTAGCAATCGTCTTGTTATACCTGGACATCATCTTCTACCGTCCGGATATGAAATTCCCTGTAGAAGTCGTTCCATAACACCTGGAAATCGCATTCTATGATCCGAATATGAAACTCACTAGAAGCTGTCCCGACATACCTAAACATCGCTTCCTACCAACTAAACACGATAGTCCCAGTAGAAGTCGGCCCGAGAAAGCTAGCATCGCTTCCTAACGACTAAACACAACACTCCCCGTAGAAGTCGTTTGGAAAGACCTAGATATCGTATTTTACCGACCCAACTCGAATCTTCCCATAGAAGTTGATTTCCTCATACATGGATCTCGTTTTCCATCAACTAAATACAATATTCCCCGTAGAAATCGCCCAGGACACCTGGACATCGCATTCTATCATCCGAACACACAACTGCGTATAGATATCGTGTTGAGGCAATGGAATATCGTAATTAAATGCCCGTACAGGCCAATACAATATTTCTCAGTAGAAACCGTATTTAAAATGTGTATATGTAATATGCAGAAGTGACGATATATTTTATTTATATATCCTTAGTTTCGAGGTTGTTGGTAAAGAACCCAATTTTGCCATTATTTCTTTTGTTCGAACTAAAAAAAACATAGTCTCTTATCGCAATTCTGAAGTTAATAGAATGTATAAAAATAAAAATATAATTTGTCTTCACAAACTATGTTCAGTATGATTTGGCATACAGAACTATTAAATAAGAGAGGGAGAAAGAAAGACAGAGAGATATAGATAGGGAGAGAGAGAGAGAGAACGAGAGAGAGATTTTCCCACGTAAGAGAAAATAAAATTTACAAAAATCAAAAGATATCCATAAGATGTGAGAATAATGTCAGAATAACCTGAAGAACATAAAAGGTTAATACCGACTAATATCACACCTCCTTTAGGATTCGAATCCCAAAGTTGGATATGAACATTCGTTTGAGCTGTCTTGGTATTAATACTTTATGCGGACTACTTTGAGTTGCTGTTCGTGATTCAAGACGCCACCTAGTGGCCGCTGGTGAAACTGATTGTTAAAGCCATTAACTTAATTTATTATGAAAGTAAAATCATTTTCAATAAAAAACATAGCCTATGTCCTTCCCAAGATAATATAGAATCTATAATTCAAATTCCAGAACAATTGGTTCAGTAGTTTTTTCGGTTATCGTGTACAAACAAAAACACGCTTTGTCTTTATAAATTAGTATGAATATGATATGATATGATATGATATTATATGATATGATATGATGTGAAGTATGCTATGAATTGTATAGTACCTATAATATAATCTAATTTGTTCTTGCGTCCAAATAACTGTGTTTAATTTTCAATTATCAAACCCTTTTCCTCTTAATTATAATTACAATCTAATCCTACTTTATAATCAACATCTAGCGACCGTGACAGGACTGAATGTACAGTGTTTAGTGATAATTTGAGGAAAAGAAGATTTTAAAAATCCATCGATAGGTGCAAGAGGAAACGAGCAATAACCCGCACGTCATTTACTAAGGCGCTACGAGCATATGAGGCTATTATGGATCAGGAAAATGTCGACATTACCAACCGCGATGTTGCGTACAAATTTTTGCATGAAAAATATAACATCTTGTCAATAATTTTCGAAGAATTTGATGATTTCATGCACGACTAGGAGGGCATATCTCAAGAAGTGCTAGGAAAAGAGCAAGATGAAACAGATAATTACCAGAAAAAATTTATAAAAGCATAAGAAATTTATCAACAGTATATATCCAAAGAAATCGACAGTGAAAGTGTTGCGGTTAGTGTAGTGACAAATGAAGCAAAGCGAATTTTTAAATTACGGAAAATTGAGCTCGCACGATTCAGCGGTAATGTGCGGGACTGGTTTCAATTTTGGAGGCTCTTCAAGAAAATCGACAAGGATAGTTTACTTGCAAATGAAGATAAGTTCCAGTACCTGGTACAGATAATGGAGCCTTACTCGAGAGCAGCCGAGTTGATTAAAGGTTACTGGCCAACAGGAGACAAATATGAAAAGGCCATAATGGCTTTAAAGAACAGATTTGGCCGAAAGCAATTTCAAATAGAAGTATTTGTGCGTGAGTTACTCCAGTTAGTTCTACAAAAGGCTACGAATCTAACTCAAGAGGTAAATCTAGCCATGCTTTTCGACAAGTTCGAGTCGCGTTTACGGTCACTTGAATCATTAGACGTAGCGACTGATAGTGTGCGCAGCGACACTATTTCTGCTTGTAGAATCAGCATTGCCAGAGGAATTACTACGCGTTTGGCAAAGAAACTGCGCTGCACAAATGGCAAGAAATGAAACAATCGATGAAGAGGACAAAGAAAAGTCAAGTATATAGTTGAATCAACTATGACATTTTTATGATTAAAAGTTGAAAGTAAAATTAATATAAAGATGGTAGTCACTAGATTTGAAAGAAAAGATAGCAGTGTTTAATACACTAATTCGAATGCAGTAACGAACGTCAATTGTATTAATAGAGTTTTTATGCAAACCTTGAAATTTAAACTGTGGAACGGATTAAATGAGCTTATTGTACGCGCTGTTATGGACATTGTTTCTCAACGCTCCTATATTACGAAGCATGTCGCTGAAAGGATACAGCTGCAATCAACTACCGAACAAAGAATGCGACATCTGCTTTTTGGAGGACAAAGTTCGGAAATCGTAGAGCACCAAAAAATATAAAGTGAAAGTAAGCAGTTTAGATTATACTTATAGTGCCAATCTAGTTTTCTATGAACAAGGCATTATATGTGATAGTATTCCGACTATCGCCTATGGACTATCGCTTACTGAATTGAGTGATTTCGACATTTATTTGATCGATGTAAACAGTAACAGCGATTCCATGGATATTTTGATTGGTGCGGATAATATTGGTAAATTATTAACCGGTCATCAGCAACTATTAAAAAATGGATTGGTTACCATTAATACTAAATTAGGATGGACTCCAATGGGTAAGGTCCCGAATGAAGATAAAGATACAGCAGTAATGCTTTCTATAGAAATGCTTACTCGCAATGTGTCTGTAAAAGATGTATGGGCTCTAGACACTATAGGTCTACAAGATCCTATTGAACTGCAAGCTAAATGTGAACATGACGAATTGGTAAAGAAAACTCTCCTAGATACATTAAGGCTGCTATCCCACGGTAGATATGAGGTACAATTACCATAGATAGAAAACCATAAACCGCTACCTGAAAATAGAAAGATTGCCATTGTAAAACTATTGAAAACATTGGCAAAATATGAGCAATATGGGGCCATATTTCGAGAATGGGAGGCAACCGGCGTTATAGAAAAAGTATCTGAGGAGGAGGAGCAACGACGTAAAGGGCACTATCTACCTCACAGGCCTATCTATGAGGAAAATTCGACGACAGCGGTTAGGTCTGTATTCGACGCTTCAGCGAGGGAGAGCGGATCACCGGCGCTTAATGAGTGTTTACACAAAGGTCCAAACCTCATGAATATGGTGACGTCAATTCTATTTAAATTTCAAGAAGGTAATATAGGCGTAATTTCGGACATTAAAATGGCGTTTTTACAAATTGAAGTGCATCCCGCCGATCGCGATGTATTACGTTTTTTTCTGGTTCCATGAAAATGGTAAACTCATAGTGTATAGGCATCGTAGAGTAGTATTCGGAGTATGTAATAGTCTATTCATTTTAATTGATATAATAGAGTTACATTTAAATAAATATACATCTTTAAATATATTTGACACCGGGCCGACCCCTTTTTCAATCGAAAACATTGTTAAATTGAAAAACAGTTTCTATGTAGATAATTGTGTGACTAGCGTGAACAATCAAAAGAAGTTGGATGAATTCAAACGCGACGTGCAGGCAGTAATGGGCTTGGCCGTATTTGATCTCTGTGGGTGGGAAAGTAGTTTTAACAACAGCGCTGACAGAATCTCACCTGTCTTAGGTATAAATTGGTATAAAAACAGAGACTTATTATCGATCAAAATTACAAAGTTTAATAGGGAACATTTAAAAACTGTAAGCAAGCATCCAATTCTCTCCTTTACGTATCGGATTTTCGATCCCTTTGGATTCTTGTGTCCGGTGACTATAAAACCTCGAATATTATTGCAACAAACATGGGCGCAAGGGTTAAAGTAGGATGATCCAGTAAAAGAGGATATAGAAAAGAGATTTTTAACATGGACACGTCAGTTGGAAAATTTAGAACAAATTCAAATACCGATATGCATATTTAGAGAACAGAAAGACGATAAAATAATTACCTTGCACACATTTTATGATGCAAGTAAAGTAGCATATACAGCCCTCATATTCGCGCGTATTCAAATCGGGAATAACGTCAAAATAAATTTTGTGCAGAGTAGGTCTCGTATAGCACCAATAAGCGATAGAAAGAACACGCGCAAATAGAGTTAAGGAAATTCGAAAACTGACGGATCCTAGACATTGGAGACACGTGCGAGGAGAATTTAATCCAGCAAACCTGCCGTCGCAAAGCTGTACAATAGATCAATTAATAGAGTCGCATTGGTGAGACGGCCCACAATGGTTACATGAATCCTCAGAAGCGTGGTCTTACAATGATTATTTAATCAATGAACAAGAAATTAACAGCGAGTTAACGAAATCGAGTACTCATTCATCGGTGATATGCGAATTATTAAATACAACATCTGATAAAAACATCGAACCATGGTATAATATCTTCTCTAATTTAGATAAAATAGTGCGGATTCTGTCTTGGATTAAGAGATTTATATTTAATTGTAAGAATAATACACCGGTACGGAAAATAAATAATTTAGATGTAAATGAAATTGAAAGTTCTGAGAAACATATACTTAAACTTATACGAGCACAATGTTTTAAAGATAAAAATAAGGACCGAATTAAATATTTAATGCCATTTGTAGATGAGGAAGGGATTTTAGGAATTAAAACGCGATTATTTCTGAAGGAAGACACATTTAATTTTCGTTGTCCTATATTGTTGTAGAATAATCATACTCTCATGCGATTAATAATAGAATTAATAATTAGAAAGAGAGCATAAAAGGCTAAAGCATGCCGGGGTCCTAATAACGCTAGTTATGCTTAGAGGAAATTATTGGATTGTGGGTGACAGGAAAGCGGTGCGTGCAGTAATTCAGAAATGTGTAGACTGCCAGCGATACGATGCACAACATCTTGAAGCAACAGCTGCACCACTTCCCCTCAATCGTATAAGAGCAACTGCAATTTTGGAGATAGTGGGAGTCAACTTTGGAGGACCCGTATACCTGAAAGGGGGACAAAAGGCGTGGAATAGTTTGCTTACCTGCGCGGTTTATAGGGCTATTTATCTTGAGCTTGTCAATTCACTTTCGGTTGCCGCGTTTTTAATGGCATCACAGTGTTTTATTGCCCGAAGGGGTCGGCCAACAATCATATATAGTGACAACGGAACAAACGTCATCGGTTTCGACAATGCGTCAACGAATTTAGATTTCGAAAAATAGAAAGATATATATATATAT
This sequence comes from Sycobia sp. Sy_11, assembly GCA_018907035.1. Taxonomy (NCBI): domain Eukaryota; kingdom Metazoa; phylum Arthropoda; class Insecta; order Hymenoptera; family Epichrysomallidae; genus Sycobia; species Sycobia sp. Sy_11. The sequence goes on along the minus strand of JACCIC010000264.1, from coordinate 322,118 downwards.
ATATATATATATATATATGAATTGTATAGTATCTATAATATAATCTAATTTGTTCTTGTGTCCAAATAAGTGCGTTTAATTCTGAATTATCAAACCCTTTTCCTCCTAATTATTATTACATTCTAATCCTACTTTATAATCAACACTAAGTGTTATAAAAGGTTTATAACAGACGAAACATGGGTTTACGGATATGATATTGAAACTGAGGCTCAATTATCCCAGTGGAGGCATTCTGTATCGCCAAGACCGAAAAAGGCTCGACAAACGAAAATCACCCAGCTCAAAAAACACGTCTAACCTGTAGAGAGGGAATGCCAGGATAGTGAGAAATAAAGCGTAAGCTATAATTTCTAAACACACGCACGATATTATAGTACTTTATTATAATCAGGTGAAATAAACGAATTACAACAGGTTATAACACAATCAAAAGGGCGCAACAAACTTAACCCAACCTTCCCACACTATGTCAAAAGACTATATCAACACACTAGGGCGTTCCACTGAGGACGCCATTGCTCAGTTGCGTAAGTCTGTGAATCGAGCAGAAAATATGTTCTAGCAATCTTCCTGGACATAAAGGGCGCCTTCGACAATATCTGGTAGGCCGCTGTACTAACAGCACTGAAAAGCAAGGCATGCCCCAGGAGTCTGTACAAACTGATAAAAGATTACCTGAAGGGCCGTCGAGTCCGTATGCGCGATGGCTTTGAGGAAGTACAACTTGGGGTCAGTAAGGGATGCCCGCAGGGATCCGTACTGGGCCCAACTCTGTGGAACCTTGTTCTAGATACCCTTCTTTGGCAGTTCTCAAGACTAGGTTGCGAAGTCATTGCGTATGCAGACGACATTGCACTCCTAGTGGAGGGAGACTCGCTTAGGGAGATCGAAAGCAATGGCCAGAGTTAGATTGAAGAAGTGGAATCCTGGTGTCGCCTCAATAAAATGAGGCTGGCCTCTCATAAGTGTGGAATGTTGATTTTGAGAGGTCACCTTGACCAGACAGTCCCCCCCCCCCCCGAATTACGGTCGGCAACTCGAGGGTGAAGAGATTAGAAAGCGTATGATACCTGAAAGTCGGATGCCATTTGAAAACAGTACAGTCCGAATGTATGAACTTGTTTAACAGGATTGGACGCCTGGCAAGATGGGAATGCGGACTTAAATTTAAGGCGCTTAGTACTATGTATACCGGGCTGTTCACAACTGTCGCTACTTACGCAGCGGCAGGATGGCACGATTTGATGTGTGTTGAACAGCAACGCAAGTTGTCAAGTACTCAAAGGCACGCGCTCATTAGAGTCACCGGTGCGTACAGAACCACCTCAACAGAAGGCCTAACAGTGATAGCGGGAAAACTCTCCATCGTGTTAGAATGCAAGCGTAGAGCGGAACTGTACGCTAACCGTAAAAACGCAGCGTTACCTGAGGACCAACTTCGTGCCGCGACAGAGATGTCTGAAAGATATCTCGATGACTGGCAGGAAATCTGGAATAACTCTACAAAGAATAGGTTGACACATTCTTACCTACCTAATGTCAGAGATAGGATTAAGGCAGACTGGATAATGTTTTATCTCTCTCGCTTTCATCTGAGATAGAGAGAGAGAGAGAGCGATACATGCACATGTGGGGAGGTGAACACACCAGAGCACGTCCTGACCGTCTGTCCTAAATACGAAGAAATTAGGATCAGATTCCAGAGAGAAAATTATACCTCTATTCAGGTCAGAGCTCTATTGAGCCAAGTGCATTACAAAGCACTAGAGAAATTAGTCAAAGAGCTCCTACAACAAAGGAGTCTCTTAAAGCAATAGAGAATCTGCTTGAAGCAGATATAATAGAGGATCCTGAGTAGGTAGGTAGAAAACTGGTAGAAAAACCAGTTTTTACACTGGTTACAACTCTAGTCTGAATAAGGTGCAATAATAAGTAGTTCGGAACCCACTATAAACTGTAGGTCCACAAAAGTCGCAATGATGCATAGATGTGCAGCAATAAGGAAAGATCAGCAATACTGCAAAGATCTGGAGCACAATCGGCCGATAAAGCGAAAGCTAGGTGCGGCCGGGAACGTTTATGTGCAACAAAGCATAACTGAGCGACCTTTGTTTTTGTTTTTTATGTCAACACACTGATTCTCTTTCCGAAGAGACCTATCTTGTTAACTCTATTAAGGGTACTTTTGAATACAGGAATAAACGTGCAAACGCAGCCGCGTGCCGGCGAGTCCTAATATTGGCGAGAGATAGTCGAACGCTAGGGATTTCCCCGTACTTATACCTAAATGACCCTTGTATTAGCGTCTACAAACGTTATCGGCTGACATTTAATAAATAAGCAATGAATATTGCTGAAAATTTTATTGTAACAACATAAAAAAAAATTTTCTACAGGTGGACGCCCCAAACCCCTGAACTTTAAAAATTCTCATTACTTCTTGACCATTAATGAAAAAAATTATTTATTTACTTCTCTATTAATAATTTTCGAAAGCATATATACTATTTATAACCGAAAGAATCGTTCCCCGCCGGAATTTTTGTAATATAAGACTCCGTACATGACTATAGTAAATGCTTAAAAAATTTCATTTTGATATATACAGCAATAGTAAAAAATTAGTAAAAAGTATATATATATATATATATATATATATATATATATATATATATATATATATATATATATATAGTATAATACATACACAGTAACAAGTTCCGCCAATTTTAAAGTAAGACGCTATGGTCTAATAAAATACAATGCAAGATTTTAACGAAGAAGAATTAATTATATTATGAATTTAAACAGAGAAAATGTATTGAATGGTAGCAAATGTGTTTTTACTTTATATAAGAAAAATAATAAATATGAAATATAAATATTTATATTTTCAGATTTCTATCGCAGAAGTATGGAAGATGTAAAATTGATTACCCCAATGTTACCAGTTACTTCAATATCATAACTTTTACATGCTGCATTTAAGACTTAAAAAATTTGTTATGTTAAAATATAAAATCAAAGCATACGTGCGTTTTTTATAAGCAATATCTATACATCTAAAAGTTCAGGAGTATGAATTAAAAATTTATGATTTTTAATTTATTGTTTATTAAGAGTGTAACTAATATAACAATTAGAACTTTTGAGATACATTATGATTTCAATTACGTATTAATGAATAACTGTTTATTTGTAGTATAATTTTACGAATACAACCGGCACATTAGATCAAATTTATAATCCTGAATTTTATTTAGCGGACGTTTCTCATTTATTATAAGATAATAATCTTGTTGCATGTTATAAAGCTATTCAAAGTGGTACATTACCTTTATCGATCGTTGCCTGCAGCAGTACTTCGGAAAAAGTGCAATTAGCAGTCTTTACTGTCATTTTAAGATTTTATTGTCATTTAGAAGCCACAAGGTTTGCTATTTTTGAACATATTAATTTAATACCAAAACTTTGATATTCATTTTCCATAAATTACTAATCATTTGTCCAATATTTAGTTCCAAAAATAAACTGTTGTGGATTTAACTATATTGGAGTTTTATTGATTCATTGCGAATTGAAATTATAAAGACTAAATTACCTCTTAAATGTTATTTTTTTTTTTTTTTTTTTTTGTTATTTAACGTCGCTCTATTGATGCTTCCAAATATTGATGCTAATCAGCGACGGAGGTCTATGATGTGTTTATAAACAAAGCACATGTAAATTATTACAGCGGTGCTTGTTTCAATCGGCCGAGACCGGGATTTGAACTCGGATCACCAAGTTACTAGTCCTTCGCTCTAGCGATCGCACCATCGTAGGCCTCATTAAAATGTTATTTTATAAATTAAGCTAATATTTATTTAATTTTTTAGAATCTTATTTTAAAAAATGATGGAGTAAGCAAAAAAAGCTATCAAAATCATGTGTAATAATAGTAAACGGATATGCATTATTATAATGGATGTTAAATATTACTGAAAACGTCTATAAATTTAATACAGATTTTACTATGTGTATAGTAAATATCATAAATAATATTGTAAACGGTTTTACTTTCTTAAATCAAAAGAAACACATTACCTTTTTTAATGCTAATAAAAATAATTCTTCAAATAAGAACATATTTTAATTACAATATAACAGTAAAGCGAGGCCCACTGATGGCTCGATCGCTAGAGCAAAGGACTAGTAACTTGGTGATCCGAGTTCTCAAATCCTGGTCTCGGACGATTGACACAAGCACCGCTGTAATAATTTACAGACGCTTTATTTTATTATTACATACACATCGTAGACTTCCGTCGCTGATTAGCACCGATATTTGGAAGCATAAATAGAGCAACGTTAAATAACATTAAAAAAAAAACAGTAAAGCATCTTGGGATTTATATTTCTGTCTTATTATATTTTAATTGTGATTATTGATCATTCCGTATGTAGTGTATTTACAAGAGATTAATTAAATGATATTGTTAAATTATTTAAATAATTATTAGGTGATGAGAAAGAATGTAAAGCCATGATGTATTTTGGTTCTAAATTTGTAGAAAAAAAAAATCATGAAAATAACTATAGATTAGCACCTACAGAAAGTTTACATGAATTAATCTTAATTTTGGATAATTATATTAAAATTAATAAATAACGTATTTGTAAATAAATTTTTTGCAAAATAATATAAATTTTCATTATTGTGATATGTAAATATTTTGATATTCATTCAGATTTTAATATATCTTACTATCTACAACTTATATATTTGCTTCGGTACTTGTTTTTAATTAAACAACTACTATATAACAAAAAATTAATATAGAAAAAGTGAAAATTATTAATATAATTATTCCACACAACTGCTTTTAACAAAAGTAAAATAGTTCGGCGAGTTTATATAAAACACTTCCCGAAAATATATTAACACAAAAAATATTATATAATTAAATTAAAAATCAGTTCACTGATATAGACAGATGTTCTACTGATTGTGATAAGGGAAAACATAATAATATATTAACATATTAAGAAATTTATAACTTATAAATCTTATAGTTATTTTATAAAAATTTTATATAAAATATTTTTCTGAATTCAATAATATATTAAGTATATAATATATATATATATATATATATATATATATATATATATATATATATATATATATATAATAAAACAAAATATTTTTCTGAAATCTTCCGAAATAGATAAAGAAAAAATCAATTATATATGGCAATAACGTCATAAAACAATGGACCATTAAAACAAATGTCTAAGTGTATTTGATATGCATACCTATAAATAACAGCATGTATAGTTTACACAATTATATTTAAAATTCTGAAAAATAATAATCAATAAATAGTTTTAACGGAAATGCAGCTTAATAAAGTAATGAGATTATTTACAAATAGTCAAGTTTATTGTCCCATCATTTTGTCGACACGTGGACACATAAAAAAGAATTAATTATCTTGAATCATCGATGATTTTAGGTGAACAGTCTTCTGCTATTTTTTTGATAAATCATTATTGTTAAAAAAGCAGATACGAACTTGCCAGTCAGGTTCCCACAAAGCATATGCTGTAAATTTAATCATTAATTTTTGCATGAAAAAATTCGACAGTATATACCGAAATCTGCAGAAATGAGGCTTTATTTGTAAACAACTTTCAATATTGTAACTACGCTTTAAATCGCCCACAATATAAATACATATGAGTTATTGTTTATTATGAATGAATTATAAATAAAAATTATATATCACAAGATATTATTTATTTATTCGAAAAGATTATATAATAGTTTTTTGAAGGACTGTGATTTACCTGTTTAATTTTCTCGATTTACCTTTTTAATTTTAATAATGAACAAAAGTAAACAATCAGATGCCAATTATTGCCTGAGGACAAGCTACTCCATTATAAGAGGTCAGACAATTAAGTAATGCGACAAAATCCATATACCGAGTATAATTACAAATTAAGGTACATCGCTGCGACCCGCTTCAAACAAGTCCCCTCCCGCACTTATACACTTATTCCAGCAAGTTTTCCAGTTTTCGTAATAATTCTGGAACACTTCTTGTGGAACCTCTTCGAGTACCCTCGTCACAGATTTTTGAATGTCTTCAACGGAGTCAAAATGTCGATCTTTGACGAATTTTTTCAAATGGGGGTGTAGGAAAAAGTGGCCGGGTGACATATGGCGTTTTTGGTAACGCTGCGGTACCTTTAGATACCAAAAACTGAAAGATACTGAATGCACTGTGACAGGGAGCATTGTCGTGATGTAGAACCCAAGTCTTCGCGATCTTTCAACGCACGCTAATCACCCTTTTTCGTAATTTTTCAAGCACATTGCAATAGAATACTTGATTTACGGTGGTTCAGGTGGTACAAATTCTTTGTAAACCACCTCTTTGTTATCAAAGAATAAATGAACATGGTTTTGATATTGAATTTGCTCATTCGCGCCATCTTTGGCCTTGGCGCTCCAGCAGACAGCGATTGTTGGCTTTGTCATTTATTTTGCCGAGTTTTGCATAAAATTTTATCGCGCATCGTTGTTCTAAATTTGTCCGTTCCATTTTCGTAACATGCACTATTCGCGCGTTGTTACAAAATACTAAACAGCTGGCGAAGAAATGATCCTACAAGGGTCGTCAAGGTCTCAATAGAGAGAGTAGAGATCTACTATTACGGTAGCGGGCTTACAGGTTCGCAATATTACACAGGCTGAGAAATAAAATCGGTCGCAGTACTTAATAGTCTGGCCTCGTATTTATAGAATTGTTTTAATATCCGAAAATAAAATTCTAGAACTTTTAGAAATAATTTTTAAATTATATATAAGCACAAATCTGATTTTTATACAAATTAAAAATAGTAATCTTGAAAGGAACATGAATATAGTGGAATATTTGATTGATTAGGTAGTATTATACGAGGGTGGATTCATAAATTTCCGGCCTGACCAAGAAAAACAACGTTTTTAAGAATTTCTTTTTCTTTTTATTTCTCAATATAATCTCCTCCAAGGCTGATACATTTCTCATAGCGGTGTTCTAGTCTATTAATGCCATCTTTATAGACTGATTCGTCAAGCTCCTCAAAATACCCACAGCTTCGATTACTTCATTGTCCGCAAATCTCTTACCGCCAAGCCATTTTGTGAGGTTAGGAAACAGATAATAGTTACTCGGGGCTAGGTCTGGAGAATAGGGAGAGTGCGGCATCAATTCAAATTTCAGATCGTTGATTTTAGCAATCGCAACGATTGACGTGTGCGCTGGTGTGTTATCGTGATGAAACAAGATTTTTTTCTTCGTCAGATGAGGTCGTTTAATTTTCACTTCGTGGCTCAAACGTTGCAATAAGTCTGCGTAATGAGTTTTTCTTGTTAAGCTTTGCGAGTTCTTTGAGAAGACTGGACTCAAATTAGTATCCGAGGTCGCTTGTTATCTTTAGTAGAGTTCTGAACCTCACAATTCATCTATTTATGAATGCGTTAGCGTCGATTGCTGTTTCGATGTCCTTCAATCGGATCGCTTCAGGCCATCGTATAAAAAGATTTACGCATTTGAGGAGCTTGCGGTATTCTCGGGAATTTGAAAGTGGTCCTACAATATCTACATTGACGTGCTCAACTCTTCCGACAGCTCCAATCACGTGAATACTTTTGCACGTACCTGTAGAAATATTCACGTCATGCGTCACTTTCAATCTCTGGTATGGCATGCACGCACTTGACCATCTGGTGATATCTTTTCGCATTTTCGGATACACGAAAATTTGAGAGATAAGCTTCTGTGTGAAGCTCCAGCTGAAGTGCGACAGACTATGTAACGTCTTAAATACCTGACGTCAGAGATTTTGTGGAATGTAAGGTTGCGTAAACGACGAAGATTTTATTTGTGTTAATAATATTCAATTACCTTTGCAGATTAACTCCATAAATACCATTTTTCTTTTTTACTAAACTTAGAAAAATACGAATCAGCTGCATAAACAATGCTTTGATGGATCTATAATTACCATGTACGCAATATAGCCTTTAGATCCCATCCTAGCTGGTACGCGAAAGTGTAGGCTAAACGGTAGAAAAATAAGTGTTTGGTTCGTGCCACGAAGTATTCCGTCACACTAGTGATACATAGTTTAATTACGATCGAGCAAAAGTGAACCTAACAGACAATTATGTAGTTATTTATTATAGCAAGTAATTTTTTTAATCTACAACTCATATCATATATTATAATTTTTTTAATTTGCGATATCATATACGAATATTCTATATTTTGTCTCAGAACTGTAAGTTTTTCATTGTATATATCACGTTTGTATATCGTATATGTAATTTAGTAAAAAATGTTAAAATGATCAATTTATCACAGATTTTCTTCACATAAGTCGGCTTTGGGTTTGAAGTCGATATATTGCAAAGTATTGATCATTGGATAAACATTTGCATTTTTAATGTTTCTTGAACATGTACATTTGTTTTTTTCTTATTACCAATTTATATAGCCTCGTGATGAGAAAATATATATAGTAAATTCTAATATATATAATAAAACATATCATAGAATTTTCAAACAAATCCGTATTGTTTTCTTATCAAATAAAAACTCTCATGTAGTTTTAAGTTTCATGACAATTCTAGTTCTCATGTATCATTAAATAAATTACAAAATTTTACACTTTCATCGGGGTTACCCCATTTTATTATTTTACTCCCAAGTCCTACTTAAGATGAATTTCTGTCGTTAACTCTCTCTGTTCCTCTTTCTTTCTCTCTCTCTCTCTCTCTCTCTCTCTCTCTCTCACTTTCTTGATCACTCTCTTCCAAATCCTGACTCAGTTTTATCAAGGACTCATTTATCGATCAACTTATTCACAAATGTCAAATTGATATCACTGCTTTTATATACTTTCTCCTCATTCAATGATTATACAACAGCGCCGTGTTTTTTAAGCTATGCGCACATTGTCAGCGTTGATCAAAAATTATACATTGAGAAAGATACATCGGATTATCGTAATGAACCCATTTTTCTTCTCCAGTCAGCGGTACAAAAACCCCTTCCATCTTTGCCTTGCAAGCAGCTGTTCACAAGTACACAATCGCTGTTCAACATCTTTCGGCTTCAACTCGTACGGTACCCAATTTTTTTGTTTCTGACTCATTCCCATGACTTTCATGCATTTTGAAATGGCTTGTCGCATCATTCCCAATGATCCTGTCAATTCTTGTTGCATTTGACACGACTCTTGCTCAAGCAGTGCCTCCAATTGTAGATCTTCAAACTCTTCCACCGCCATGCTTATCTTCGGCGTGAAAATCATCGTTCTTAAAGCGTTGAAACTACTCTCGGCACGTTCTTTCACTAATAGCGGCCTCATCATAAGTGCTTGATTACATTCGACGAGTCTCAGCCGCAAATTTCTTCATATAAAAGCAGAAAATTGAAAGCTCCTGCAAATGACGATAATTTGGCTCATAAGCTCTCATGTTTAATCAAGAATACTTTTATGATGTAGACACAAATTGACTAATATTTCGATGAAGTTATGATTACAAATACCTAAGCTTATTGTATAGCATTTACTAACTATTCATTTCGACGACTCGTTACCGCTAAAGCCATCTATTGAAAAACGGCGGAAACAAAGTTGTACACTTAACATTATGGCATTTTTATCGACCCTGATATACTTTTTCGTTCTCAGGTTCTATAATAGTTCGATTTAATTATCATCCACTACAGTAGTCATTTCTGTAAAACGTACGAATAAGAAGGAGGTTTGAACAGCATGCGCAGTTAAATGAAATATGTATGTGTATATGTCCGCAAGCGCGCATGTGTTTAACAATTAGATTATATATATATATATATATATATATATATATATATATATATATATGTATATGTATATGCCTACGATGCCTCGATCGTTAGAGCCAAGAACTAGTAAGTTGAAGATTCGAGTGCAAATCACGGTGTTGGCCGATTGACACAAGCACCGCTGTAATAATTTACATGTGTGTAATTATTTACAAACACATTGTAGACCTCCGTCGCTGATCAGCACCCGTATTTGAAAGTATTATATATATATATATATATATATATATGTGTGTGTGTGTGTGTGTGTTACAGATGGTTTCGAGGGGGCAAATGGTATTTTCAAGTTCCGGTGGTAGAAAAAGACGTCCAAGTGTCCCTGCCGACTACTACGGAGACTTTCATGTTCAGATGATAGAATGTATCTTTGTACGATTGCTATAGAGAGTTTCGTGTTAGATAGGTAAAATACGATGTCTAGTTGTCTCGAGACGATTTAAAGGGGGAGTTTGATGTTCGAATATAGAATACGAAACTTCTCGTAGAAGTGGTCCCGACATACCTGGACATCGTATTATATCATCCAAATACGAAACTCCCCATAGATATCGTTCTGAGGTATCTGGACATCGTATTTTACCATCCAAACACAAAACTACCCGTGGAAGTTGTTCCAGAACACTATACCGTGTAAAAACAGCAATATAATTTGTCTTCACAAATAATGTGTAGTATGATTTGGCATACAATCATCTTATAAGAGAAGACGGGGAGAGAGAGAGAGAGAGAGAGAGAGAGATTTTCCTACTTAAGAAAAAATAAAATGTACAAAAAATATCCAAAGTGTGAGTAGTTGGATGTGCCTGAAAAAGAAAAAGGTAAGATCGACTAAAATCCCACCTTATTTTGAATATTAATCCCAAAGATCCCAAAAATATGACCACTCAGATGATCCGGCCTAATATTAATAGTTTAAACTGACTACTTTGGGTGGATAGTCGACGTAATTCAAGCCGCCATCTGCTGACCGCTGGCGAACATGACTCCTGAGATCGTTTACTGCGCTCTTAATTTCTTGATGAAAATAAAAATGATTTTTCAGAAAAAATTGTCTATGTCCTTGCTAAGATAGTATAGAATAATATGTAATTAACATGTACAAACAAAAACACGTTTTATCTTTATATATTAGTATGGTACACGATATATATACATATATTATAGATATATATGTATGTATAAATATTTGAGGATAAAGAGGAAAAGGCCGGTCGAATTGCCATGGCACGCCGATCCGTCGAGTTTCCGATGACTGTCAGGCCTGGGAAAGTTCGTAAGGATAGAGAAGGAGAGAGAAAGGAAAAGAGAAGAGCATTTTGCAACGTCGCCCTTACTACCATAAACAAAATATATATATAGTTATAACTAAGGCGAGATTCGTAGATATTCTCAGGGTAATCTGTGAGAATAAATAAATTTATATATTTGTATATATAAACTGTCTGCGTCTCTCCTAATAACGAACCTCATTGCCAAATGCCTCCTTGGCGCACGTTTTCCCATAACGAAAAGTCGAACCAGATGTGGCCATAACAATGCAGCTAAGCCGCGATCCGGCGCGGGCCGAAGTATCCTCTCTCTTCCCGCACCGATTGTATTTTTCCGTCTCCCTCGAAAATTCGGAACGAAGCGGAGGCGCGCTAATGCGCTATTTATGGCCCACCTTTTTTTTATATATGAAGTACGAAACCCGAGACGCCATCTAATATACCGATATTCCAGCATGCTGAAGTAATTGAAATACGTCCGAAATTTTAGTTTCGAGTAGGATATAAAGATTTTCGAAACAAATGACGTACCGAACTAATATTATTTCTGAACATGAATTTCGATTTTCTAAATTATTAATTTAATGAAAAATGTACAAATGTTCGTATTATCAAGCGCGGTGAATTATTATAATATTATTATTTCTAACGTCTAAGTTTATACATCACTTAACTTATTGTTGTTATTAATATTACTCTTATTTTCTAATATTGATAAAATTATTAATATTGTTGTTATTATTATTATTATTATTATTATTATTATTATTATTATTACTATTCTAAGCACTAATATTGCTATTCTTACTAGTATTACTGCTCTAATTGATAATAATACTATTATTAATATTGTTCTTGTTATTCTTACTGTTCCAATTAATATTTTCGATATTATTATGAATATTATAAGGACTACTAATTGTTACTACTAGTTTAAACAATAATTATGTGGCGCTATACGCTAATCATTATTATTAATCTCGCTATTATGATTATTACGATTATTACTCTGTTTAATATTACTTTTATAACTCCACCACAGCGGATACATAGTGACTCAATAATTTGGCGGTGCCTGTCCCAAGCCGGGACAAAGGAGGAGGGAATACATTTACAACAACTGGACAGCACACTCTTACAGTTATACGCTTCACAGCACTGACAAATCGGACAACATAACACCTGAGAAAGGGGCAACCATCACCACGCTCGCGTGTGGAGATTTCGGCTTGGTTACGGGACAGTTAGCACGGAATGGACGAGCTTGACAGACTGAAAAATGGGGGAATACTGGCAATGCTAGTACAGCCGTCATTGAGTAAGGCTGTAGGCATCATATCTGGCGAGGGGGCTCTATAAACGGGTTACACACACCTCGCATATAAAGATTCGGGCGCCACGCAGCTCGGAAACTCTGTAGAGTAGTTCGAGCAGCGGGAGTGAGACACGGAGAAAAGCTGAGTAAGTACGGATTGGATGAACTCTACAAGTCCTGCAAGGCACGGGCGCCACTGGAATTGCCAGCTCGTGTGCGGCGGAGTAGGGGTCAGCTGTGCGTCGTCGTCTGGCGAGAAGTCCTATAAACGGATATCTTCCCGAATATAAAGATGTGGACGCCACGCCTCCCGAGGAGCCGTCTTATAAGGGTAATCGGATTGCGAGAGCGAAGCACGGAGCAGCATTCTGGTACTGGGTGGGGGCGACATGCGCACGGGCTCTGGCTGGGGATACCCTCCACTGCTAACTACACTTATACAAGCAGAAAGCAACTCACGCACTTCACAATTATTGGCACTCACGTCTCTGTTCTCTAAATAAGGGCGGAATGAAAGGGGGCGGGCTCCTTTCTTATCTGTAAGGGGGGCTCACGGTGCTTGCGTCGCTTATTAATTGATGCAGATCAAATCTTCTCGCCTGATCGTTCGTCCTCGGCTTTGTCAGGAAGGTAGAAAGGGCTCCAAATGGAACTAAAGACGGTCCTCCGCGCTTGCCGAGCGGTGCATGCCTGGGTGCTAACAAAGGGAGATCCTGGGTAGGGAGGCGAGTCTTCAGAACCATCTTTGGCTCCTGCTAACGGCAGGACGGACGGTTGGGCGCCTAACTAGCACCAGTCATTCGTGATGGAGTCGATGAAAAGGCAAAATAACGTGAATAACATAATAAAGGAGGGGCTTCCGGCTTTACAAAGCCAATTCGAGGAGCTTGTAAGCAGAAGGCGCCTCAGAGCACGCGCCTACATACCCCCGAGATTTCCAAGACAATAGAAGGCCATACGAGGCATTCTTCTACCTCTCCAACGGAATTACCTAAGGGGGGGGCGATCGAAGAAGAGAAAAAAAAAGAAACGAAGGTCCAACAAAAGAAGAAGACGCTTCTGCCAAATCAAATCGTGGGGACGAACCACAGCCTGAGCAAGGCTGGAGATATGTCTCCACCAGGCAAGAAAAGAGAGCACTAAAAAATGAAGCAGAAAAAAAAGAAGTCAAATGCAAAGGGGGCCACCAAATCTAGAGAGGGCCCCTCCAAACCGAAAGATAAAATAGGTAGAAGGGCAAGGCCTGAGGCGCTGCTCCTCAAGCCCGCGGAGGGGAAGACCACGCGGAGATCCTTGGAGGGATCCGCCATAAGGTCGAAATCTCGCAGCATGGACTCACTATCAGAGACATCCGTCAAACATTAAACGGCGATGTTCTGATCGAGATTAAGAAGAGTTCGGCCGAGGGTAAGTAGGGCTTTACTAACGCCCTCAAAGAAGTCGTCGAGCAAAACGCGACACTTCGCGCTCTGACGCCCAAGACTACCGTGGAGATCAGAGACGTGGACGGCTGCGCAACACTCAAAGAAGTGAAGACAGCCCTCCTTGGCATCTTGCGAGACTATAGTGGCCCCCTCGAGGTGAGACTTACGAGGGAGAACAAAGTCGGTAAACGACTAGTCCTCGCCAGCCTCTCTGAAGAGGCTGGCCAGCGGTTATTGGAAGTCGGAAAGGTGGCCATTGGATGGGTCTTTTGCGGGTTGCGGCGTCGGGTCCAGGCTGGTACAGATGTCTCACCTATGGACACCGCGATTCGGGTTGCGATGGCCCAGAACGGAGCAGCGCCTGCTTCCGGTGCGGACAGCAGGGACACAAGGCGTCTGACTGTAGAACGCCTCCACAGTGTTTCCTCTGCCCGGGGACCACGTCCATAGCGTTAAATCACGTTGCGGGGTCTGGGGCTTGTACGATATTTCGCGAAGCCCTTACCAGGCCTCGCCAAAATGGTTTCAATCCTGCAGGCGAACCTGAATAGGAGTCGGACGGCGAGCGACCTACTTACGCAGATGTGTCTTGAGGAGGACGCTGATATCGTCATCATTAGTGAACAATATCGAAATCTAGATGCGGGAGGAGTCTGGTATCGCGATGACCTCGGTACCGCGGCGATTTGGATTTTGAACCCGCATCGCTTTCGGGTGAAGCACTACGGATCTGTCCGTGACTACGTCTGGGTGAGGAGCAACAACGTGTGGACCTTTCGGAGACTTGGCTACAAGGAGACCCTGATGTATTCTTTGCGACGGAGATTCTGGCCGCACGAGTACGGGACTGGCAGGTGATCGAAGATTATACAGCCAGCGATCACCAATACATTACCTTCCGCGTTGGTGATGCCACGCCAGTCAGGGCGACAGTTGAACGTCGCCCAACCAGATGGATCGTCGCGAGGATGGATCACGAGAAGTTTTTCCAAGCGCTAGAGCGCGGACAGCGCCTCCTGGTTGAATTACCAAGGAGCGCAACGCTTTGCGATCGCGCGAAAGCAGTAACGGAAGCTACAATACATCTGATCCACCCAGTTTGCAAGCAAGCGATACCAAGGAAATTTGCCGGTCGTGCTCGCCGTCCGACTTATTGGTGGACTGACAAAATTGCAGAGATGCGGCGGCAATGCCTGCGGCTGCACCGTGTAGCCCAAAGGATTCAAAGGCGCGACCGTGATGCCGCTCTTAGGATTACACAACATCTAACGGCGAAGAAGGCTTTAAAGTCAACCATCAAAGCTAGTAAACACGGATACTCGACAAAGCTGGGAGAAGATCTGAACAACGATCCATAGGGATTGGAGTACAAAATCATAGTGCGCAAATTGGGCATGTTTCGTAAAAGCATACCTATGAGCACGGAAGTGATGGGCGGTATCGTCCATGCCCTATTCCCTACTCATCTTAAACGAAGGGATGAGCCCCTGATTCCCGAGGGTCCTGAGGCACCGCCTTTCACAAGGGCGGAGCTAGAGAGAGCAGTGCGCACTCTGAAGAACAAAAAGACACCAGGACTTGACGGATTTCCGGCAGAAGTATTGAAAGCGGTGGTATAGAGCCATCCTGAACTCTTGCTTGAAATGTACAACTCGTGCCTTCGCGCGGGAATATTTTATCCCCGCTGGAAGGAGGCGAGACTTGTACTCATAAGCAAGGGCACAGGATCATCTAGTGCTCCGTCGGCGTACAGACCCTTATGCATGCTACACACCGACGGGAAACTCCTGGAAAAGTTGGTGACACCCCACCAACAGGTGGCGCTTTTTACATCTGCGAACCTTGTCGAGAGGCAGTATGGCTTTTGGAGAGGGCGGTACACCATAGATGCTATTCAGCTATGGACTACGGATACATACATACACATATAAAGATACACACATATATGCATGCATACATATAAACACACATGCACATATGCATACATATATACATACATATAAAATCTTGGAGCAGCTGTTCGACATTAGCAAAGAGATTGGGCTTAGATTGTTGGGATTTGGAGCCGTCTGATCCGACGAATCACATCCTTTATAAGTTTATAAAGCGTAAGTGCTCGCATGCAGTTTATTAAATTAAATATAATGCTGTTACTTTGCTGCACGATCTCCGTATATCAAGTTAGACGCTGGCTTTTATAGATTCGTTAGCTGTCACAGCAATGATACACAGGTTACACGGCGATGGACCGTGATATAATCTAAATAATCCACAGAGTCTATGAGATTAATTAAAAATAACGGTGAATTAAAAGGTCATTAATAATTGAAAATAAATGTTTATTGAATATATATTTCTATAAAAAATAGAAACTAATTATTAATTATGAATGGAAATTAAAAAATATCTAAACGCTCACAAAATTTATTCAATAAAATGTACAGCCTCCCAAAAAGACCATTACTCCTTCGTTCCCCTAAGATGGAGCACGTGGGCGGGATATAATGAATATGATAAATTACTGTTGAATAAAATAGTATTTTAGAAACATATTTCAGTTAATACTAAACTAAAGAAGGTATTGATATTAATTTGTACATAAGTCAAGTATATGTAAAAATAACAATTATAATCTTCTGCGGTATATATAAAATTAATATGAAAATTTTTATCCCTCATCACATCTATATTGCTAAAACAATCGTAAGTATTGAATTATTGATATAAAACATTTTTCATTGAAGATTTCTTCCAATTAGACCAAATTAAAGACTTTATTTTTCTGTTCAGAATTCTACCAAATATAAAAAAGCAAAATTTCTCTTTTTTTTATTAATTCATAATTCTTTCTTAAATTATGTAAATTTCGATATTATTATTTATTACGCCAGGGAGACGTTTACCTCTAAATGTGTGAAAATTAAAAAAGAGTTTTCGAGAATCAACTTTGAGGTCACTTCTATATCACATCTGAATACAATTTTACCAATATGGCGGTAAAAAATATAGATTAACAAATACTTGTGAATGACTCTTGCAATCTTAATTAAAATGCTTACATGAAAATAAGAAATAAATGCCTACGATGACTCGATCGCTAGAGCCAAGGACTGGTGATTCGAGTCGAGTTCAGATTCCGGTCTCGGCCGATTATCACAAGCACCGCTGTAATTCTTTGCTTTGTTTACAAACACATCGTAAACCTCCGTCGCTGACTGGCACCGCTATTTGGAAGCATAAATACAGCTACGTTAAATAACTTAAATAAACTATAAATAAACGATAATTAAACAAAAAAAGGGAAATCTTTCAATTAAACCACTTTGCATTGAAAGAAAATGTTGAAAATGAAATTTTTCAATAGCAGTTTATATCCATCAGATGCGTAAAAGTCCACATTTTGGAATATCTTTAAATTTTGCCTCCAAATAGTGTGATAGATTGCGTAGTAGTATCCGGAAAATAAACTTTCTCAATGATTTTTGCTCACTTTAATTATCATAAACTTTTTGAAGACTGGTTCGGAAGTATCTGTCAATTGATATTTTCGACAAAAGTATTCAATTAATCAAATTTTCATTTGATAAAATTCGAAAAAATCATGGATGGTAAAAAATTTTCATCAATATTTTAGTGCTTACGGCTGTTTTACCAATGTAGATGTGACAAGGGATTTAAATTTTTATACAATTTATATATTTTTATATACTATAGAGAATGATACGTTTTATTTTCCCATATACTTAATGTGTTTTATAAAATGTTTTCATATATTATTTGCTTAAAAATATTCATTTACATTATTCATTATTACCTAACTTTATTTGTTATAGGCTCGCCCCTATTCAGTAATAATAAAAAACACGAGCACACACACATGCGCACGCTCATACCTAATTACATACATACACATACACACATTTAGTTAGACAAAGCTTTGCAGACTAACGCAGATTCTATCGTACGTATTAAATATATATTATATTTTCGTATAGAGAAAAAGAAATTAAGCATAGCTGTTCTCTCATACAAGACAAAGAAATAATGAAAGATGATCGAAAAAATCTTTTGCTAGGTTATGATACTTTTCGGGTCATAAGAGACATGTAATATTTTCATCATTTAAAGCTCGAATTTTATAATTAGGATTAATAAACGAATTTGATTCATGTGCAAACTCTATGCAAACTCTCTCTCTCTCTCTCACTCTCTCCCTCTTCTAGGTACTAGGAACTTTCTGAATCGTCTCCCTATCTCCGATTTAACGTCACTTCACTTAAACCACAATAGAGTTACATACACTAATACTATTAAAATAGTACCGTAAGGATATGTTTTGCAGCGTTAGCAAGATTACGCAAAAGCAGTAACTGCTTTACACGTCGGTTAAAAGTAAGACTTATTAAGCAGCTAGTCTTCCCATACTTAGATTATTGCTGTTCTCTCTTTCTTGACCTTTCCGCCGAACTGACGTTCAAGTTACATCGCTGTAAGAACGCTACAACTCGGTTCGCTTTAGATCTTAAAAAATCCGATCATATTTCCTCCGCTTACAGGTCCCTAGGAATTTTACCATATAATCTACGTAGAGAGTACCTTACCGTTATACTACTGTCATCTGTACTGAGACACGGTGAACCTCTTTATATTTATAATACGCTAAAATTTAAAAAAAGTATCAGTTTAGCTTCGCTCCGTGATGTTGACAATGACCTATTTATTAATCGGGCACGATTATCACGCAAATGTACTCATTCATCATTGCTGCCTTACGTTTGTGGAATGAGATGATACCAGCACATATAAGATCTTCCTATAAAACCTCTGCTTTTAAGCCTGGGCTGATTCGATTCTATAGAGAACGTTATCTTAGTAATTGATTTATGATACACATAAACACCTCGTAAGTAATACTAATATTATTATTATTATTATTATTATTTGTTCTTTTCTGTTATTATATTTTACTTTTATACATTTATATTATTATATTTTTATATTTATATTGTTAGAAAGTGTTGTTATATATGTAATATTGAAATTATGACTAATTTGTGTTATGATATATAGCTTGACTATTATTGTAATATTGCTATGCTGGCCTAAAAAGGACCACGAGACCTTAGGCTCTAATAAATACAATTCTAATTCTATTTATATATATATATATATATATATATATATCATATATACACATCCTGCTCACTCTCTATATTCAGATATATATTTACTAGTATCCCCTGTCTCGGCATCGGTCGAGATAATAAATTAACCGATTTTTTAAACAGTTCAATAATATCTAAGTAACAAGTACTCTATATATATATATATATATATATATATATATATATAAATTAACATTACTACAAATAATTTACCGTAATTTACTTTAATTTAATTTAGTTGATATTTATGGTTCGCCAACCATTTTATACAATATACATACAATATACATTGTATACAATATTTTACATCATGAATGGACGATAGGATATGTCTGGGACGATTGCTACGGAAAGTTTTGTACTGGGGAGGTACAATACGATATCCAGGTATCGCAGAATGGCTTTTCTCTTCATAGAAGTCGACCCGACATACCTGGCCACTGCTTCTACCGTCCGAACACGCAACTCCTCGTAGAAATTATCCCGAGGCACCTGGGTATCTTAGTCTACCGTTTAAACACGAAAATCCCCATAGAAGTCGACCCAGCATAGCTAGAAATCGTTCCCTACCAGTGAAATACGATATTTACTATAGAAATCGTCCAGAGATATCTGGGAATCGTATTTTATCGAGCGAACCCGCAACTCCCCGTAAAAATCGCTTGAGGTACCTGGACATCGTATTTGACCGTCCGAACACGTAATTCCCTGTAGAAGTCGTCTCGACATATCCGGACATCGTTTACACCAACTAAACACGTTACTTGCTGTGAAAATCGTCCAGAGACATCTGGACATCGTATTCTACCTTCCGAAAGCGAAACTCCCTGTAGAATTGTCCCGATATATCTGGATATCGTTTCGTACCAACTAAACACGATATTCCCCATAGAAGTCGTTTAAAAACACGTCGACATCGTATTCTACTGTACAACACGAATCTCCCCATAGAAGTCGGTCCTACATATCTGAACGTTAATTTCTACCAATTAAATACAATACTCCCCGTGTAGAAATCATTCAAAGACACCTGGACATCGTATTTTACCCTCCCATCATGAAAGTAGACGTAGAAAATGGGCCGAGGTATCGTTTCCTATGGACACAACGCAAGACTTCCCGCAGAAATCGTTGAGAAACAACTCGGCATCGCATTTTATCATCCGAATATAAAACTCCCAGTAAAAATCGTCCTGAGCACCGGGATATCGGATTCAACCGCCCATACACGCCAATAAAATATTTCTCAATAGAAGCCGTATTTGAAATGTATATATATATATATATATATATATATATATATATATATATATATAATATAATATATAATATACACAAGTTTCGAGATTGTTGGTAAAGCACCCTATTTTACCATCATTTATTTTGTTCAAACTAAAAAAAACATAGCCTATGTCACTTCTGAAGATAATATAACGTATAAAATCAAAAACATCATTTGTCATCACAAATGATCTTCAGTATGATTTGGCATACACAACCATTTTATAAGAGAAGACAAAGAGAGAGAGAGAGAGAGAGAGAGAGAGAGAGAGAGAGGAAGAGGGAGAGATTGTCCCATATAAGAGAAAATAAAATTTACAAAAATCAAAAAATATCCATAAGGTGTGAGAGTAGTGTGAGATTAACCAGAAGAACAAAAAGGTAATACCGACTAAAGTCACACCTTCTTTAGAATACGAATCCCGAAATTGGATATGAACATTCAACTGAGCTGACCTGGTATTAATAATTTAAGCGGACTGCTTTGAGTTGATCTTCGTGATTCGAGACGCCACCACTGGCCGTTAGTGAAACTGGCTGCTAAGATTGTTAACTTAATTTATTGATGAAAGTAAAATAATTTTCAATAAAAAATAAAATAGACTGTGTCATTCCGAAAATAATATAGAATCTAAATGTCAAATTTCAAATCAATCTGTTCAGCGGTTTTTTTGTTTATCGTGTACAAACAAAAACACGCTTGTCTTCATAAATTAGTATGATATGATATGTTATGATATGATATGAATTTCGTTTGAGAAAATGATAACTCACGTTAGTTCCTACACGGCTGGCTATGTCCAAATATTATAAAATAAAATTTTAGATGGGTCAATTATAATTTACATATAAATTCGGCTACTAGGGCACTGATGGAAAAGCCGATAAAAAAGAACGGGTTTTTTCGTACATTTGAAGTTCCAGAAAATTCCGTAATATATGAAAAATCAGGCACTGCAATCGATTTTAAATTCCGCTAAAGGTATGAAGTACTCTTAAATATATGTGTAGATAACATTATCATCTAGTGCATAACAGTGAACATTTTTGAATACATATTTATATAAGCATAATAATTTTGATCATTATTCATTTAAAATGGTTAACTAGATTTTAAGTTTTGGAATTATTAGTTATAATCTTATGATTAAAATTTTTATTTGAAGTTCTCTAAGTAATTCACTTTATAGTTATGATAAAACAATTCAAATCTTAATAGTTATATATAATAATAGGATTAATATATAGATCTAATTAAATTGATGTTATCCATTATATTATTAGGAGTGTCAATAAGTCTTTCCCGTTTTTTGTAAGAGATGGCGCCACCAATACTGTGCGAGTATTCAATGGTTACATATGTCATAATCAAAGCTTATTCATATGTCAACAATTCCATACTAACACATTAGTTAAAATTTTTTCGCATCATAAATTTTTGATATCGTGAAAATGTCGAAATTTGAGCCGAGTCGACGTCATTTGCGAGAAGTTTCACTTTATTGGTTCAATTTGAAGAAATCTGCTGCCGAGACGCATCGATTGCTTCAGGAGGCTTATGGAGAAGGTTGTGTCGATGATTCAAGTATTCGCGGATGGTTTCGACGCTTCAAAAGCGGTGATTTCGACGTGGAAGACAAGGAGCGTTCCGGGCGGCCGCAAATCTTTGAAGATCGAGAATTGGCGACTTTGCTTGATGCAGATTCTTGTCAAACGCAAGAAGAACTTGCTGAAGCATTGGAAGTTGACCGAACAACCATTTCCAAGCGTTTGAAAGCCATGGGAATGATCCAAAAGCAAGGAAATTGGGTGCCGTACTAACTGAAGCTGAGAGACGTCGAACGGCGTTTTTTCACTTTCGAACAGCTGCTTCAGCGACATAAAAGAAAGGGTTTTCTACATCGTATCGTGACTGGCGATGAAAAGTGGATACGTTACGATAATCCGAAGCGAAGAAAATCATGGGGACTACCCGGCCATGCATCATCATCGACGGCCAAGCCAAATATTCATGGCGCCAAGCTCATGCTCTGTATATGGTGGGACCAGCTAGGTGTGGTTTACTATGAGCTTCTGAAACCGAATGAAAGGATCACAGGCGAGGTCTATCGACGACAATTGATGCGTTTGAGCCGCGCACTGCGAGAAAAACGGCCACAATACTCCGACAGGCACGACAAAGTTATTTTGCAACATGACAATGCTCGCCCACATGTTGCACCGCCGGTGAAAACATACTTAGAAACGCTCAAATGGGAAGTCCTACCCCACCCGCCGTATAGTCCAGACGTTGCTCCGTCTGATTACCATCTCTTCAGATCGATGACGCATGGCCTGGCTGACCAGCACTTCCATTCCTACGAGGAAGCCAAAAAATGGGTGGATGACTGGATAGAGGCCAAACCGGTCGAATTTTTTCGCAACGGGATTCGTATGTTGACAGAAAGATGGGAAAAAGTTGTAGCTAGCGATGGCCAATACTTTCAATAATTCATTTGTAACCATTTTTTCACAATAAAGGCTCAAAATTTGAAAAAAAAACGGGAAAGACTTATTCACATACCTTATATAATTATATAAGTTTAGTTATAATATCTAAATATTAATAGATATAAAAGGATGATTATTTTATTAATAAATATTTTTATCGGTCTTAGTCTTTATACTATAATATATTAAATAAAATAATGACAGTCAGACAGTCCTTGTTTTGTTATTATTCCCGAAGAATTAAACTAAAACTTATTACTAATCAGATTAAAAATTAAAAATAATAAAATAAAATAAAAATAATAAAAATAATAAACTATATTCGATGTTGGTGAAGAACAACCCTACTGCCCCCACCACCTTATTTTCTCCTTTGGTGTCCGACATAAGTACAATTTTCAATTTTAAGGATGATTATTATTATTATCTGTATTATTGTTAATATTTATTATTATTAACATTATATATATATATATATATATATGTGTGTGTGTGTGTGTGTGTGTGTGTGTGTGTGTGTGTGTGTGTGTGTGTGTGTGTACATATATATTCATAACGTACTATATACAAAACAGGAGGACCCGATAATGTACTACACGTGTATATCTATATATATATATATATATATATATATATATATATATATATAATCATACGCCTACAACTAGATTTTTTCTGGTCTCTATCGAAGCGTATATGCATTAGATATATAACTAACATATTATAGCTTATATGTATTACATGTATAATAATGGTGAAAATGTTAGTAATCTGTGATAAGTTTGTCCATGTTTCATGTGAAATTTCACAGCAAGCAGTTGCTCTATTGTTACATCGATCATGTTTTCGACAAAACGATAACCAAAGCCCCTGTACGAATAACGGTCAAGGATAGACTGATTTTTTTACATTCACGGTAGGCTTCGCATTCGAAAGAGTGGAATTTACATCTATGTGAAATTTACATGAAATCACATCTGTATAAGATCTTGAAAATGGCTTAACCGTCGAAACAGCTGTCGATTGAATAAATGAATTTTGTGAAACTAACCAAGTATCTATTTTATTATTTTATATAATATTCAAACATGTTTCACCAAGTGATTAGCGAAAATTCCGTTAATCGTATACACACATACGCCTATATATCCGTAAACACATACACACATATATAGTAGATATATATATCTATATATATTTTTTGTTTTTTATTTGTGCGGGCATGTGTACGTATACAAGAACTGGTACATTATTTTCTTAACATTCGTATACGCTTAGGAGAAAGTAAGAAAAGGAAACACCTCCAGGGCTTCTAGCGCGCATGCAAGCTATATATATATATATATATATATATATATATATATATATATATATATATATCAGGTATGTGAATAAGTCTTTCCCGTTTTTTTTCAAATTTTGAGCCTTTATTGTGAAAAAATGGTTACAAATGAATTATTGAAAGTATTGGCCATCGCTAGCTACAACTTTTTCCCATCTTTCTGGCAACATACGAATCCCGTTGCGAAAAAATTCGACCGGTTTGGCCTCTATCCAGTCATCCACCCATTTTTTGGCTTCCTCGTAGGAATGGAAGTGCTGGTCAGCCAGGCCATGCGTCATCGATCTGAAGAGATGGTAATCAGACGGAGCAACGTCTGGACTATACGGCGGGTGGGGTAGGACTTCCCATTTGAGCGTTTCTAAGTATGTTTTCACCGGCGGTGCAACATGTGGGCGAGCACTGTCATGTTGCAAAATAACTTTGTCGTGCCTGTCGGAGTATTGTGGCCGTTTTTCTCGCAGTGCGTGGCTCAAACGCATCAATTGTCGTCGACAGACCTCGCCTGTGATCCTTTCATTCGGTTTCAGAAGCTCATAGTAAACCACACCTAGCTGGTCCCACCATATACAGAGCATGAGCTTGGCGCCATGAATATTTGGCTTGGCCGTCGATGATGATGCATGGCCGGGTAGTCCCCATGATTTTCTTCGCTTCGGATTATCGTAACGTATCCACTTTTCATCGCCAGTCACGATACGATGCAGAAAACCCTTTCTTTTATGTCGCTGAAGCAGCTGTTCGCAAGTGAAAAAACGCCGTTCGACGTCTCTCAGCTTCAGTTCGTACGGCACCCAATTTCCTTGCTTTTGGATCATTCCCATGGCTTTCAAACGCTTGGAAATGGTTGTTCGGTCAACTCCCAATGCTTCAGCAAGTTCTTCTTGCGTTTGACAAGAATCTTCATCAAGCAAAGTCGCCAATTCTCGATCTTCAAAGATTTGCGGCCGCCCGGAACGCTCCTTGTCTTCTACGTCGAAATCACCGCTTTTGAAGCGTCGAAACCATCCGCGAACACTTGAATCATCGACACAACCTTCTCCATAAGCCTCCTGAAGCAATCGATGCGTCTCGGCAGCAGATTTCTTCAAATTGAACCAATAAAGTGAAACTTCCCGCAAATGACGTCGACTCAGCTCAAATTTCGACATTTTCACGATATCAAAAATTTATAATGCGAAAAAATTTTAACTAATGTGTTAATATGGAATTGTTGACATATGAATAAGCTTTGATTATGACATATGTAACCATTGAATACTCGCACAGTATTGGTGGCGCCATCTCTTACAAAAAACGGGAAAGACTTATTCACACTCCTAATATATATATATATATATATATATATATATATATATATATATATATATATATATATATACACGACTTATGTGTCCTCACTCGCCTCGCACTCTCACTTTTCCTGTAGACGGAGTGCGCTAGAACTTAATTTTAAAAGTCACTAGCAGTTAATTTTATTATTGCATTTACATTTACGCTATATGTATATGTATATATATATATATATATATATATCATATCGTATCATACCATATCATACCATACCGTATCATATCGTATCATATCACATCATATCATATCATATCATATCATACTAATTTATAAAGACAAAGCGTATTTTTGTTTGTACACGATAACCAAAAAAACTACTGAACCAATTGTTCTGAAATTTGACAAATAGATTTTATATTAACTTGGAAAGGACATAGACTATGTTTTTTCTTGATCAATAAATTAAGTTAATGGTTTCAACAATCAGTTTCACCAGAAATTACTACGTGGCGTCTTGAATTATGAACATCAACTCCAGGTAGTTCGTTTAAAGTATTAATACCAGGCCAGCTCAAACGAATGTTCATATCCAACTTTGGAATTCGTATCCTAAAGGAGGTATGCCGTTAGTCGGTATTCCGTTTTTTGTTAATCTGCCATTACTCTCACACTTTATGGATATCTTTTGATTTTTGTAAATTTTATTTTCTCTTACGTGGGCAAATCTCTCTCTGTCTTTCTTTCTCCTTCTCTCACAAAATGGTTCTGTATGCCAAATCATACTGAATATAGTTCGACAAATTATATTTTTGTTTTTATACATTATATTAACCTCACAATTGTGAAAAGAGACTGTTTTTTAGTTCGAACAAAAGAAATGGTGGCAAAATAGGGTTTACCAACAACCTCGAAACTATTTATATAATATAAATAAAATTTATCGTCACTTCTGCATAAAAAGGCAATAGCCATCGTCTGCTTAAAAAATATGCTATGCGCATACCAATATTTTGCTTGAATTTCAGTTGGCATCACTACGAAAATATTCACCGTATTTAATTGAAAAACGGAAATATAATATATATATATATATATATATATATATATATATATATATACATATATATATATATATATATATATTGTATGTATCTTACATTGTACATATTCTATATACATTTTAAATAAGGTTTCTACTGATGAATACTGTATTGGCATGTAGGGCGGTTGATTACGATATCCCATTGCCTCAAGACGATTTTTATGGACAGTTGTGTGTTCGGATGATAGAATGCAATGTCTAGGTGTCTCTGGGCGATATTTACGGGGAATATTGCATTTTGTTGATAGAAAACGAGATCCAGGTATGAGGTAATCAGCTTCTATTGGAAGATTAGTGTTGAGACGTAAAATACGATATCTAGATCTTTCCAAACGAATTCTACGGAGAGTATTGTATTTAGTCGTTAGGAAGCGATGCTAGCTTTCTGTGGATGACATATACTGGGACTATCGTATTGAGTTGGTAGCAAACGATGTTTAGGTATGTCGGGATAGCTTCTACGGGGAGTTCCATGTTCGGATCATAGAAAGCGATTTCCAGGTGGAACGACTTCTACAGGGAATTTCATATCCGGACGGTAGAAGATGATGTCCAGGTATAACAAGACGATTGCTACGAGGAGTATCGTGTTTAGTTGGTAGAAAACGATGTTCAGGTATGTCAGGACAACTTCTACGGGGAGTTTCATGTTCGGGTAATAGAATGCGATTTCCAGGTGTTTTTGAACGACTTGCCTACGGGGAATTTCCTGTATAGATTTGTTTTAACGGATTCCATTTTTCATTTATTAGAAAAAAACTTTTTTGTCGTGTATTCGGTGCAGTTTTATTATATTACTAGATTACGCTATCCATAAAATAACGGAAAATTCGCTCGCGAAATCTGGGTTGATAACCTATTGAATTTTTATTAAACATAGTAGGCGGAATATTAAAATAAAGATATACGAAAGAATCTTTTAACATGAACTTGATTTCGAACGGGGAAAGAAAAGACGTCTGTTCAAATGAAAGAACAACATAAGACTAACTACAGTATTCGAAATTGAAAAAGCTGCAAGCCTTTGTGAGATACTTAAAACCTATAAAAAAAACTTGATATAAAAAAAAAAAATAACTTAAAACTTGAAACCTATAAAAAACTACAGGCATCTAAACAATAAACTCATAAATAATCTGCCGCACGGAGCAGCAAAGACGCAGATCGTAATGAAACCCATTAGACACATATTGTTACAACCTTGTACGATACCGTCCAATATTTAGTTTCAAGTATTTTTTGCTTTTTTATTTATAGAAGGCTAAAATATATAATAATATCTATGTACATACATATAAAGAGGGAAATAGAAC
Source organism: Sycobia sp. Sy_11 (assembly GCA_018907035.1). NCBI lineage: Eukaryota > Metazoa > Arthropoda > Insecta > Hymenoptera > Epichrysomallidae > Sycobia > Sycobia sp. Sy_11. The sequence continues at coordinate 294,211 of JACCIC010000264.1, read as the reverse complement.
ATGACTCCGTTTCTCTCTCCCACACACTCACTTATACACACACACACACACACACACACACACACACACACACAGACACACACACATAGGCGACGTACAGTTTTGTAATAAGTAGCCGGCCGTGTAAAAACATTATTTGAGATATTTCCAAAAATTCTTCTTGCAATACTACTATTTTACTATACTATATATATATATATATATATATATACATATATTATCAAGATCGTAACAGAGCCTACCGGCTACACATTCCAATCGATTTGCGCTCAGAATCCCGTGCAGAAATAGACTCGGCATATGGCTAGTTCGGGCTAGATCTTAGATCTTAGTCAGTATTATTGATGATTTCCTCATGTAGGTGATATTCGCCAGATTCGAGTTAGATTTCCCTACGATCATCTAATAATCGTCTTATATCAATTATTACCCGTGTAGAAATTCATTCTCGAGTCTAACTAGTATCGCGTTAGTTTTCCTTCTTAAATGTTCGGATTCAGAAGGGAAATCTAGTTCTATCCTAGTTCCGAATTGTCCCACTTTTATTGGTATTTTATATACGGAACGAGCTTAGATTTTGGTAGATATGCCAAGTTAGAAACTAGACAGAATCTGGTAAGAAAATCTAGAAATTTCGTTTTTTTATTATAATTTCGTTTCCTCGACCAAGTGAATAATTTATTGACTCATTTAATATTTATTTATTTAAAATACAAAATATATTTACGTATTGGGGTAAATTATTTTCTAGATGCATTATTACGTATTGAGATTTACATTTAATAATCCATAATTATTAATATATTTTTTATACACTAATTATTATACATTTTAATGTTAAACACCTTTGTTAAACATATAAATTATTTTATTTTTATTAAAACAATTCAGGCCTCGGCTGAGAATCGAACCCACGACCCTACGATTCGCAAGCTAATGCATTATTTACCATGCAAAAATGCAATATGTGGTTACTATACTATACTTTGCATATGACCGTGGAACACTTAAGATCGTATAAAAATCTTATAATCACCAGATAAAACATATAGAGTAAATCAATTTTTAAAAATTTTTCCCATGTAAAGATCTGCGAGTTTATATATATGTATATATATATATATATATATATATATATATATATATATAAATATATATATACTAGCATCTCCCGTCTCGGCGTCGCCCGAGATATTAATTTAACCGATTTCATAAATAATTCAATAATATCTAAGTAAAAAGTACTTTATATAGAAAAATCTATGTTTCTATAAATAATTGACCGTAATTTACCTATCGTCACATCTGTATAAAAAGCCGCTTCAATGTAGCATCCATTTAAAAAATACGGCTTCGATGGAGAAAATTGTACTTTCGAGTTCGAGCGGTAGAAAAAGATGTGCAAGTCTTTCGAGACGACGTTTACAGAGAGTATCATATTCGGAGTATAGGAAATGTCTCGGGACGACTGCTATAGAGGATTTTGTGTTGGGGAGGTAGAATACAATGTTCAGTTATCCCGGGATGACTCTTACTGATAGTGTACGTGTTCGAATGATAGAATACTAATCTCTTCGTAGAAGTCGTACTGGCATACCTGGATTTTATTTCCCACCAGCTATACACGCAATTCCCCGTAGAAGTCGTTCCATAACACCTGGAAATCGCATTCTATCATGCGAACCCGAAACTCCCCGTAGAATTTGTCCCGACATAACTAATCATCCTTTCCTACCAGCTAAACACGATAGTCCCAGTAGAAGTTGTCCCGATAAAGCTAGCATCGCTTCCTAACGACTAAACAGAATCCCGTGTACAAATATACTCCGCATATCCCTAGTTCGGACTAGTTCCTAATCAGTATTACTGATGATTTCCTCATGAAGGTAATACTGGCCAGATCCGAGTTAGATTTCCCTACGATCATGTAATAATCATCATATAGTAATTATTACTTTCTCGACTTTATTCAGATTTCCTATCTTTTATTGATGTCAGAAAGAAATACGTGTTTTCACTAGCCAAAATTTTACAAGTAGAAAACTTAAGGAAATTATCAGACTTTGTATCTTGGATCTAGTCAGATTTCCTTAACTTCTCCCTATTTTGGAAAGAATGGCGTTTTTCTAGGCGGAATCTGCCAAGTAGGAGAATTTAGGAAATGGTTAGACTTTCTATTTTGATTCTAGTTAGATTTCCTCAACTTTTTCTAATATTGGAAAGAACGACGTCTTTTCTAATCAGGACCTTATGTGTACGAAAATTAGATATATTATATATATATATATATATATATATATATATATATATATATATATATATATATATAATAAATGAATGTGTGTGTGCGCGCGCGTGTATGTGTACATATATATATATATATATATATATATATATATATATATATATATATATATATATATATATATATAGTATATAAACACCCGCAGATCTTCCCAATATGGGAAAGAATTTAAAAAATTCATTTCCTATGTATGTTTTATCTTGTGTTTATAAAATTATTATATTATCTTAAGAGCTTTACGGTCATATGCAAAGTATAGTATAGTAATCGCATATTGCGTTTTAGCATAGCGAATGATGCGTTAGCTTGCGAATCATAGGGTCGTGGGTTCGATACTCCGCGAAGGTCGGAATTTTTTTCATCGAATAAAATATTATATGTTCAGCAGAGGTGTTTAACATTAAAATTTACAATAATTAGTGTATAAAAAATATATTAATAATTATTAATTGTTATTGCAAATCGTAATACGTAATAGTGATATAGAAAATAATTTATGAATGCTAATTAAATGGTCTGCGTCACCTAAATACGTAAATATATTTTTTTATTTTAAATAAATAAATATTAAAGAGTCAAAAAATTATTCACTTACTCGAGAAAACAAAATTAGAATAATTTATTATTGGCTTAATTTCTAGATTTTCTGACTAGATTTTGTCTAGTTTCTAGCTTTGTATACCTACCAAAATCTAAGCTCGTTCCCTATTAAAAATGCTATTAAAAGTGGGACAAATCGGAACTAGGATCAGACTAGATTTCCCTTCTGGGTTCGAACATTTGATAAGGAAAACTCACCTGATACTAGTTAGATTCGAGAATAAATTTCTACACGGGATATTCTCCGTAGAAGTCGTTCGGAAAGACCTAGATATCATATTTTACCTTCTCAATACGAATCTTCCCATAGAAGTTGATTTCCTCATACCTGGACATCGTTTTCTATCAACTAAATACAATATTCCCCATACAAATTGCTGAGAGATATCTGGACATCGCATTCTGACAATCTCAATCGTCTTGAGGCAACGGGATATCGTAATGAACCGCCCGTACACGGCAATACAATATTTCTTAGTAGAAACCGTATTTAAAATGTGTATATATAATATGTACAAATATAATATACATATAATATATAATAAATATTGCGTATATTTTCTTTTTTTCAATTAAATACCGTGAATATTTTCGTAGTGATGCCAACTAAAATTCAAAGCAAAATGGTATGGCGAGTAGCATATTTTCGAAGCAGACGTTGGACATTGCCTTTATATATAGATATATATATATACATATTTTTGAGTTTGGGTAAAACCCTGTTTTGCCATCATTTCTTTTGTTCAAACTAAAAAGAAACGTAGTCACTGTCACAATTCTGAAGTTAATATAATGTATAAAAACAAAAATATAATTTGTCGTCACAAACTATATTCGGTATGATTTGGCATACAGAACCAATTTATAAGAAAAGGAGAAAGAAATGTATGTATGTATGCATGTATGTATGTATATGTGTATGTATGTATGCATGCATGTATGTATATGTGTATGTATGGATGTATGTATGTATGTATGTATGTGTGTATGTATGTATGTATGTATGTATGTATGAATGTACAAGCACATTATACGCGCGCGCGTGTGTGTGCGTGTGCCTGTGTATATATATATAATTTTTGTACTCGTAAGGTCGCGACTAGAAAAGACATCGTTCTTTCCAATATTAGAAAAAGTTGAGGAAATCGAACTAGAAGCAAAATAGAAAGCCTAATCATTTCCTTAATTCTCCTACTTGGCAGATTCCGCCTAGAAAATACGTTATTCTTTCCGCAATAGGGAGAATTTAAGGAAATCTGAGTAGATCCAAGATAGAAAGTCTAATCATTTGCTTTACTTTTTCTACTTGTGAACTTTTGACTATAGAAAACATCTATTTTTTTGTAACATAAAAAAAGATAAGCAAATCTGAATAAAGTCAAGAAAGTAATAATTAATATAAGACGATTATTAGATGGTCGTAGGGAAATCTAAAACGGATCTGGCCAGTATTACCTTCATGAGGAAATCATCAGTAATACTGATTAGGAACTAGTCCGAACTAGGGATATGCGGAGTATATTTCTGCACGGAATATGCAAATGGTATTGTGAAGCCACAACAGCAACTTTGGTATTTTGTTAATTCATTTAGAGAAGGTGGCTGACATTGTTCAAAGCAAAAGGAAAACAGTTTTTGTACAAGCGCGCATCGAGGAATTCGATCAGTATGTACATGAGTTTTACAAAAGCTCCCGAGCTTTACCGCGGCATAATTAAAAGTAGCGGCCTTATAAGATGAGGACAAATTAATTAGCTCGTGCCGTTTATTTGGCGGAGTGTGTATAGCAATTTTCTAATTAATAATGCAGAGAGATTAGGGAGATTCGCGTTTTTCCTATGCCCTGAAAAATATGGCGAAATGTTTTAATGCATTTATCCTCTGCGCATGCATTATTAAGGAAAAATAAAGTTTTACTCAGCTCTATAAACATCTGAAAATATTATTTTTGTTTACACACACACACACACACACATAACAATACTGTTTGTGGGTTTTTATTTGCATTCGCATAAGCGATATAGCGATATCATGGCATTATTTATTTTACTGAACCAGCGTAATACCAAACATGCAGAAATTACTAGAGATTAGCACATTGATTTTAAATTTATTATATATAATGCGATTTGAAGGCTTTGAATATATACAGGGCAAAGTACATTGGACTAATTATTTTTATCCGTATATTATATTTATCCTTTTTCTTGGAAAAACTGGAATACATTTTGTCAAAGTTTATAGAAATCATTTCAGACTTTTATTTTAAGTACAATAAATAGTTTCTTTACAAGAGGCCTACGATGGCTCGATCTCTAGAGCGAAGGACTAGTAACTTGGTGATCCGCGTTCAAATCCCGGTCTCGGCCGATTGACTCAAGCACCGCTGTAATAATTTACATGTGCTTTGTTCACAAACACATCGTAGACCTCCGTCGCTGATTAACACCTGTATTTGGAAGCATAAATAGAGCGACGTTAAATACATAAAAAAAAAAACTTTCTTTAGAAGTATATATACTTATACCGGGTGTCCTAGAATGGGTTAGACAGATTACCATATCTGTATAGATTATGGAAATCTAAATACAATAATATTAACTTTAAATAATTTATTAGTTTTCAATTTATGAACCAATGTTTAATAGTCAATCAAGAATGCAGGACTGAGATTTTCGATCAAGAGGCTGGAACTAGAAAATGAAGGCGGAGACTCGAAAAAATAGGTGGAATCGATCATCGATTGTATTTTTTTCAATAGTCAGAAAGCTTATGATGGGGCGGTCTCGGTCTGCCCTCTCCTATATTGAAAACTATGGATACGGCATTCGAATGAGAGAGAAAGAGAAAATAAGAGAGAGAGAGAGAGAGAGAGAGAGAGGAATATGAAACATCTTTTTTCGCACATTCTTTCTATGCTCGTTGTAGTATATGTATAAAACTACGTGGAGTAAATTCAATGTTTTTTTCTTAGACAAAGTTGTACGTATAATTCAATATGCGGAGTGCTCAGATCGCGGATGCATGTTTCACATATTTTATTATTGTTGAAAGGTCTGGGCCTAAGTTTATCACCCAAATGGGATGCGACGAACATAGACTTATATATTAGACCTCGCGCTTAAACGGTCGTTCTGTCCATATTAAAGGACAGAGATAGGCCTGGAGTCATAATAACAATGGAGCAGAACAATAATAATGGTATAGAGTATAGGAGAAAAGTAAATTTCTGCTGAGTATATTTCTATTGCTACCGTTCCGTACTTTTTCTCCCCAATTCGTCGCTTGTAACACGCTCACTGACTCTGGTTTACGCTTTAACTCTGCTCCCAGAGCGCGCGGTCTAATATACTGGGTGTCCTAGTATTAATTAGACAGATTACCATATCTGTATTCTAGATATCTAAATGCAATAAGAAAATTAACTTCAAGTAACTTGATCTTAGTTTTCGAGTTCTTAAACAATGTTGAATAGCCAATCAAGAACGTAGGGTTTGGATTTTCGCTCGAAAGGCTGGCACTAGAAAACTTAGGTGAAAATTCTCGCGGACTCTAAAATAAATTTTTTCGATAGTGAAAGCAAATTTCTTTCTAGGACATCCGGTATATAGACGTATCGTTTCAAATCGAATCCTATGAAAAATTCAAAGAATTCGACGATAGCGTTTCTTTTGGCTTTACGATTCTGATGTTTGGTGGACAACAATGCTGGTGTATGCTCATAACTACTAAAAAAATATTTTAAAAGATATTATTTTCTACTTTTTGTATTTTTATAGACATTCCTTGTAATTGTTGGGGTAACTTAAAAAGAAAAAAACTACAAATTTCGAATTTTCCCGTACGGCACAAATATCAAATGTAAACGTCGATGCATTATCATGTCCTCTGCACGTGAAAGTGTCTTCAAGGTAAACGCGTAACTCGGAACGTTATATAAACAGAATCAAGTAGACGCGCTAGTAATTGTAGACTACTGGATACATATACACGTTATATATTTATTAAGAAAATTATATATTAATTATTAGGTTCAAATTATATTTTACAAATATTTAGGCTCGATTACACCGATATACTCTATGAATTGATTGAGACTCGCATTAATAACACGTCCGCGTTTCTGGCTCCTTCGATTTTACGTTCTTCCCATTTTTTCGACATTATATGCATCTGCATTCTCGTTTTTTCTGCCCTTGTGAATGATTTTTTTCTTAAATCATAGAGAAAAAAAGAGAAAGATAGAAAGAGGGGGATGGCACCTAATGCATTTAATCGGACACGAGCACGCAACATCACAAAACTAAATAATAACGAACAAAAAGAACGGAGCATGCGATGTCGATACTCAATAGTGCTATATTGTAGTTCAATGCAATGAAGTAGTTCTTAAAAAGAAGACAAACATTAATGAGAACATCATTTAAAACTTGCCGTATCGAAAGCGTTATTCACAGAGTTAGAGAAAGAAATTTAGAAACAGAGAGAAAGAAAAGAGTGAGGGAGGGAGAACGAATTAGAATTAGAATTAGAATTGTATTTATTAGAGAAAGAGAGAGAAAGAGAGGGAGGGGAAGAGAGGGGGTGGGAAGAGAGAGAGAGAGAGAGAGAGAGAGAGAGAGAGAGAGAGAGAGAGAGAGAGACAAGGAGGGAGAATGAGAGAGATGATTATTTTCAATCGGGAAAATAACTCTTTTTGTAAAAGGTCTGTACAACTGTAAAGATGTCTAAAATTAAATGTGCCTGACCAGATTGACAGTGGCGCTGCACGATGCGTGAACACAGACAGCGCTCGCTTATCCACATCACTGTCGTGTGCGTGGACAATCCTAAGGAGCACACGATTATCACATACATGTACGCAAACACATTATATATATATATATATATATATATATATATATATATATATATATATATATATGTACAAACACACACACACACATACACACGAGCGCGCGCACACAGATGTGTGTTATATATATATATATATATATATATATATATATATATATATATATATATATAATAGTGTGTTAATACGTGGCGCGAGTGAGCGTCAAGAGAGGGGAAGAATCAGTCCGCGCGCAGAATATACTGAAGTATTGCGATGTCTGTCTATATGCATGCGTACATAAATTTTTATAAAAATACGTAGGCCATATAGTTTCTACTCACGTGTATGCGTTTCTTTGAATCGCCTGGCGTATGCTAATGCGTCGTCCGGAAACACTGTAGACAATCCGCGGTCGTCCGCGCTCTCTCAGTAGAACCGCCCTGAGTATGGTAAGCCGTCGTTGCTACTACGCCGTCAAAGAAAATACAGTGTGTGTGTGTGTGTGTGTGTGAGAGAGAGAGAGAGAGAGAGAGAGAGAGAATTATGGACGAGTGGGCGGGTGACCATCAACAGTACAGCAGCTTGTATATGTATATATATACTTGCACACACACTATATTATAGCTATATATCTATCGATCTATCTAAATACACACACACGCGCGCGCGCGCGAGCGCGCGCGCAACTTTTTCCCGAACAGTGGTTCTCAGATGCTGTACATATGTTCTCTTTCTCCCTCTCTTTAATTTTCTGTAGGTGTGTCACTTTGTATGCGCTTTTAGTGCAGTTCAGAACAACTATTACCACAGCTACAATGACGGAGCAAGGGCGCCTAGACCAGGATACCTCGTTCGACCCTCTATGCAATTGACTATTTTTTTTCTCGATTTTCTTCTACTGAAAATTTTTTGACTTCCTCTGGAGATATATAGATGTATATATTTGTAATATTTTTATAGTTATTTTACTTCTGTTATTTATTATTATTATTATTCTATTGCCAAGGTACAGATGTAGATCCGTTGCTATTTGCATACATATAGTAGTCACTCTCACATCAACGGAAAAATGAAACTTTTTGTAACAACTGCGCCACCAATATTTTTATAATGTATATATATTTAAGAACTCACTGCAGGAACTATTCGTGCCATATATATATATATATATATATATATATATATATATGTATGTTGAGTACTACACGTTTTTTACTCCCACCGCTTACTTCTGTTTCGCTGCAGCTCTGCTTCTACGTTTTCATACACTGCATTTGAAATTGTGTACTGCTCGATCTTGCTCGTTCCCCGATTGCTCGATAGGCTCTGCAACGGAATAACCGCAACAGCAACGCGGTCGAAGGAAAAAGGGAGCGATAAAAATAACGTGCACTATATAAGTGCGAGACAGCGCTCGACCGTGTGACTAGTGGTGCTAAGTCGATGCGTCGTTCATCGGTTATGCGGCTCCTTTCCGAAGACACGGACGGTCAATTTATAAATGTAAAAAAAAGCCGACGGTGGTCAATGATGCGCTCTAATACTATATTCAATGTAGGCCTCGTGAGAAAAATCGTCTCGAACTTCCTTGTGAAGGGGTATACGAGGAGATGAAAGTGAAAAAGACAAACTTCGACTGGAACAACGACTCGGATTGCGTATATAAACTCTGCTCCTCGAGCCTTATCAGCGCACGACGTAGGCGTAGACTATGGTGTCAGGCGGAGTAGTAAGTGGAGGAAGAGGAGGAGGAGAGGAGAAGGAAAAGAAATGGAAATCTTTCCACAAGCCTACTGCAACTAGAACGACGTATTTACAGCCCTTTTTTCGCTCTCTCACGATTTGCACAGTTATCTTCGCATTTCCTTTCTCTCTTCCTCAGAAACGCTGATCCAAAATACAATAAGTATTGCTGCAAACAAGGTGGAAGAAGGTAATGAATGAGAAAAGGGCTTACAGATCGAGCGAATGTCCGACTTTCGCGTATCTCAACTTCCTTCTCTTCCCTTTCTTCTTTTCGATCTCACCTCCCCCCCCCCCTTGGCCAAGATCAATGAAAACAACTCGTTCCTATTGTTCTTTATTCCGTTTTGTCTCCTTTTCGCGTATGTACTTGCTTGCGTATATATATATATATATATATATATATATATATATATGTGTGTGTGTGTGTGTGTGTGTGTGTGTATGCGTAATTATAGCGAAAAAATACCAAGGTCACAATCGCGCAATGCTTCGCTCGCGAGTGTCGCTGCGAGACTGAACCGCTGAGTGTCATATCATGTGGCAGCTTAACATAAATCGGTGTGGTGGGAGACGCGCTAGTAGCACGAAGCTAGAGGAGAAGGAAGAGCGGCGAGTGCGGGGCGGTCAGCTTGAGTGGTGGTAGGGAGGGAGAAAAGTAGGAGAAGCTATGCTCGACTGAGAGGCGGAGAAGACAAAGCTCGCAAAATTAATGAGCTATTGCGCGCGCACGCGGTCGGAGAGGACGGAGATGAGAAAAATAGAAAGAGAGAGAGAGCGAGAGAGAGGGGGAGAGAGAAAGAAAGAGTGTGTGTATGAGTGAGCGAATGACTGAGCGAACAAGAACGGGATGACTGCAGATTGAAGGGAAAGCAGGAGTGTGCAGAAAAGGGGGAGAAGGATGGATTTATGAAGCAAGAGTATCAACTACGACTTTTTTCTTAGCGAAAAAATAAAACGTTCTGCTACGAATGCTGAATATATACCGCCAATGGCTTCATGCTTGCAAGACACAATGTGCAACTCGTAATATACTCGTTTCAATTAAGAACAAGAGATGACACGATGGCATCACTCCCCCCCTCAGCTCAATGCAACAACGTCAAAGATCAGACTTATACTATATTATAATACAAATAATGACGTATCAAAAATTCATATACATTATACCTGTATAAATCACACAGCAGTACAACATAAAGATCGCTGATAATGGCATTAAACTTACACGGGCAACCCATGACCTTTGGGTCATGGATTTGGCTTAAATTGGTTGTGGTATCTCTGATCACCTCGTCAATGACTCCTTCACAGTTTTAGGACCTAAAGCTGTTCAATCCCCAAGATATTAATACTCCAAATTTGAAAATTATGTACAACAAGGAGCGCGGTCGCGCTGCCATGGCAAGTTAAATACTACCGACTTCGGACGACCGTGCTATATATACATTAACATTTAGTTGTGAGAATTTCAAATAATTATTATGTCGATATGAAACCATTATATTACTTCTAATTATGCTTAATAAAAACCTATTTCGTTGTACTACGAATCAAAAATTTTACGTAAGAAATTTTTATTAAGTGGCGCGGTAGCGACCAGAGAACCGCGGGCATGGCGCAGCCGCTACACTATTTACTTCTAAAGTAAGATTTTGAATTTTCAATCCATAAAAAAAGTTATTTATCAATTTTATATCGATAGTTTTCCAACGCATATCTATTATTTATGACCTAAAGAAACGTATCCCGATGGTATTTTTGACTAAAAAGCAGTTTTTAATATAAAACTCCATATATAACTATAGCAAATGGTCAGAAACATTTCATTTATATATAGTAATGACATAGTATAAAGTTCAGCCCATTTTTCTGGTAAAACGGTTTAATATAATAACCTCTGATAAAATACAGTACAATCAGGTGCAATCATAACAGTGCATCATTTTCACTAAGTAAGGTTGGATATATAAATAAATACTTCTCTTCATTTAAAATAGTATGTAAAAGAATGCTTTTTAAATAAATGTGTAATGTTTGAAGAAGATAAAGATCTTTAGCAGTCTTTAGCAGTCTATTTCAAGACTTTATTATCATTAAGAAGCTATAAGGTTGTTATTTTTGAATATTAATCTAATATCAAAACTTTAATATTTATTTTCCATAAATCACTAATCATTCTTAAAATATTTATTTCCAAGGATATACTATTGTGGATGAATTTTATTAATTCATTGTGCAATGGAATTATAAATACTGAATTATCTCTTAAAAATATATAATTGAATGGCTTTCTTGTAACTTTTCTTGCTCGTACTTGCTTACTTGTGAAGCAGTCTTTAAATCATTTATTTATATTCAACATATCAAACATTTTTCATGGCTAAAGCAGATTTCGATCTTAATACTATACTTGAATTCGTACAGTTATATCATAGTTCAGAAATGGAGTACAGATAGATCACAGACATTGAATACTTGAAGTTATTTGTGATAATTTGAAAACTGATAATGGCATAAAAATTGTTTTAAAATGCATCATATTTAAAATGTTATTAGACTTTTATTTGTCTGCATTATCAGATGAAGAATCAAAGGTAGTTATTTTTTAGAAATGTTATTTTATAAATTAAGATTATATAACTAAAATTTATTTAATGTTTTAGAATTATTTAGTAATAGTCAACAACAAAGCTACTAAAATTATTTATGATATACTTATAAATAAATGGATATGAGTTCTTACCATGGCTGTTCAATATTACTTAAATTCAAAAATGCAATAAAGATTTTACTATGTGTATAGTAAATATCATCAATAATATGGTAAACATTTTTACATCTAAAATCAAAACAAACGCATTACTTTTTAATATTAAGAAAAATAATTATTCAAATAAGAACATATTTTAATTACTATATAACAGTAAAGTGTTTTCGGATTTATATTTCTGTTTTGAGAAAAGTGATTATAAATAATTCTGTATGTTCTGTATTTACAATAGATCATTTGAATGATACTCTCCAAATATTTAAATAATTACTATGTGATATGAAAAATGTGAAGCCATATACAATGTAATACATAATGACACATTTGTCATAAATTCTGTATAATTACCGGACTTTACTGACCAAATTGAAGTTTGTAAATGGTCCAAATTGGATTTATGTCAACCGAATTGTTCGAAGTCTTAACAAATCAGTGTTTTCCTATTTCTTTGAGGGCGAAAATTGAACTATTAAATCACAGTACTTCAAACAATATTATATAATCTGTTGAAATAAATAAATAATATTTTGGTATATATAATTGTTATCTATAATTTACTCATAATAAACTCTAAATTGTCTTTATTTATATTTGTGGCTCTTTAAAACGTATGTAGTTATAAAATTGAAAGTTATTGAGCAATAAAGCTTCATTTATTCAGATTACGGTATATACTGTCAAATTGTTTCATGCAGAAATTACCCGTGCAGAAATATACTCGGTATATCCCTAGTTCGGGCTAGATTCTAGTCAGTATTACTGATGATTTCCTTATGTAGGTAAATCTCGCCAGATCCGAGTTAGATTTCCCTACGATCATTTAATAATCGTCATATATTACCCGTGCAGAAATTTACTCGGTATATCCCTAGTTCGGGCTAGATCCTAGTCAGTATTACTGATGATTTCCTCATGTAGGTAAATCTCGCCAGATCCGAGTTAGATTTCCCTTCGATCATCTAATAATCATCTTAGATTAATTATTACTTTCTCGAATTTATTCAGATTTCCTTATCTTTTATTGATGTTAGAAAGAAATACGTGTTTCCTCTAGTCAAAATTTTACAAGTAGAAAACTTAAGGAAATTATCAGGCTTTCTATCTTGGATCTAGTCAGATTTCCTTAACTTCTCCCGATTTTGGAAAGAATGGCGTTTTTCTAGGCGGAATCTGCCAAGTAGGAGAATTCAGGAAATGGTTAGACTTTCTATTTGGATTCTAGTTAGATTTCCTCAACTTTTTCTAATATTGGAAAGAACGACGTCATTTCTAATCAAGACCTTATGTATACGAAAATTAGATATTATTTATATATATATATATATATATATATATATATATATATATATATATATATATATATATAATAAATGAGTGCGCGCGCGCGCGTGTATATATATATATATAGTATATAAACACCCGCAGATCTTTCCAACATGGGAAAGAATTTAAAAAATTGATTTCCTATGTATATTTTATCTTGTGTTTATAAAATTATTATATTATCTTAAGTGCTTTACGGTCATATGCAAACTATAGTATAGTAATCGCACATTGCGTTTTAGCATAGTGCATAATGCGTTAGCTTGCGAATCGTAGGGTCGTGGGTTCGATACTCAGCGGAGGTCGGAATTTTTTTCATCGAATAAAATATTATATGTGTTCAGCAGAGGTGTTTAACATTAAAATTTACAATAATTAGTGTATAAAAAATATATTAATAATTATTAATTGTTATTGTAAATCATAATACGTAATAGTCATATAGAAAATAATTTATGAATGCTAATTAAATGGTATGCGTCACCTAAATACGTAAATATATTTTTTTATTTTAAATAAATAAATATTAAAGAGTCAAAAAATTATTGACTTAATCGAGGAAACAAAATTAGAATAATTTATTATTGGCTTAATTTCTAGATTTTCTGACTAGAATCAGTCTAGTTTCTAGCTTGGTATACCTACCAAAATCTAAGCTCGTTCCCTATTCAAAATGCTATTAAAAGTGGGACAAATCGGAACTAGGATCAGACTAGATTTCCCTTCTGGGTTCGAACATTTGATAAGGAAAACTCACCCGATACTAGTTAGATTCGAGAATCAATTTCTACACGGGTAATTATTACTTTCTCGAATTTATTCAGATTTCCTTACCTTTTATTGATGTTAGAAATAAATACGTGCTTTCACTAGTCAAAATTTTACAAGTAGAAAACTTAACGAAATAATCAGGCTTTCTATCTTGGATCTAGTCAGATTTCCTTAACTTCTCCCTATTTTGGAAAGAATGGCGTTTTTCTAGGCGGAATCTGCCAAGTAGGAGAATTCAGGAAATGGTTAGACTTTCTATTTTGATTCTAGTTAAATTTCCTCAACTTTTTCTAATATTGGAAAGAACGACGTCTTTTCTAATCAAGACCTTATGTGTACGAAAATTAGATATTATGTATATATATATATATATATATATATACATAATAAATGTGTGTGTGTGTGTGTGTGTGTGTGTGTGTGTGTGTGTGTGTGTGTGTGTGTACATACATACATACATATATATATATATATATAGTATATAAACACCCGCAGATCTTTCCAAAATGGGAAAGAATTTAAAAAATGATTTCGTATGTATGTTTTACCTTGTGTTTATAAAATTATTATATTATCTTAAATGCTTTACGGTCATATGCAAAGTATAGTATAGTAATCGCATATTACGTTTTAGCATAGTGAATGATGCGTTAGCTTGCGAATCGTAGGGTCGTGGGTTCGATACTCAGCGGAGGTCGGAATTTTTTTCATCGAATAAAATATTATATGTTCAGCAGAGGTGTTTAACATTAAAATTTACAATAATTAGTGTATAAAAAATATATTAATAATTATTAATTGTTATTGTAAATCGTAATACGTAATAGTCATATAGAAAATAATTTATGGGTGCTAATTAAATGGTATGCGTCACCTAAATACGTAAATATATTTTTTTATTTTAAATAAAAAAATATTAAAGAGTCAAAAAATTATTCACTTATAATCGAGGAAACAAAATTAGAATAATTTATTATTGGCTTAATTTCTAGATTTTCTGACTAGATTTTGTCTAGTTTCGAGCTTGGTATACCTACCAAAATCTAAGCTCGTTCCCTATGAAAAATGCTATTAAAAGTGGGACAAATTGGAACTAGGATCAGACTAGATTTCCTTTCTGGGTCCGAACATTTGATAAACAAAACTCACCTGATACTAGTTAGATTCGAGAATAAATTTCTACACGGGTAATTATTCAAAAAAACAGCATATGCTTAATGGGAATGAGCCTGGTAAGTTCGTACCTGTTTTTTTTACTAATAATGATTTATCAGAAAAAATAGCAGAAGAATGTTGACCTAAAAACATCTATGATTCAAGATAATTAATTCTTTTTTATGTGTCCACGCGTTGACAAAATGATGGGAAAATAAACTTAACTATCTGTAAATGATCATTATTAAGTTGCATTTCTGTTAAAATTATTTATTTTATTATTATTTTCTAGAATTTCAGATATATTTGTGCTAAACTATACATGCTGTTATTTAAACGGTTGCATATAAAATGTACTTAACCATTTGTTTTAATGGTCCATTGTTTTAAGACGTTAATACGTTAGATAATTAATTTTTTTTAATCTATTTCGGAAGATTATAAGAAAATATTTTGTATACATATTATTTTGCTCTATGAACATTTTGTTGTTTTACTATGAAAATATTTAGAATATAATTACTATATTATTACGTATATAGTTTTGTTTCAATATATTACTGAATTTAGAAACATATATTATATAAAGTTTTTATAAAATACACAAAAGATTGATAAGTTCAAAATTTCTTAATATGTTAAGAACATATAATATTATCATATGTTTTCCTTTATCACAGCCAGTAGGATATGGGATTATATTAATGAACTAATTTTTCATTTACTTATAGAATATTTTTTGTATTAATATATTTGGAAATTTGGGAAAGTATTTTATATAATTTTTGTATACAATTCGTGAGAAGATGTATTCAATATTCCTACTATACTAAAAAGACATCAAACTTGCCTAACTATTTTACTTTTGTCAAAAGTTGTTATTTGAAGCTTATATTAAAATTATTATGCAGTAATTTTTTTACTCCATTTTCATTATCATTCTAGTTATTTAATTTTATCCCTTCGGTAACTACATACTAGATTTGCGTAATTTGGGACATAAAATAACAAAATGATACCTATTCTGCTATTAACATGTGGTGCAAATGCAACCAACAAAAATAGACTAGTATCGAATACTTCCCATGTAAAATTTTTTCCAAACATTTGGGTTACAACCGTTATTACTGTAACCCTACTACTTGATGGCGGCACATCAAAATTTTAAATATAAATATAATATGCGTTCGAGCCGCTACCGTCACTGTCCCGCCATGGAGATGCTCATAAAATGTAATATTATTTTGCTAATATGTAAGATATACACGAAAAAAGTTGCAATCGAATTTATTTAAAACTATAAATAAAAGAGAAATTTCAATTAATAATTTAAAAGCTAAAAGAGTAAACTTATAAATATATGCAGCATCAATGAAAAATTCTTTGAAGCTCACGAGTAGCGTAGTGGTTAATGATCTCGCTTTTCATGCGGAAGATCTGGGTTCAATCCCTAATTTTTTTTTTTAATAAATTTTAATCATGTATAAAATGTATCATTTATATAATTTATGTATAAATTAATTGATGTTTAAGAGAAAAATATGTAATCTTACAAAATAATAGAGAGGTTATATTTTAAAATAGTTTTTTTTCCTAATTTTCCTATTAATAATTATTTTATGAACAAAAATCATAAAAATTATTTCTATATTCAGCATTCTTCTGCCATGAAAGACAATGCTAATATTGAAATAAAATGAAATTATATTTTAGGAAATTACGTTTTATTGAAATTTGGCGTAGATATTTTTTCCATTTTTTAAAAATATATATTTAACGATTCTTGTTTTTAATAAAAAGTTTATATATTTCTTTCACACGTTAATAATGTTAAATATTCTGTTTTTATAAATAGTTTACTAAAATTGTAACTAACAAATTAATATCTCTTGGTGGTGGGTATATTTATAAACATGTTTTATTAAAAAACTACATGTTTGTTACATGAAGAACAAAAGTTGTAATAGAAATTACAAATCTCAATTTTAATGTTGACATAAATTGTCATTAATGGAAAATCTATCATGTCATTTTACGGCAACTTAATTAAAATTAGCTACTGCAATTTTTAGTCCAACTGTTTTTCCTGGAGATATTATTTAACTATATTATAACAATTTTATGTTTCTTACAGCTATTTTACTCATTTTAAACTATTGATTCAATTTATTTCGTAAAATATTATTTCAATACTTTGTATATTATTGACGCCGCTCAAAATGCTTGGACATTTAATAAATTCATTGTACATTTTTGAAAGAAATCTTCCAAACATTTTTAATAATGCCTGTCCTCATTTACTCCTTTACCTTCATTCCTTTCTGTTTCTTATCCTTTCCTGATGGAAGATATCTCCCACCGTTCCGCTAAGTTTGCATTAAGTAATATTAGTTTGTATATTTTTTTCATTAGTTTTATTAAAATAAAATTTAATTTTTTTTATAGAAATAATAATATTATTGCATATTAAATTATTTATTTTATCACAAATTAGGAAGTTGATGTGCAAACTAATTTTAGCTGAGAGCAGTCCTGAGAGGCGCGGTCCTGCACGCACTCTATTATGAATTGATATTATCAACATTAAGTTGTCAAATATCTTTCTTCCGCCTTGTCTTAGGAATTTCGCGGCTATGTACAAAGCGCTACAGAGCTCGTATCTGGCAATACTATACATCATTTGAAAAGTCTTGACATAACGTACAAGACGATGCTATGCATGATCAGTTTGGATATTGCGTTCAAAAGTTATAGACGTGTAAACATGGAGTTCACTAACGTCGAAATTCGCGCTATTTCAATGTTTTCCTTCGTTAAAGGCACATCCGCTCGAGAAACGTTCCGTGACATTAATGGTGTTTTGGGGGATGGCACGCTATCACTTCGAACCGCAGAGGAATGGTTTTGACAATTCAGAGCCGGTGAAAATGACACCATGGATAAGCCAGCCGGTGGAAGACCTGTGACGACGAATACCGATCAAATCATGGAATTGTTCGAGTTAGACCGGCATGTGGCATCTTGTAATATCGCCTAGGAGATGAGAGTTAGTCACCAAATCATTTTAAATCGTCTGCAAAAGCCTGGATACAAAAAAAAACTTGATGTTTGGGTGCCGCATGATTTGACGCAAAAAACCTTCTGGACCGAATCTACGCCTGCGATGTGCTGTTGAAACGGAACGAATTCGACCCATTTTTGAAGCGGATGGTGACTGGCGACGAAAAATGGATCAAATACGACAATATCAAGCGAAAACGGTCCAAGGCCGGTGGACCATCCCAAACAGTGGCCAAGCCGGGACTGACGGCCAGGAAGGTTTTGTTGTGTGTTTGGTGGGATTGGAAGGTAATCATCCACTATGAGCTGCTCCCATATGGCCAGACGCTTAATTATACCATCTACTGTGAATAACTGGACCGCTTGAAGCAGGCTGTCGACCAGAAGCGTCCACAATTGGCCAACAGGAAGAGTGTAGTGTTCCACCAGCACAACGCCAGGCTACACTCTTCGTTGATGACTCGTCAGAAGCTACAGGAGATCGGATGGGTTGTTTTATCACATCCACCATATAGCCTCGACATAGCGACAAGTGATTACCACCTATTGATATCCATGTCGAACGTTCTTGGTGGTGTAAATTTGGATTTAAAAGTGGCTGTAAGCAAATAAGGAGAGGGGTTTACAACGTTCCCGTTGAGTGGTATTGTTCGTCACTCTATCTGCTTCCCATGTGGATGGTTGGGACGTGTTTTCGTTTTCGTGGAAGGGGTAGATCAAGGGGATTTCGGTAGGGGGAAAGTTTTTCGGCTAAACCGCTTCTTCGGGGTCATTTGCGATGATTCACTACATCAACCTATTTTTTCATGTAGAACGACAGCACTATCATTATTGGCTGCCAGCCATTACCGAAGGCGCCAGTGACCTGTTGCATCACTTGTGCCATCATATTCGGGTCCGCTGGCTGCTCGCTTCTCTGCTGCGCCGTAACTCCCGTATGTGTCTTTTCAGACGCCTATCATGTCGTCTTCGCCTGAGTGTCCGCAGGAACTTCCCCCTCCCAAGACGATACGTCAGGCGTAAAACGTCTTGGGCAATATGCACACGAGAGCACGTCGTGTGCACCGCTGCCGCATCGGTAGCAGAAGCGTCTGCTGCGCAGATGCGGGCAGTCGGAGTAGTGGTGACCCTGATCGCCGCAGTTCCAGCATGACTGTGCTGGAGTTACTTCCCTCTTACCCGGGACAGCGACATTTCCGTTCGTCGGCAGACGCAATTGAATCATTTTTGCCGTTTGCGGATTGAGCAGCTGGTATGCACTTCTTGCTGCCCAATCCTGGCAGTGGCGTTATTGGTAGTGAGGGGTGAGGTTTTGAAGGAGGGGAGAAGTTCGGAGGTGGTGATTTGAGAAGTTTGGAGGTGGTTTGGCTGCCATTCGGTTGCTGTTATGCTCATGTAGACTTGCTCCTGGCGCAGTTTCCATGTCTAATCTGAACGGATTATATTTAGGGCAGTATTCTGTTGACTTACAGGCGGGAGTATTTAGTGGGCGCGAGAGGGGCTGTGGAGGTTCATTGTCAATGCAGGTCTTTTCGTCACCGGAGGTCTTGTACTTCGATGGTACAATTATTTTCTCCTTGTCCTTTGTGTCGTGAGCAGCTGAGACTTCTGGGCGGGATGCTTTCCGGCCTGATTTTTGTACTGCGACCGAGCGCATGAAAGTACAGTGGTCGCCTCGGTATAATCTGACCTCGCCATCCTCTGGCGTGGTCACGTAAACTATCTTTTCAGCCGGCCTCCAGACGGGCTGTCTTATTGGTACTCACCTCCGGTGGAATCTTGGTCTTGGTAGAAATCGTGGCGGACTGATTGAGCGTATATGCTCATATTTGTATTTTAGTGCGTTCTTTTGCATTCGCACATTACGCTTAGACGCCTCGAGCGGTCCCGTCTTATGGGACGTCGCTCATTCGGAGACGTACCCGTCGTTACCCTCCAGCAGCTCATATCTTTGCGCGAAGGGGTTGTATATCAGCTGTTCTTCTTCGCATCTCGGCTCTTCAGTTGTTGTTGTCGTTGTTGTTGTGGTAGTTTTACGTTGTTCCGGACAGATGTTGTTACTATCTGCGTTAATCGTAGTTTTACGTCTTTGCGGACGGTCTAGCTCTAGCTCAACTTGGGTCGTAGTTTTACGAAGTTGTGGACGGGGACCTGTACTAGTGGTAGAGGGAGGGTGGTTTTCTTGTTGTTCGATATCGGTTAAGTCCTTGGATATTCGCTGACTGGGCGAATTTTATCCGGATCGGTACGTAAGCAGTTTTCGTCTACTATGTAGCCTAGGTATTTAACCTGCGGGCAGCAGAACTCGGATTGATCTTTATTAATTTGTCACCCAACCTCGTTGAGGCGGGTGAGCATCGCAATTAGTTTTCGAGTGTGCTGCTCGAACGTCTTAGTGGCGACTATTATGTCGTCCATGTAAACGAAAACGGTCGGCTGCCATTCCGGCCCGAAAATAAGGTCCATACCTCTTTGAAAACTGGCTGGGGCGTTAGTCAGCCCGTATGGTAATCGAATGTATTGGAATAGCCCCTTCTGTGGGACTGCAAAAGCGATGATTTCCTTGCTGCCTGGGTCTAAGGAGATCTGATGGTACGCTTGGCTCAGATCTATCTGGGAGAGATACCGAGCATCGCTTAGGTTGTCTAATAATTTATCCATGTGACGCAGCGGATATGCGTCTTTCCGTGTTACATGGTTCACCGCCCTGTAGTCGATACAGAAGCGAATTTTTCCGTCTTTCTTAGGCACAATCACGGGGCAACTGTTCCATGCGCTCGTTGATGTTTCAATAATGCCCTCTGCCAACAGCCGATCCATTTCGTTGTGCGCCTGTTTTAGTAACCGATCTGGGATTCGACGTACCCGTTGTTTGATGGGATAGTACCCTTGTACGTCGATGTGATGCGGCTGTATCGGCGCTAGATGCAAGGTTTTGCTCGGTAGGGGTATTAGATCGTACAACACCCGATTGAGCTTTTTTCTTTCTACTGCATTTAGATGAGCTACCCCATTCACGGCTGCTATAGCGGTGATCGTTTCCATAGGTGCGTTACCCGGCGTCACGAAGTGTCGCGTTATTTTCCGTTTTGTATGCCACGTGGCGTTTGCGAAGTTGATGGTGACCTTCATTAGGGTTAGGATGTCCATCCCTAATAAGAGGTCGTACTTCAGTAATTTTGATACTTTGAATCGGGCCTTGAAGCGTTGGCCATGGATTTGAAGTATCAGGTCAAGTTCTCCATTGTTTGGTGCAAAGTTTTCCGTCAGGCATCTGCATGTACGAGGTTATTGGTAGGATCGCTGACTCTACCAATTTGCCTGGCTCGGGCCCCACATAGGACTTCCGAGCGCTTGGATCTATCAGTGCCGGAAAGATCTTTCCCATAACTTCAATACTTAGGAAGAAACTGTTTTCCTCTTCATGGATTTGTGCCGTTGGGTACGTACTCGTTACGTTCCTGGCTTCCGGGCATTGAGTTATATTGTTGTTTTCTCTTGTGCGTGGAGCCGTGTCACGGGGGGTGTCAAGGCTGGCTCCGTATACTTGCTCCCCTAGGCGTTTCCCGACCTATCGTTCGGGCCACATCGAGTACAATTGAGCGTGGTGACGTCCCTTTCTCCGCAATTGTAATAATATAATTGCCGTTTATCTGGGCATCTATCTGCCCAGTGTCCCGTTTTCCTATATGTATAGCAGGGTCTATTATCCTCACGTCTGCTCGACATGCTATCACTTCTATCTCTGCCGTACGATGAGCGCGAGTCACGATCATGGGATCGTCTTTCTCGGGAATACGCCGTACGCACGTTTCTATATCTTTGTCGGTCCGGTGATCGCCGATCTGAGTGATACAAGGGTCGTTCTTTGTATTCTTCGCGGCTTAATCGTTCGCGCCGGTACTCTGGTGTTTGTGACCGATCTCGTCGATTTCTGTCATAATTATGTTGAGCGGAGCGGCGATTGCATGAGGGGCTTCGGTAGGGGCGGTCGGTGTTGTAACTATTTCGGTATGGTGAGGGGGATCTGTATCTGGAGGATGATGGGGGTGTACGGTTAGGGTAGGGTGGTGATCATGGTCTGGCCGGTAAGGTCCGTTGCCGCCTCACGTTTCGTCCTTGTGATTCCGGTGATGGCGTACGTGTGCTACGGCTACCGGTCTGTAGTTCCGTGGTTTTTGTACACTTTGCGGGTCTTTATTATCTGATTTATTCAGTACT
This sequence comes from Sycobia sp. Sy_11, assembly GCA_018907035.1. Taxonomy (NCBI): domain Eukaryota; kingdom Metazoa; phylum Arthropoda; class Insecta; order Hymenoptera; family Epichrysomallidae; genus Sycobia; species Sycobia sp. Sy_11. Next base: position 271,423 of record JACCIC010000264.1, on the reverse strand, counting down.
GACGCTGATGGTTCGACCAGCGTTACGTGCTTCTGCGTATCGGGTACTTTTTCGCTGGCTAGTGCGGCTAACCTCGAACGTCGGTTACATCTCGCTGCTGGCACACATACTGCCGTGCTTACCATACAGTCTTTGCAAGTGGTTCTTTGTACCGTCGAGTTAATTCCTTTTTCAGTTCAAGGCGCTGCACTAGCAGCTGTAGGTCGTCGATTGATTTCAAATCTTCTCGGTCGATTTTGTTCAAGTAGTCGGGGTTTAAATTTCTATATATTCGGTCCAGCTGGGACTCGAGGGTTAGCGCCGGTGATATCTTGTCAAGTAGGACTCTCATTCCTTGCAGATATAAGCTGATTGGTTCTTTTGAACCTTGTGTTCGGTCTCTCAGCTCCTCTTCTAGTCGTAGGGTGTAATCTATCGGCCTGAATTAGCGACGTAATGCCGATTTGAAGTTGTTGAGCGATCTTCAGGTCTTATTAATTGGCCGAGCTCATATCCCCGCCGTACCGCTCAGGATGCCTGGTATTAATTTTAAAATCTCTGGCGCTGGGATGTCAAGACTACTCATCGTCTCCTCTAATCGGTCTATAAGCTCCTCAACGTCCTCTTTAGGGCCTGCCGAGAACTGTACTCGCCATTGGCGAAGTAGCTGGCCTGTCCGGGTCTCCTTAAGGTACGTATTCTCTAGAGGCCGCCAGGTGGTACTTAGTATGCTGCCGTTGACTGGCATAGCAGTACTTGGCGTTTGCATAGCGGGATGCTGCCAGCTGGATGTTGCGGGTGGTCTCGCTGCGGCAGTTTGGCCTTGTTCGGGTGCCTCAGTGATTGCCTGTATGGCCGCTGGTGGTGCTTTCCTTTTGTTGTATACTAGCGCAGTTGAGCTAAGCATTTCTGAAATTTCGCTTAGCTCTGACTGGCCTTCCGGTGGTTGTAACTCGTCTATATCTGCCTGCCATGGTGTTGTCTCGGGGCCGAATAGGCGCCACAGCTCGAAACGAATTAATCGATTTCTGAGCGTTGACAGATCACCGTCGGCCCATATGTTTAATCTATCGGCTTCCTGAGCTAATCGTCCATACGGCATTTTCTCAAAGAGGCTGGTGAGTCTTTCTGTTTCTTCCGTTATCCTGGAGTTGGAGGTCTTTATCTCTGTGGTTACTTTAGGGTCCATGTCATTAAATTATTGATCACTATAAATAATTTCTAATTGCCTAGTTATTTATTTTTTTAATTAATTATTAACTATTGTTGTTATAACAACTGATGTCGCTTAATAACTTTAGTAATAATGTTTATTTATTATGGATTATTATGGCGTTTGTTAATTAAACATTATTTATATTGATTAGTTTATTTTAATTAATAGCGTTAATTGGGAATTTTATTTTAATTATTAACATTAGTTATGCTAATAAAAAAAAAATAAAAATGCAATATTTATATATATATATTTTACGTGATTTGCTTGTAAAGCTTATATACACATCTCCGAGGTACTGATAATTATTTATGATTGGTAAAATTTTAATCAGCAACAGCACTTCTACTTTTAGATCATTTGGCTGAGAGTAATAAATGTATGTGTGTTACGACATTATTTATAAGTGAGTATTGTCTAAAGTTCAGTTTGTCACTATTATTATTATTTTTGTTAATTTAATTTTAATTTAATATCAATTTTTTTTTTTTTTTTTTTTAATATTGATTTGCTTTTATTTCTAGGTTTTCCTTTTGTTTTTCTGTTTTACATATATATATACAGATATCGACTGGTTTAAACAAAAAATTTTAAGTTCTATCCAGTTTTAGTCATAGCTATTAAAAAAAATGTTTAGAAATTTCCCAAAAAAAGGAAAAAATTTTTATTTATTATAAACAATTAATTATTATTTATTACCTCTTCTGATCTAATTGTTAACTGTATGGGTGAGCCTGTCACTCATACCTCCGTCCTCTACAACCACCCACTTTGGAGGTTATCGCCCTTGGTGGTATGCTCACAACAGTAGGTTAATACTGCACAACACAGTATGTTAATATTGCTACAGCAATATGATTGCCGATAATCAGCTTCCTTGTCGAGTTGCTATTCAATCTCTTCAAAGTTGATGGTTCTCATCTGAGGTTGTTATTACATATGTTTTTTTTTTTTTTTTTTTGTATGTATTATCCCTCAGCTATGAATTGTACCATACAGCTGTTCTTGTTTTTCCTTAAAGCCTACTTATTTATTGTATGGTTTCCCTTTTACTTTTATCATAATTTGTTTATTACATGTTATGATGATGTCTTGTGGAATTCTTCCTTTACTTGTTGATTGTGCTCGCTAATTTGGTGATTTATATATTGATATGTGCAATAATCGGTATTTATGAATATATTTCTATTGGTATTTATCACTACCTTTATATTTATATCTACTTTATTTATATTTATCTCTGATATTTATATTTTGCATTTATATCTATTTTAGCTACATTTATATTTTGTATTTACATTGGTTTTATTTATATTCATATTTTATATTTACATCTGTTGTCGTTATATTTATGTTTTATACTTGTATCTATTTTACTTATATTTATGTAATATTTAAGTTTGTTGATATCTTTATATTTATTTTGGTTATGTCTATATTTTATATTCATGAGCTATATGTTTTTTTGTTTTTTTTTATGTTATTTAACGTCGCTCTATTTATGCTTCTAAATATTGGTGCTAATCAGCGACGGAGGTCTACGATGTGTTTGTAAACAAAGCACATGTAAATTATTACAGCGGTGCTTGTGTCAATCGGCCGAGACCGGGATTTGAACTCGGATCACCGAGTTACTAGTCCGTCGCTCTAGCGATCGAGCTATCGTTGGCCTCGATGAGCTATATGTTACTTGTTTTGGAGTTATATAATATTAATATAATATTGACGGATGATCATCTGTCTTCTTCTAATACTGGGGAAATATAATATAAATGTCGATGACTGATGTGATGAAGTTGTATTTATTCTAATACAACATTATTCTATACAAGTCTTCAGTATTACTCTTTTCTCCTCATCATATGTTGTTATTATTATTATTATGCGGCATCAGCATCTGTTTAATGCTGATACTGGATTTTGTTTAATAATGCACGCTATTTTTTTTCTTAAAAAAAAGAAAGATTCTATTCTGTTACAGATGTGAGCTGGCCCTGTGGAAAATAGGGGAATACAGTAACGAACATTACCACTATGAATATGTATGTGAATAGTAGTGTAAGGGGCCAGGATGATTTGAATATAGGGGACATGAACATCGCAAGGGTCAACGTTACACACACACACACACACACACACACACACATATATATATATATATATATATATATTAATAGATATGGTTATATGAATATATATTAGCAATATATGTAAATAAGTATATCATATAATCAAATGTCTAATACAGAGGAAAAGAAAGAATATATATATGCATATAGAATAGTTATATATCAGATATGTGTGTATGTTATATATAATTTAAAGAATATAAAATGAATATAAGATATATATATATATATATATATATATATATATATATATATATATATATAAAAGATCGAGATGAAGAAAGAAAAGAAGGAAATATATACGTATGAATTCCAACTGTATGCCAGATATATATTACACATGTGTGAATAACGTAAGATATAATAAAATGAATATAATCCTATAACAGCTAAAGGCAAATAACACACACAAGTGTACTGAACATATATGTAGCATTCACAGCCTGTAAACAATATCGGTATTATTCTGTCTAAGTTCAGGACTATAAACACCGCAGACAAATATCATTCAAGATACTTGTTGCTATTACTAAAGCGAGCAAGCACCTTGTAAATAATTATTTATTGCTTACATTAAAGGATAATTTTCATAATAACAATGTCTAATGTTAATTGCACCCAAAACTAATAATTACTTGTTCTGCTTAGTGTTTACAATCCTTGGAAACTACACATGTTTACATTCCATCTCCTTTCTACTACCTTGTTGTATGCTAAAGCATATAATATTATGCAATACTATTACACATATGTAATATGTGTAATATTACATTATTAATTATTACTCTCGCGCGCTTCCTGTCGCTGGGCTCCACTCCTGTTGCTGGGGCCGTCCGCTGGTTGGTGGTGAAAGGGGTGAGCGGATTGCTCACTGGCGTCCGGCTGTGCGCGACTCCAGACACCGGCTGCGGCGGTGTTGTTCGCGCAATGGCTGCTGGGGAGCTGATCGCTCTCCCGCTGTAGGTGTTACCTACGGCGCGAACCGTCGTCGCGTAGATCTGCGTGTTCGACAGATCCTCTCTGCCTTCGGAACTGTCTCCAGGTATATGTTTTGGAACTCACAAACCACTCACGATGCGGGGCTGGAAGTCCTCGTACGTTAGGACGACGGGTGAAAAACAGTACGGCGATAATGACGATGCGTCAGTCTCGTAGCGTCGCTCGGCAGAGAAGAATGCCTTCGCTTCTCTCTCGTTCGAGCATCGGATTGCGCGGCGCTTCGCGCGCGCCCTTTTGGCAGCGCGACTGTATTATTCGCGCTTACGCGCGCATGCGGTTTTAAATGCAGGAACCGTCGATCGGGACGGTTACAATATATATATATATATATATATATATATATATATATATATATATACGTATATATATAATACCTAAAATTTTAATCCTCCTCTCTCTCTCTCCCTCTCTCTCTCTCTCTTTCCCTTTATCCCTCCTTTTTTCTATTGGTAATAATTATTAACATGTATAGGATAAGATAACCTATACATGTTACAATATATATATGCACACGCATGCGAGGTTATACAATTCAGTAATGCAACCGATTTTATTTCCCGGCCTGTGGTATCACTGCGAACCTGTAATTGCGCCATCGTAATAGTAGGTCCCTACTCTCTCGATCAATACTTTGACGAGCCTTTATGATCATTTCATCGCCAGCTGTTTAGTGTTTTGTAAAATGGCATGAATAGTGCATATCACGAAAATGTAACAGAGTAATTTAGAGCAACTGTTCTTGATATAATTTTTTGCGAAATTCGGCAAAACCGCTACAGAACCTTATGAAAGAGTACTTAAAGTGTATGGTAGTGATGCCTTGATTCGTCTTCAGATGTTTCGGTGGAGCACAAGGCCAATGCAGAAGAAGGCCAATTCAAGTGCGAACTGACACGAATGCTCAGCGCGTCAGCGTCCTTTTTCGTCAAGACCAGCGACTAACTATTCGAATGTTGGCTGATGAGTTAAATATTAACCGGGAAACAGGTAGAAAGATTTTAACCAAAGATTTTGCCATGAAAAACTTGGGCACGAAGATGATACTGAAAAACCATTTAGATGAGCAAAAATCAATAAATATGATTGTTTATTCAAATGAAACTGTCTCTATGTAAGGAGTCGCTGAGAACTCTTCCATAGTATGCTTTTTGGAAATTTGCATATATATCATAGAGTAATGCATATTGATTATTAGAAATATCACGATTTAGATTATTATATGGATACTATCGTGAATTTAATATGCTCATACTTCGTATTAACTACTATTTTTTTTGTAATCCTCTGAACAGTCCAAAATTATACTCACTCAGTGGAAAAGCAACGTCAAAGTTTCCTTACCTATCAACCAGAGATTTCGATAATTCTTCATTACCAAGCCAGCCTGCATTTTCAAGCATGAAAGTCTCGTTGGGAATAAAGCAAGTCCACCCGTTCACCGCACTATTTCATCCAGCATTTTTACTTTTGTACATTTCTAGTCCATGAATTTCAGAGTGATTTTCATCAAATGGATGGCAAATAGCATTATCCATAAATCTAGATTTCATTGGTAAGCTCAGTTTTTTAAACTTTCCAGTAATATAGATAGAACTTCCTGATGGTAGAAGACACAAATCTCGATGTTGGATCTTAGTTTTGCCTATGGTTCGTGTATCTGGATTTCATAGAGAGCAGCTGAATTATCAAATACGACATCTGATTGAATTTATAGAATTTCGTCCATTTTTCAGGAAGCAGCAGAACATTATACAAGTGAATTTCTTCGATGAACTTTTAGACCCAGACTTTGGAGAATTTGAATACTCTTCGATTTTCACGGACTTAAATTCTTCAATCAACTGATTGTCGATTGATATGATGAAATGCTTATATTTGTGCTAGAATTCTAAATAATCCCCATTAGATAGATTTGAAATGAAGTTTCATAGTATTTTCCTGTCCTCGTAAATTAACGAAAATTCCTTCTTGATCAACTATTCCAATTTGAAGATGATCTATAGATTTAACATTCAGTGGTAGATACACCAAGTGGTCAAATTTGACCCGGACTGACAAAAAAAAAAACAACATTTTAACGTATTTTAATACAAATCTTTATTATCGCCTTCGAAATAGGTTCCTTTCAAGCCAATAAAAGTTTGCTAACGCTTAATCCAATTTTCATATACCTCTTGTAAGCCTCACTGGGGATTTTTAAGTTTCGGAAAGAGGAAAAAGTCACAGGGAGCCAAAAGTGATCAATACGGTGGCTAAGCGATGACTTTCATTTCGTGTTTGAACAAAAAATCAGACACAATCATGCTGCAATTTGCCGGCCCATTATCGTGGTAAAAAAAACATGAATTGTCTGCCCGCAGATCAGATTGCTTACGACGAATTGCTTCACGTAGAAGCCTCAAAACGGCCAAATAATATTCCTTAATAACCGTTTGATGGAACGAAACCATAGTGAACTACCCCATGGTAATCGAAAAAAGATGAGGATAACCTTGATTTTCGCCCTACTTTAACGTGGTTTTTCGGTTTCGGCTCATTTTTGGAAGGCCATTCGCTAGATTATTGGACACTTTCGTCGTCATATTCATAAACCCATGTTTCGTCACCAGTAATGATGCGTTTGATGAATGTAGGGTCCTTAGCTATGTTTTGAAGCATTTCTTTTGCGATTTCTACTCTACGTTGATTTTGCTACGTTGAAAACACGCGGATGTTTTGGAATTAGTCTAGCATTGGTAAGCTTCATATGCAAAATATTAATCAAAATCTATTGAGCCGATCCATAAGAGATGCTGAGAGCGTCTGCTGTCTCGCTGATGTCGACAGGACGATTTTGGAGCACCATTTCCTCATCTTTTTCGATGTTGTCGTCGTTAACAGAGATGGATGGGCAATTTGCATGGGGCAAGTTTTTGACGACTTCGGGACCTTCACTGAATGCTTTGTGACACTCAAATACTTGCAAAAATCCACATTATTTATCAACGTACCATACATACAATCCTCGAACATACAAGAAATGTTTAAAAATTTTAATAATGAAAACTATACTTATAAATTTTACGAATACAACTATTTTATAATTAGCATGATTGGAATTGTCTGTTACTCACTGAAATGGAAAAGAAATGTGTAAAAAGCATAAGTTAAAATCCATTTATCTTTATTGCAGAATGTTATGTAATTCTACGCGCCTTAGATAAAATTCTTGAAAAACCTGAAAAAAGGTTCGTATTTTTCTCTGATTCACTGAGTATTCTTCTTAAACTCAAGTTAATAAATTTAGATATTTTTATAAAAACATTGAGGTTCATCTCATTCTCATATAGAGGAAAACGTTATAGCTAATAAATTAGTAACTTTTTCAGCAACAGTAGAAAAATCAAATATTGTACTAGCTTTCAATGCTCTCTATGTAATATATGACAAAAATTGGATAAACAATACAAATACGAGTATTAAAGAAGAAACTGCATTTCAATGCGTGTTATAATTTAAATTATATTATAAATATGCCAAAAAATCTAGATTTATGCATTCCAATTGGAACCGCTGCAAAATTGTAACTATAAATCTTTGTAGAGACAACTATTATAATTTTTTTAACTATCATTACTATGAACAAGACCTAAATAATATATTATGACAATATCTGTTATTTGATTCACAAAGATTAAAACTACTAATTAGAATACAAATCAATGTACAACTTTTTCTAACTGTTTAAATGCTTCTTGCTGAGCCAAATAATGCATCATGCATATATTGGAACGTATATTCTTAAGAAAATGTAATTTTTATGTATAAAATGACTATAAAACTACTATCATTTTGATGCCAAAAGAAGTTTTTCATTAAGTTTCAAACATGCCTTAATAAATAAAAAAATATAAATAAGTTGCATCTGTTAATTAAAATCCGTTACCTTTTTTGTAAGTACATAAAGTAGTTGCAATATAAGTGACTGGTTTATTTACTATACTATTCTCACTTATTTAACTGTCAGGTGCATCTCTTTTAAAAAGCTACTACACTATCGCCTCTGTGGCGCGGCGTGTACATACACACACACACACACACACACACACACACACACACACATATATATATATATATATATATATATATATATATATATATATATATAATAAACGCCTCTTTGCAATGAGCGCCGGTGTTGAATCTGGAGTAGAAATCATTCTAGGCATGCCTGGCATAAAATTCAGCTGGGAGACAGACACCCTGTGTAGGTCCTATATCACGCGTGTATTCATGCGCATGGGTACGTGCCCAATTCCGGCCTGTACAGATACGTATGCCAATCCTAATCCGCGTGCTTGACAAATTTCTATTCAGGATCGCTCTCCCGCCGAATATCGAGCGTGCGTGCAAAAACGTCTACATATACATGATGTACCGTCAATGCTTGTCTATGTGTATACTGTACATACGATATATATACGAGCGCACAAAATTCAAACGATACCACGACTGTTCATAAAAATCACTTTATTTATTTCTAATCTAGCAAGGAGACCCCATGACATTTGGGTCATCAATTTGGCTGAAATCGACTCCGATAACCTCATCCATGACCTATGCACAGTTTTAGGGCCTAACGTTCACAATTTCCCTAGATATCAATACTTCACATTTAAAAATCATGTATACATGATCCTTCAAATTATTGTACATGAAAGTATAAGATAAGACAAGTATGGTGTATTGGAAATGCTAATTATTTAAAAGCTTTTCCATATAATGTATTGTATTTATATAAATGATATTTTTTTCTAACTAAACTTCAGAGTCACACGTAAATATTCTTCATTCTTAATCTTTAAAGGGCCGGAAAGCCCATATAAAACCATCGTTGAGCGTGCTGACACAAGAACAGTCGTCCCAACGGTATAAGTCCGGGGAAAAGACGAGACTCGACGATTCGCTTGCGACAATCTTTTGCTAACCGTTATTTTATCGTCACTCTACCATTACAATACTTATGTATCTTCTCTCGTTTTTCACTTTGCTGCTTATTTTTACTAACTTTCCTGCGGAATATCTTTTGATTTTGATTTGGTCTTTAAATACATACAAAATATTAGTATTCAGCGTAACAACTGATAGTCCATCAACTGTCTACAACATTTCCTTCCTTGAGCCAAAATAATGAGTGCTTGAAGTCGTGGTGAATCAGAACCAGAAGAGGAGTATGCTGACGATAGGACTGGTGAATCATAACCAAATGCTTCATCAGAAATTTTTTATGGTCCTGAGAGAGCTGACGGTGTATTTTTCGATTCTGTCTATTTCTCTTCCATAAAAAGCTTTGTAGATCATGTTAATTTTTATGACAATATTCGTATAACAGAACATACTCCATAAGTTTACTTTGAATTCTTTATGGACTCGAATATTTTCAAAGTAATTTTGGAACAAACAAATATCTTCCAGAAGGAAAACTTCAATCCGTTCCATTCTAATATGGTTCCCTGGAAAGATGTAACAGTAGAAGAATTGCGAATCTTTCTTGCTCTAATTATCAACATGGGCCATGTTCATAAATGTAATCACAAAGATTATTGGAGTATGGATCCTCTATTATCCACACCAATATTCAGAAAATATATGACTCGTAATAGATATCTTCAAATTTTACAGTTTGCATTTTGAAATTAATAGGAAGAATGCATCACCCTACAAGAACGATCATCTGAGGAAAATTAAATCTGTAATATATATTCTAAATCAAACATTTTCCTCTACTTTGCATACTAAAAAACCTTTGCATTGATGAAAGTTTGATGCTATGGAAAGGAAGATTAAAGTTCAAGCAGTATTTACCCTTAAAAAGAGACAGGTTTGGTATATACATTTTTCGAAATGGTTTATTGTGAGACTGGATTCCTATTACGATTCATTATCTATACAGGAAGTCATACAGGTTATGAAAAATTTGATTTGGAATTTTCTGAAGATATAGTAGTTGATTTCCTAACACCATATTTCAAAAAAGTTCACGTTATCTTCATAAATAATTGGTACTCGTCTCCTCAACTTGCTAATTGTCTCCATGACAAAGATACTGGTATGTGTGGCAACGTGAAGCAAAGCAGAAAAGGAATGCCCAAGCTTGCCAGTAAATTGAACCGTGGTGAAATTGAAGTAGTTCATACCAATTCTTCGTTAGCAATTAAGTAGATGGACAAGAAAGAAGCTTGCATGATAACAACAGTCCATGAAGTTAGTTACACAAGTACAGTGAAGAAACATTGGAGTAATGATAAATATATTATAAAAGCAATATGTATAGTGGACTACAATAAAAAATGGGAGGGATTGACAATATAGACAGATAATTTTCATTGGCAGAAACGACTAGAAAATCTACTAAATGGTATTGAAAACTTTTTTTTCACTTACTTGATTTTGTTCTGGTAAATTTTTATGCATTACATAAAATGAAAAGTACCATTAGCAAAAAGATTTATTATCCTGATTTTCATTTAGAAGTAGTGAGAGGCTTACTGGGGATAAATTCTGATGCCTTACGTCATTCATGTCAGTCGAATGACTCTCGACTTACTGGAAAACATTTTTCTAATTAAATTGATCAAGTAAAAAACAAAGAAGGCAATTATTGTTTATATCTCAGGAATAAAACCAGACATCGAGGCACTTATGAATGTAAAACTTGTCAAGATGTTTTATGTATAGATCCGTGTTTTGAAACTTATCACATTAAAGAAGTCTTACCTTGATCAAGCTAGAAAAAATTATAAAAAATAAAAGAAAGACATAAAGTCAGATGTTATCGATAGATTCATATAGATCTTGGAAGACTAATGTTAGAAAAATAAAATAGACTTCTGACAAAATGGAAAAATGTAGATATAAAAAATGAAAAAATGTATAAAAAAATTAGGAAAATATTCAAAATAAAAAAAAATAAAAAAGGAGCTATATTACTCTCTACCTCCATATTGTTAGCTTTGGGTAAAGCAGAAGGAGAGTAAAAGGCCTAAAAACTCCACATTTCTAAAAAAAAAGCGCGACTCAAACGACATAAACTCTGAGATGGCCATATACTCAGAGTATAATTATGTCTATTCACAATCAAACAAGTGTCAGATTTAGATGTAGCATCGCGGGATACTCCCAGATATATTTTTTGTTTGATTATATATGATACTTTCTGCATTTGACCTTGAAGTTACCTTCTTTGACCTTGAATTACCGTGATTATGAGCAGCTATGACCGATTAGACTCCATATTTGGATGCAGTATATCTCAAAACCTGAGAATATGATTTTATTCCAATTTTACCGAACTATAAATTTTTCATGACCTTCCAGGGCCGGAAAGCCGATAGATCGGTTCAGTCCATAATAGGACCAATGTACGTAGTTGATGGGTGATACAAGATATGATTTTGGGAACTTTTAAAGGAGGTGGTACTTTATAAAGAGGTGGCACTTTCAAACCTCAAAACCCGGCTCTTAAAAGGTAAAAAAAGTTATAGCTAGAGATAGTAATAAAATGACATTTCAGGATTACATTCAATTATTTCTCATTTAAGGAAGAGGATGTATTCAAATCAATTATTACATAGTCAAGTATGTGTAAATATGTATGAGTATTAATTCGTGTAGTTTATAAAATGATTACTTATTATTATTCAATAAAAAATTCGCTTATTAAAAGCGTGATTATGCATTGACTCATTTCTAATGTGGAAATATGATACTCTGAAATAAAATATAAAAATTATTTTCACATATACTTGCGACTTGCAGGTCCGCCTTTGAAAAGTTTATGGTAATTTCAATAGTTTAAAAAATTTTGAAGAATAGTATGTTTTGATGAATGGATGAACACATCGAATGAATTAAAATTAATTAATCGTAGATTGCATATTTAAGAATGCTTATAAAAAGACATTGAATGATTTAATATCATATATTTTTAGCAACAATAATGTATTATTTTATAAAAGAAACTTAAATTTACTGCAGCACCATCAATATGGATTTGGAGTCCACAAATAGTAGATGAATAGTGTATAATTCGGTAAAATAATAATCGATGACCTATCCTTACATACTAATAGTAGAACACTAGTGTCTTTAGAAATCCTACCTATATCAATGCCTAATTGCTTGAATATTTTAAACATTTATCGATAAATCCTGTTAACTTTTACCTTAATTAATTTTTATTGATAGTAAATTATTTACCATCAAGATTATTAAATATGCATCAATATTCAACAAATATTTGTTACGTTGTTTTTTAAAAAGTAGCTCATTGTCTATACATAAATTTAAATTGTTTTTCTTAAATTTTTGTTTTCACTATCTTCCACTTGATTTAATCTATCATTTCTAAGAACACTATGCTTCCTTAAGAGTAAATAACATTAACATTTGAACAATCATCCTTACGAAGATGTACAATTATATTTTTATAACATTACAATTACTTTGTCAGATAAATTTTCAGTATTCTTATGAGATTTTGTTACCAGTGATTTAATGGAAAGTACAATTTATTGAATCCGAAAACTGATTTTCAACTGATTTCACATAATTTTCTCCATACATGATTTCGATTATTGTAAATCATTTAAACTGATTCAAAATAATTTTTCAATGACTTGTGAAAGAGAGTACAATCATTTCATAGAATGAACAGGTTCTCAGTATATTTTTATATGCGTAGGTATTCTACAATTCCCTTGTTTACCAAAAAAAATTTTTAAAGACGGGGCCGCAAGTCTGAAGTACGTGTCAAAATAATAGATAGGCTCTAATAGGCATACTGGCAGAGTAAAAACTGTGCCAGAACTTATATATTTAATCTAGCACACTCCCACTTCTCAACATTGTGCCAGTATTCCGCCTGACGCCACAACGACGAATTACTCAAGTTTCCTTTCAATTGTCTGAAGGAGTTCGAAGTGCACCTCGAAATGTGGCATTATGCCTATAGCTATTAGTTGTACTTTTTCTTTGTGTTCTCCTATTGCTTGCAGTTGTAGGAGTGATTTCGGTTATTTAAATATCATTTTTATAATCTCCAATCTAATGAACTATATGTGCTCATGTAAGATCAATTAATAACAAAATTATGCGGACGCCATTGAGATCGAGAATGCTTTCGTGATGAGAACATGAGATGTGGAAACTTTCCACATACTCTTATAATAAGTTGTAAGATTTGTCACGCTTATTTTCGAAAAGTTTACTTTGAATATATTTAGTCCACGTGGTTCTTAGGAAATCTTTATTATTTTCTCATGTAAGACGCATGTAACCGTGAATGTTGATTATACTCCACTTAATGCTAGTGGTTATATTTTTCGATTTGAGTTTCTATTGATCAAAAGTTATCGAAAACAGTTGGTCTGTTATGTACTCATACAAGGTCGAAGAAATATTGATAAATAAATGACTTTTATGTTTTATAATGCGAGGTCCTACTGAATCACGTTTGAAACCATCGGTTACGCAGGAGTGGGATCTAAGGGTTAGGGGGGCATTTTCATGACTTAGAGAATCCGCTTACTGCTACTGATTATAGGTGGGAATTATTATAGGGAGCACGAGATTATTGAGGAAACCGAAAGGGAGAATTCGTTTTCCTTATCTCTCATTTTCTTTTGTAAACCAAATTATTCAGAATGACCAGTGTGACGTTCAAACTTAAATTTTTGATGTCACACGGGAAATTCAGCCGACGATTTAATACCGGTGATTACCGAGGAATTTCCTCTTTATTTTCGGTCTACGCTTTACGCGTTGAAGCCGGGAATACGCGGGGCAGATCGCGAAACTTCTCAGTGGGCGCGACGCGACGCGTGAAATACGCCATTCAGTAAGACCACTGCCAAGCAGCTCTATCCCAAACGGTTCGGATTTGGATTGCCGGCGGTTACAATATCCTCTAAGGGTAGTAGCGGCGTGAGTTTCCTTAGCCTTCAAGCTACGCCTTAGGATAGCGCGCTTATTTTCAACGGAAGCTACAATACGGAGCGACAATTTTTTGTCTGCCCAGTTAGCATCCTCTGCCCGGAAAATGAACGCGTGTATCGCGGTTTAGAGTTTTTCAAGGAAAATAATATACTTCGTTTCTCATACTTACTGTTTAATTCATGGAAATGATAGCACGAAAATTTAAACTATTTCAGAATCAAATGATCTGTACGGAGCGAACGCGAACGGCAGTCTGCTTTCTGCAGTTTCGAGGGCCCGTATTTATAGTCAGGACCCGCCGCCACCGAAATTTTCTCCACAGAAAATTACATGGTGGTGGGGGAGATAAAGGAACGTTTTTCTTCATAGCAAGAATTAGCGCTCCGTTCATCTCGTATAATTATTATGATTGTATACGATTCCTTATGTCTAAATTGCTATAGAAACTTATAGAGAAACTTGTAGAGAACTATGTTATATTGATAAACTTATGCGTCGTTAGTTAAACTTAAATTTAATAATTTAAATGCTAATAGCACTGCTGTATGTCAATTGTTTATAATGACATACAGTTGCTAATAATAATTAGAATAATAATAATAGAAAACTTAATTATAATACTTGCTTTAACGGCACTTAATGTAAAAGCATTCAAATCATGGAAATAGATATTAACTATAAGAATAATAGTAATTATAATAATAATTCCTGTATGTATTAAACTATATATAACTTAAACATGTCAATGGTATTTAACCGTAGAGATAATAATATTGATATTAATTATACTAGCGCTAATAATAACAATAACAGTAATAATAAAAAAGATTAAAAAATAGCGCTGAATATTAACTGTGTAACCTAGTAGTAACAATATAAATCAGTGGTGCAAACAATAACAATGACAATGACAATAATAGTAAACATAGTAGTAAACATCGTAGTAAAATAATAAAGAAAATTATTATTGAATAATGCTAGTAGAAACAGTGCAAATTAGAAGTATAATAATAATAATAATATTTTTTTTTAGAGGAAGAGAAAGTTCCTTAATGGACCCGGGGACCGGCCTCCGGGTATGTGGAAATCACCAACACAAAGGCCCACTAAAAAACTACCACCTCGGTGC
Source organism: Sycobia sp. Sy_11 (assembly GCA_018907035.1). NCBI lineage: Eukaryota > Metazoa > Arthropoda > Insecta > Hymenoptera > Epichrysomallidae > Sycobia > Sycobia sp. Sy_11. Next base: position 255,996 of record JACCIC010000264.1, on the reverse strand, counting down.
ATTCCCTCGACTGCTTCCCACAGCTCTGAAAAGAGCTGCAATTCGAAGTCGGCAGGCGTGCATCGAGGAGACCTCCTCTCCCTGGACCATTTAATTAATATTTGCAAATAATAGAGAATAAAATAAATATGTAAACGGAAATTCAAAAGAAATTATTAATTATTAACGGCAAATTACAAAATATCTCGACGCTGACAAAAATTCTTAAATAAGTTTATTCAATAAAATGTTCAGCCTCCAAAAAAGACCAATACCTCTCAGATGAAACAAAGTTCATTCGACGCATTATTTAATTCTACATCCGGGCTGATCCAACTTCAATCTGTACTTTACGAATAAAATTGATAAAATTTGATGTTATTTCGCTTTACTGCAAAGCGAGGATCTCTATCGTGCAGACGATAGTTAGATACAAATTTTCTTATTTTTTTCAACTATCTTTGAAAAAAATTATGAAAGTAGTAAGAGTCATCCCAGTTGTAGAATTTTTAAAAGTTTCAGATAAAATTTCTTTAGACATTGTAAAACGTAAAATGAGGACGCAAAACGAAATTTATTATTTATATATTTTCATTTCCGTTTTAGTGATTCATCATGGCGTTGAGATCACGGTATAGAGCACCCTTAATTTAGAATCGTTCCGAACACTGCTATGAGATATTTCTCTTTATCAAGTATTATACAATGAAAGAAATGAAGTATATTCTTATAATCAGCAATTCCTATAAAAAAATGAGACGATAGCATTATCGTAAAAATTTTTCCCCCTTCGTATTGCCTAAAATTTGACGAAAAATTAAAAGAGGTATAAGGCACACGAATATATGACCATCACACGCGGTGTAGCCAATAGTCATTTTGTCATATTACCGAAGCTGTAGCTTTGTCTCACGGTGGAGACTATTGCTGAACAGAAATAGACTCTTAATTATGCTCTCTCTCTCTTTATCTACCCTGCATCAACAGCAGCTATCTAATACATATACATGAGAGTTTAGATCACATGGAATCCCTTTGCAGGCCCCACGAGAGTGGATAAAACCAGCGTCTCGAATCTAAACTATAAAAATGTGATTTCTCATTCCCTTCCTCCTCTTCGAATTCGTCAAGGACATTATCGGATTCTTATCGACTATTGCATGCGGACGAGTATTTCGTATACGCAAACATGAAATATATTGAAAGTATATGATGGTCCTAATCAGGTGACGACCGATTGATTAAAAAGTACTCTAGGTTTTTAAGAATATCATATAAACATTCAATTATTGACAATTTCTGTTAATCATGCCCTTTCTTTAATAAGTTTACATATCGCTGAAAAATTTGAAGTAAATTGATCATATGCAGATACGATTAAATTTTTGGAATTTCTATAATCAAAAATTATATAAATCAAATTTAAAAAATTTTTTTACACTGTTTGACAAACTTAACTAATTAACCTAACCACTGGTTTTGGTGGTTGGCCGACGGTTATGCATAGCCATAGAATTTTAATAAAATATGCGATATAATACTAATATAATAGAAGATTGCGTTCGCTCTGTATTACGTGCGGGTGCATATTGTAATGTCCAACTAGTGTTGGTGCCACGCGGTAAACTAGATGCCACTAGTTCCCCATGGCTTTGTCCCTCTTTTTTCAGCCTACGATTAACGCGTTTGAAACCGAGGATCTACGAGGCAGACCGCGAAATAAGGTTCTTCACGATTTGATGTGACGCGCCGCGATTGCTACGCCGCTTACAAAAACCACTACCGAAGTAGCCCTAATTTAAGTGGTAGGATTCGGAGGCGACGGCTTCTTTCTTGTCGGTCTGGCCAGCGCCTTCTGTCCTGAAACGAGCGTGCGTACCTCTGATTCCAATTTTTGGGCGTATCTAAAGGTAGCAGCGGCGCAATTTCTTGGCCAACGAATTACCTCTTAGATCTCCGCGCTTAATCTCAGCGGAGGCAACAAGGCCGAGCGACAATTTCTTGTCAGCCTGGCTAACACCTCCAGCTCTGAAAATGAGCGCGTGAATTGAGGTTATCGGATCGCAGAAAAATAAAATCTTGCCCGAAATTTCTACTTACTTTTATTTCAAACATAATTAGTACAACGTTTCGTAAAACAGAACTGTACGGAAAGAACGCGACTGGCAATCTGCTTTCCGCAGTTTTCAGGGCCTGTATTTATAGTCCCAGCCCGGCGCCGCCGAAATTTTCTCCGCAGGCAATTACATCGTGGTAGGAGAGATGAAGGGACGTTTTTTCTTCATAGAGAAGCCCTGCGTTCATCTCTTACAATGATGATGATTATTTCTATCTTTCTAAACTGCGTACAACTAAGTTATATTTTAAAAGCATATTTCTATTTATTTATAAAATAAACACACGCGTCATTAATTAAATAACGTTATTAATGATAATACTAAGATAATGTGAATAATAATAAAAATGAACACAATCATAAAGTTAATTTTAGCTTATTTTACGTTGTGCTTAAATATAAAAACATCTTAATCGCGGTAACAATAGCAATAGTTAATAATATATTAGTATAACTTACTAATAATAATAATTATAATAATTCCTGTATGTGTATAGTTTCAAAATACGTCAATAATATCTACTCGCAGTAACAATAATTCTAAAGAGGACGACAATTGTCCTCATAGTATTATGAGCGATATTAATAATAATGAAATTAATATTGATATTAATAATCGTAATATTAGTAATAACAATCGTAATTGTAATGATTAATAACTAGCGTTTACAGCGGTCGCGTATACTAGTAGTAAAAGTAGTAATAATTATAGTAAAAATATCAAATTACCAATGAGTAGCGCGTAAATATTATCATGTAAACTAATAGGAATTTTATAAAAGTATTATTAAACATAATAATAATAATAATGAGGATAATAGCAATAATATTCGAATTGTAATATTAATAAAAACAGTTATCATAATAGTAATTGTAATGGTTAATGTATATCGTTTACAATTATAGTAAACATAGTAAGAATAGTGATAATGATAATAAAAGAAAATTATCAACGAATAGCGCAGAAATATTATTATGTAAAATAATTATAAATGTAATTTTTTTTTTTTTATAGAAAAGGAGAAAAATCATTTATGAATCCAGGGGACCGGTCCCCGGGTAGGTGGGAATCACCGACACAAAGACATACCTACTAAAAAACTACCTCCTCGGTGCATTCCCTCGACTGCTTCCCGCAGCTCTAAAAAGAGCTGAAAGCCGGAGTCGGCAGGCGTGCACCTAGCAAACCACCTCTCCCTGGCTCGACTCCCCAATCCGGAAACCGTCGTTAGGCATTACTTCGGGGAGGGAAGCAGGATGTTCCTCTTTGGGTGCCATCAGATCCCAGCCAAATGGAAGAATCTAGGGAAGGTTCGCCTTCTTCCGCCTGAGGATATCCTCGACGAAATAGGCAGTCCTTTCCCATGTCTCCTGGCTGGAGAGCATCAGGAGGATGATATCTTCCGGGCTAACCCTTTCACCATTTTCCCCCAGCAGCCCTCTGCTGCTCCCGCTGCTCGCACACAAAAAATGTATAATAGGCATCGCCTTTTGCGGATCTACAAACTTAGATCCGCGAATTTGTTCATCTTGTGCAAGAACGCGCGGAAGTACCCCTGGCCGGTTAGCATATGGGTGAGGTACAAATTTACCTCCTCTTCCAGCCGACCGATCCACGGGGTCACCTGACTTATAAGTCTGGCGGACCACCTTCCACGCGTATCTTTCTCCCACCTCTTCTGCCAGCAAGTCAATGAACGTTCTCTAGTTTGCAGCTTCGCTTTGGCTTGGCGAAGTGTTCTCTTTATCTGATAGACGAACTTCCGCTCCTGGGCAAGGAGGTTTACTGGGATCAGCCCGGTAACCACTAAGGAGGCGGCCTCCGAGACCGTTCGACACGAACACGCTACACGAAGAACCCATCTCTGTATAGCCGCCATGCGCCTGCGATACTTTTCGAAAAGGAACGTATCGATCCAGAATTCAGCACCGTAAAGCATGACGGACTCAGCAGCTTGTATTAGCAGACGCCTGATGCAAGGGCGTGTTCCTTCTACGTTGACCATGAGCCTTCAAAGGAAGGCCGTCACAAGTGCCGCCTTATCCGTCGACCTCCAAATATGTTCCCAGAAGGCGAGCTTCATATCTAGCATCACCCCCAGGTATTTGACAGATGCCGATGCCTTGGTCAGAACCGACATTTCCCCAATAATCAGCGGTTACACTCTGAAGACGCGCTGCTTCGTAAGGAGTACAATCTCAAATTTAGCCTTCACTAGTTCTAGCCCGTGATCATCCATCCAATGGCAAATTCTGTACATGGTCTGATCAAGGCGCGTTTGAGCCCGAGTCATATTGCGTGTTTGAGCCAGAGTCATATTGCGCGCAGTAATAACAGCTGCCACGTCATCCGCATACCCAATCAGCGAGCAGCCTTCCGGCATGTCCAACCGAAGGATCTCGTCATACGAAATATTCAATCGCAGTTAGGCTGCATCGTTAAGTCCGCATCTGCTACAATCTTTTTTATGATAGAAAGGCGTGCACCGCGCAGGCATGTGGCATCGAAGCTCGTCGTCGGACGGGACATGGACAGTTTATATATACAAATGTATAAACGTATTTACTCTCAGCTATTGCCCTGAGAATACCTACGGGTCTTTTTCTTTCTTCTATATATGTATATATTTTTATAGAAAGCTCGAGCAGCGTTGCTCGAAAGATATTATTCCGAAAAACTACAAGATGATTTCATTGGATGTGGTATCTTTATTTACAAATGTACCTTTAGAATTATTAATTGATATTGTACAAAAGAAATGGCATTAATTTACATACAAAATTAAAAATGAATGAGTTTATTAAAGCAATTAATTTAGTTCTTTTATAATACAATTTTTTCGTTTGATAATCAATTTGATGTAAAAAAATACGGATATCAAATGGAGTCACCTTTGTCACCGGTTATAGTCAATTTAGTTATGGAAAAAATAGAAAGTAATGCTTTACCAAAATTGGTTTTTGAACCAATGATATTGAAGAGATATGTTGATGATATCTTTACAATTGTTCCAGAAGTTTTTGTGGATGAAATCGTGGATATTTTTCATTCTGTATATGTCAGAATTCAATTTACAAGGGAGATTGAAGTCAATAATTAGTTGAGTTTTCTGGACATTAATGTCATTAGATGTAGTAATAATAAAGTAAAGCTTAATTGGTACGGAAAACCTGCTTGGTCAGGTAGGTTTTAAGATTTTAATTCACATCACCAATTTAGAAACAAAATTGGAGCACTGAAAGGTGTCATTGATAGAGCAATAAAATTGTCACATAACGTTTTCAGACAAAATAATTTACAGATAGTAAGAGAAACTTTCATTAATAATGGATATGCAATTAAATTTATTCATAAATTAATTGCTGAGAGATTGTTTGACATTTATAACATAATGTACGAGTTGATGTTAACTGAGGCAAAATTACTGTCTTACCCTATGTTAGAGAATTATCTGAAAGAAATAAAAGAAATTTTCGGAAATATAACATTCATATTTTCGTTAAAAGTAGCAATAATTTAAGTAAGTATATATATATATATATATATATATATATATATATATATATATATATATATATTGTGACGAGTGTCACAAGGCGCCTGCGCCGACTTGTCCAGAAAGAACGAAGACGATGCGCGCGCCATCCTACGACGAGGGAAACCTCAAGGCGCTCGCGCCTTGTGCTCGGCACCGTCTCTCGACCCCTTACCCCACTGTTCCACGAGCCACGCACAGCCGTCTGCGGAGAGACAGCGAAGTTTGGTTGTCTCATCAATGCCATCACATGGCCTAGAGTGCCGAGTCGAACTCATATGAGAAAAAAAGTGCGCGTTTATTTTCTTTGTATCACTTGTGCCTTAAATAACCGCATAAATGAACTGTATTACAATACTAAGCTAATAATCATACGTTTGCGATACTGCCTTCGTCGTGTAAATCTAAGGTGTATGCAACCGAATCATTCGATGGACGACGGTACGGATTTCGTCATTATTTTTAAAATTGGCCCATGTTATGATGCATTATTTAATAAGGTTAAGTTAAGTAAAGCGAAATAAGTTAAAACGAAGACAATGAATCTCAAAAATAACTATAAAGAATTTGATGTACAAAAAACAAATAGTGAATTTAAGACAATTATAAATAATAATGACAGTGTTGCAATAATCAGACAATGAAAAAGAAAGAAGAGAGAAACAACTGTAAATAATGTCACAAATAATAATTAAGAAAAAAAAATCAACCTAAAACAGTAACAATAAACAATAATAGAAAAAAAAGGAAAAAGGATATTGCTAAAAAAAGATAAAGAATTTGGAGAAACAACTATACATAATTTAGATAATATCATAAATAAAATTTACTGACTGTAGAAGGAGGGATGCATAATAGTGAAATTATAATAAGTAAAATATACTAAACTGGTGAATAATTTCGAAAGTGTTAAGAACAGAAAAAATATATTAATAGAAATTCGGAAGGATAACAATGCTAATGTCATTGATAAGGATAAAGGAGCTAGTTTCTACTTTAATAAGCAGTAGTGGTATGTTAAAATGGCAATGGCAAATAAGACGCTTCAAGATGTAGATAATAAGGAACAAAAAATGACGAAACACTAAGTAAAGAGCCGGGTACTCACACTGATGAATTATGAATTCTTGAAAGATCATTAAAGATTTGTTCACGAACTATAACTCAAATTGGTGAATGCACATGCAATGAAACAAATGATTGATAATTATGTAGCCGATTATTGAAGATGCTATTTAGTAAATTAATCTATGCAAAGGAAATGATACAGGATTTATTAGAAAAATAAAAAGATATAAAAGTGAAAAAAGGAAGATGAAAGTTACTATGAACCAGTTCCAAGACGGCAGGGAGTGACAAAGAAGTATTCGCGACAGAATGCTATATTTTTTTGTTTCTATATATTTCATAAGCTCATTCAACGGGCAAGTTTATAAACTCATTATTAGATTATATAAAACTTTATGATATTTAAGAGTACTCCTCAGGAGTACTGCTACGGTATTAAATATCGATTTTATTAGAATCTTTTCTTTTATCATCTTAATTATAAAGTTAGCAGTTCTTGATTTGAAATCTAACAAGTTTTTCCATTACAAAGTGATACCAAGATTTTATATGGCTATGAGATAATTATATTATAATATGGCTATTCGAAAAGATATTGTTCAAATACGTTTGATATTGTTTCTTAGCAAAATACAAATGAAAAATTATTTGTTTAAAGTTTACTTATATCACGGTAAAATATAAAACATTCTTTATGACATTTATAATGCGCAGTTTTAAGCTAAAGTGAAATTTTTCGCAGCTTCTTCGTCTTTAAGCCATATAATCACGTACAATCGTATATATGTTATATGTTACATAAAAAAAAGTATGCGCATAGAACATATTCTGTATACTTGTTGTTATCTTATTGCATTTAGACAATTTTTTCTTTTTTTTTGTTATCGGAATTCACGACTCGAATTTGAAAGAGACGCGCGGCACGTCACTCTGCCTGGAGTCGTCGAGATGACGAGAAGAAAAGAAAGTAAACAGCGGGTAGAGAGGAGTGAAACAAGTAGATAAAAGGTAGGAGAGTATTTTAGTGGATAACCGAAAGAAAGAGGGTAAAGGGAGCACTGGGGCAAGGTGTGATGAAGGAAAGGGGTGAGAAGGAATTTCGAGTGTCAGAAGGAAAGAGAGTAGAAATATAGGGAAGACTCGAGCGAGGCAGACGAGATAGAAGTTGAAGACGCGCCTTGAAGAGAGGCCCGAAAGGAAGGAAAAGGAACTGGGATTAAAGGAGAAAGTGCAGGTGAAGTAGGTAGCGGAGGACGGGCCGTCAAAGGCGACGACGCGACGCCTCTTCGGACTCCTGTGGTGGTGCCAGCGTACCCTCCTCCCTTCCAGCTACGGGCCCGTCATTGTCACCGTCCCCCCATCACCGACAAGGTGAGTGCGCGCTGCGCGGCCAGGTGTCTGCACGTTGGGTCGGTTCCCCGGGAAGCGATCGCGTCGGCGGTCGCGTCGGCGGTCGTGATGATCGAGACGTGTCGGGCGCGGAAATCGCGCGATAACGTAAATTACGCCGTGAAGCTAGAGCGATCCATGGACTCATTTAAGTGTAAGTATAATTTAATTTCTGTGTTTTCATTTAACTATTTACATAATTTTATTTCTTTATTTATTTATTTAATTTTATTATTTATATATTTTATTATTTATTTTATTTATTATATTTTATTTTTATTTTACATAATTTTAGTTTATTTATTTATTTTATTTATTATATATATTTCAATTTTATTTTATTATGTAATCAACTTTTTAATTTATTTCATTTTATTTATTTTATTAATATTTCATTGATTTTGTAATTTAATTTATTTTGGTATTTATTTATGTAATTTATTTTATTATTTAATTGATTTATTATTTATTTGAGTTCCAGATACGTCAGAGCTCGCAAAACACATTAAAAAAATGATACAACAAAGGAGGCCGCATCTAAAATACAGAAAAGTAGCCCTAGCCGGTGCGGTAGCAGTAGTAGCAGCGGCAGCAGTAGCACATTAACTATAAAAGATGCAGATCAACCGAAATAGCGAGAAAAGCCGAATAAACGGAGAATTATTTATTTTTTATCAGAAATTTATTTTTTCATGATCAGAAATTTATTATTATCAGAAATTATATTATGATGAATTATGTAATATAAAATATCAATATAAATATCTGCATAAAAAATAATTAAAAGCAAAATAGTTAAAGAGTTTTGTAAATTTAAAGTTATAATATATTATTATAATTATAATTATATTAAAAAAGAATAAATTTCATCATATATACCTAATATTTTTTAATTTTTTGAATTATCCTTCCTTCAAATCCATTCAACAATGAATTGAATATTTATAAAATACAGATTAAAAATGCATATGTATTTTGATAATTCATAAATAATTTATGAAGATATTTTTATTAATTTTAATTTTAATTTACTCTTATCAATTACTTTATACTACGCCGAATTAATATTATAATCTTAAATTAATATTCACTTAATTTTCTACTAGTTTTTCACAGTTATTAGTAAACTACATAGTTGCATGTTCGGTTCTCTATATGTAATTTCAGTTTATTAATAATTAATGCAATTTTATCAAAATAATTAATATTAGTCAAAAGAAATATTTAAAATTTATTTTAATAATTCATGAGTAATTAATAATTAAAATTTAATAAATCTAAAAATTTTTGTTTATTTAAATAAATAAGTTTTTTTTCTTTTTCTTTATTTGTAATCCTGTATCTGATTATTGTCCCGTCCTTTCCTGGATTATTGATAATACATTGATATAATTAATTATTAAAAATAATTAAAAATAAATAAATTCCAGGATAAAAAGGTCCAAAAAAAGTAATAGTAAAGAACCTACGGCTCACCCAAATTGTTTTTAAAACAATTTAAACCGTTTATGGTTCTTTACATCTCTATTAACGAGTGCTTTTCCCGGGCATGAATTAAATAAGTACCCCTTTACAATTAAGAATATATTTTTTTATATTAATATACAATTTATTATATTAATATTCTTATGTAATTTCATTTCGTCCATACTTTCAGCTCAAATAATTTTTTAGCCATGTACGTATTATCAAGGCGTGCCGAATCGCACATATTGCTAAATGTCTTGGACATAATTGATAATTGTGACATATCACATGTGAACTTCATTCTGCATTGATTTCAATGAAAGACATTGAAATTCCTCTACATCCGATATCATTCTGGAATTAAATTATATTTTTGAAATAGAAAAAGTCCGAAATTATCAAGGCATGCCGAATCGCAGCATTGGTAAATGTCTTCGACATAATTGATAATTGTAACATATCACATGTGAACTTCACTCTGCATTGATTCCAATGAAAGACATTAAAACTCCTCTACATCCGATATCATTCTGGAATTAAATAATTTTTTTGAAATAGAAAAATTCCGAAAAATTATGACAAAGTATGATAAAAGTGTAAAACGTAAAAAAAATTATCAAAAATGTATGAAAAAACTATCATAAAAGTACGAAAAAGTCTGGTCAAAGTATAAGTATGAATATGAATAAAAAAAGTATAATATATATCAAAATGATTGTAAAAGTATGGAAATTACTCACATGTTTGGTAGAAAGTTCAATAACCATTTCTTCTTCTCAAGTCTTTCACGTATAATTCTTGAAGCGTAATACTGAGTGAAAAAAACATAAATATAGATGCGATGGGTTGAAAGAAGGCCAGTTTAGTTGGTGTCAGCTATGCATTTATGCTTGCATGTAGGAAAGGGAACGCAATGATCTGGTTGGATAAACGTAACCGAAGATATTCACGTTGCCCTACCCCTTTTGACATTGGATGGGCTGCAAGACTATATATCCCTCCCCGCGATTTGAAAGCAATGTTTAGTTTTTTCATTATACTGAATATTTTGCGTTTCCTCTTCCACTTCTTTGCTTTCCTTTAAAAGAGGGCTGTTTTTCATCAAGAAACACACTCGCTGCAATGCAGTCAAATAAGTTCAGTTTAAGCTTTTATTTATTAGTTTCACCGTAAAAGGAAGAAGTGAAAATGGCTTGAAATGCGTCTATCGAACGTCTTGTGCAACTTTAACATGGAATTTTAGTAATGATATGATCGTGATTTATTTATAAATTTAAATCATGTAGACATTCTGAGCTTCATAACTGACGCAGAAAATATCTTTGAAAATAAGGTAAAAGCTTTCTTAGAATAATATAATGCAATAAAAGGTAATTACAATCGAGTTTTCTATACAAAAAAATGCTGAGGAATGGACGGATATAAAATATTTTACGATGCAGAGTGTTACAGTTTACTTGTCTAACGACTTACAGAATCGTTTTGGATGAGTTTTAGCCAAAGGATTCAGGAATGACCTTAAAAAGTATTATTAGTTTATACATATATATTAAAAAATTTTTTCCATACCAGGTCAGATTATATACACCTCTTCCAAAGTTTATAATATTAAAAAAGGTATGCATTATTCGTAATAGCGATAATCAGTGCTTTAAATATGCCATATTTTTAGCGTTAAACCCTAATGTAATTAATCCTCCAAGAGTTCAGAATTATTATCAGTATACGAATGAATCAAACTTTGGTGATATTGAATTTCCACTTAAACTGAAAGATGTTGCAAAATTCGGAAAATGAAATAGTTTTTTCGTAAGTATGTATATGCTTAGAAAGATTGGATGGAAAAATGAGGTAGCGACGTCTTACATTCCATCCAATTAGAAGGAGAAATATGTAAACCTTCTCCTCAGTCAAGATTACTACATCGAAAGATTACTACATGAAAGTAATATTCATGATGATAATACTAATTCCCCGAAATACCATTATGTATGGATTAAAAGTTTGTCCAGACTTTTAAGCTCAGAATTGAACAAAGCATGTGCATAATCGTTTCATTGTGAAATATGCTTACAAATTTTTTATAGTGAAGAAAAACTAAAAAATCACGAATACAGTTGTAGATGTGAATGCAGAATAAATTTCTCAAGCAACTCGAATAACATTCTTAAATTTGAAAATTTGTTGCAGCCTACTTAAAATGAGAATGTCTTATAGCATCATGAAGTGTATATCATAGACTATTATTTAAAATTATCAGCTTATAAATCATATAGGCTAAAAAGAAGAGACAACGTGACACCTGAACAATGGTTTGTTTGCGAACTCAAATTGTAGTAGTAAAAGTGTTTATAGAGATGAATTGTAGAATATATAGATCGAATTTACAAGACACTAAAACCAATGAAACTCACAGATCTTGAAGAATTACAGTTTTGATGGTCATCTATTTGTCACGTGGCAATAAATTTCAAAAGAATCAACTTCCAGTACGAGATCATTGCCATCTTACAGGACGGTATGTTTATTGAATTATTTTATACTTTATTCAATATTTTAAATATAAAGATAAAAGAAAAACAATAGTTTTTTGTTCTCTTCAGTTTCAGAGGAGCTGCTCATAATTCATATAATTTGAATTATAAAGACTCGAGGTACATTCCTGTTATTTTTCATAATCATTGAAATAAATTGGTACATTTTCTTTTCTGAAAGATCGAGTTTCTGTAATACCCCGCAATAAAGAAAAGTACATTTTATTCACAAAGTTAATAGACGGTTTAGATGTAAGTTTTAGATTGATTGATTCATGTCGATTTTTACCGTCATCTTTAGAAAAAATTGGCACCATATCTACAAAATGTACCATTAACTGAAAAGGAATTTCAGTCAGATGGATTTACAAATGAATATATTCATTTTCTTAGGCGGAAAGGTATACTTCCATACGCTGTTGTGGATGGATTAGACAACTTAACTTGTACGAAACTGCCAGAAAAAACGAATTTAACAATCAATTAACTGATTCACATATTACCGATGAAGACTACATGCATTCTGTTCAAATATAACATAGATTCAATATCAGGACGCAAAGAGAATATTCGGACTTATATTTATAAAAATCGGAATTTATTTATATTTATAAAATCGATGTTCTACTGTTGGCTGATGTGTCCGAAAGTTTTCGAGAAACATTTGTTAAATCCTACATCTTATGCCTTGCTCACTTCATACAACTTCCGGATTGACATTTGCAGTAGCTCTGATCACGAAAGTTGAATTGGAACTTCTAATAAATATTGATATGATATTATTCATCGAATCAAGCATTCGAGGAGAAATAAGCCAGTGCTGTAATCAATATGTGAAGGCAAAAAGTCCGCACATATGTTCGTCATACGATAAAAACAAGAAAAAAAACTTTTTATATTACGATATTAATAATTATATGGATGGGCGATGGCACAACATTTGCCAACGGGGAAATTTAAATGGATTGACTATGAATCCAATCCAGATTTCTTCAATGCTCCAGAAGATTCAGATATAGGCTATATTGCTGAGGTATATTTAGTATATCTGTAATGAATCTGGAGCAACCCATGTAGAGGTCTATGCAGAATAAGAGAGGGCGGATATCGAAACCGATGAAAATAGAGTAACACGAGAGAAGTGAAGTCGAACCAATCACCATTGAATATTATGTATCACTTGAAATAATGGATGAGTGGAATCCTGAACAAATCTTGACAATGCTGGAGAGGATAAGCTCAATAGAAAGGGAAAAAGTTGGAGTATGGAGTGAACTATATGAACAACCCATGATGATGAACAGCTCATTCAAGCAGTTGAAGAAGTCGAACGAAACTCCTCAAATGAAAGCAAAACTTTACTGATTTTCAAGGAAAAAAATAATTTTGTATTGTCTGCAAAAAAATACAGAATTATATACGTAATTTTGATTTATTCATTTCTTTTTATGTTATATAGAATGGATCTAGCTACTCTGAATAAATTTGCCGAGAGCATGATCCTACCGAGAAAGAAATGTGTAGAATTGGAGAAAAATCATCAGTGTATGGTGATTGCTCTGAAGCTGGTGAACACTCGATATGGGACGAAAATTCGAGCAAACTTGACACTAGTTTTCAACCATTTTTTCCACAAAAGATATCTTCAGCAATATTAAAAGGTCAAGAATATTTTGCAAATCTAGCGGATCCTGCAAATAAACGATGTTTATTTTTACTTTATCAAGGCGGAAGTTGTTTTAATTTTGATACACGTACTTCTTCAGAAAAAAATTTATAAACATATTTCATGTTAAAAAATCATTTATTTGTCAAAGGATAAAAATATACATGTATGCATAATAATTACATAAATAAATAACATTATAAACATATTGAAATTTTGTTTTCTTATTTAATTGAAAACTGATGCCCTTAAACCTATTCTTACATAAATTATTATTATGTATTAATTTGATTTAGGTCATAAAATCAGAAGACTTCATTTTTATACATCTAACTTCATATATGCATGACTACGACTATTCGTTAATAATTTTTTAACTAGATAAATTTCAGGATACTGAGTTTTTTGAATTTCACTTTCATAAACGCGACCAGAGATTTATTTATTATAATAATCTTTAATGCCGTACTTTATTGAATTAGTCTTTACAACTCTTGTTATTGTGAAAATTTCAGTTGACTAATTTGGTGTATATCGTTTTTCAAAAATATATTTTATTTTACTTATTCGTACATATCTCCTACTTTGTATTTTGCTTTTCTCATATTCATATTTTCGATTGGAAAGTGCTTCATTTTTTTTTTTATTTCTTTTGGTTGCATTTAAAGGTTCGATTCCGACTGTTTGAATTATAAACTTTGAGTAAATCTGATAGGATATCCATCCATTTACAGTTTCTCCGTTTACTGAATTGTATCCACATTACAATTTTCAACGTTTTATTGAATCGATCACATATGCTTGCATGAAGATTACTGTGTGAAGAATATATATTTATTTTATACTTTTTCACGAGATTTTGAAAGTAAGAATTGTAAAATTGTTTTTCTTGATCAGTTTGTAGATTAGATGGTACTCTTCCTTTGCTTCAATATCTATTCATAGTCATAGTAACATCGTTGCCACTCTTTGATCTTACTGGAATGGCCCATGAAAATTTTGAAAATATATCAATAACAGTGATTAAATAACGAAAATCTTTATTCTCCTTACAGTATCAAATCGTTTTTACAAGAGCCTGCACTGTCTCCTCTATTTCACGTATATTATATTTTCTTTGCTTAACTACGATATCTACGACGTGCAGGTTTATGAAACCCTTCAACCACATTTTCGATATTTTTTTTCAATCTCTTCTATGATATTATTTGTTTTTCTAACAAGTTCCGTTACGTTTTCTTTCAATTATATTTTTTACTAAGTTCGTCCAGGTTCGATTCTATAGACAAGCAAATAGCTTCATACTTTGGGCAGAATCTTCAATGTATCTAAGCGATTCAGAAATTTCAAATGATAACACATCTATTTGGGTCTTTACTGCTATATTCAACATTTTCACATTATTTGTATCATTTTCTTTTGTAGCTTCCCCAATATTACAAAGTCGTTTACTTTCGATATCATAATTTCCATCCAATATAGTATTGAAGCCAATACCTGGAGAGCCTCGACTCCCTTTAGAGACCTCTAACGTATTTTCAAACACATCAAGACTCATGTTGCTACTGGTTAAATCGTCTATGAACGTACCAATATATGCATTTTATTTCGCGTAATTCTTCAATAAAGGATTGACGGGATTGTTATTTCTATCGGATTGTTCGGCAATTCGTATTATTAGTATCTCAATGAGCTTGTTCGAATCATCCCAGGATATTAACTCTATTGAAGAATCTTTCTTTGCTATTTTATATTTACGAGGTCAGACAATTAAGTAATGCGACAAAATTAAAAAATCGAATATATTTAAAAATTAAGATACATCGCTCCCATATCTATACACTTATTCTAGCGAGTTTTCTAGTTTTCGTAATAAGTTAGGAACACTTCTTGTGGGACCTCTTCGAATACCCTCGTTACAGATTTTTGGATGTCTTCAACGGAATCAAAATGTCGACCTTTGATGAATTTATTCAAATGGGACAATAGGAAAATGTCATAGGGTGACATGGCCAATAAATAGGGCGGTTGTGGTAACGTTACGATGCCTTTCTGCGCCAAAAACTAAGACTGAATGCACTGTGACCGGGAGTATGGTCGTGATACAGAACCCAAATCTTCACAAATTCTGGACGCACTCTGAGCATTCTTTTTCGTAATTTTTCGACCACATTGCGGTAGATTACATGATTTACCGTTCGTCTAGGTGGTACAAACACTTTATGAACCACCTTTATGCTGTCAAAGAAGAAATAGATTAAAAATTTATTAAAATTATATGCATGTAAATAATGTTATGAAAACTAATAAATTTTTCTGCAAATTTATTGTTAAAAATGCATTTGAAAAGGACTCTATGTAATATTAACAAATTGACAAAGTAAAGAAAGGGGTTTATTTTCAATAATATTATAAAATCAAATTATTCGGTTATTGTGTATCTGGCAGTCATGGAATATTGTGTTCTGTACACTCTTAATTCTTCTCGATACGGTAACAGTAGCAAGTTGCATGAAAACAACTTTTTCAATTTTTTAGAAAATATTTATACTTTTTTTACTTTTACATCTGAAATGTACGATACTATACTGAAGTAAAACTGCCTGTACAAATTACGATGAATATCTAAATGCATCCCAAAAAAAATAAGTAGAACATGGTCAGATATTGGAATCTAGAGCATATGCGGGATAGAATTTTATTACTTAAGAGTATAAAAGTTCGTAAAAATATCTTGCAAGAACTTGTATCTGACAATAAAGCACGCCGACTGTATTAAATAATTGAGCTAACGCTATAATTATATGAAATCTTTCTTTAACAAATCGCAAATGAATCTGAACTTCACATTTTATAATATTATGTAATTTTTTACATTTTCTGTACGCAGAAATTCGAGATATCTATTACAGGATTTTGCTCGAAAAAATTCTTTATCGCAAATATAACGTGAAGTTTTTAAAGTTCATGGATTTACTCTATTATCTTATACTTGAGTTTGATTTACTCAGAGTACATTGATCGTATCTAAGTATAATTGATTGCGTCAGCCGTTGCACATTACTTTGTAATATAATTTGAGAGTTAATTCAAACAAATTAGCATCGCTAAAATTTTTACAAATTCATAATTGACTTGTTGAAATAATTGTAACATGCCCGTCTCTCAACTGAAATCGAGTTCAAGAAAACTATTTTATCTGTTATTCTCATCTACAAAATCTACTTTTAACAATGATGCAATTATTAATCAGAAGTTATTAATTATTTTCAAAATATGTAAATTTCGTAATGCGCGGCCCACGCTTTACTTCTGATTCCCATACTAGTAGAAGACAGATTAATTTTAGAAGTGATTGTAGTTTAGCTAATTAAAGAAATGTATAGATATTTAATCTTTAGAGTAACTTCTTGATTCTGCATTTGATTATCTCAAAAATCTATTGTTTTTAAAAAATGTTGTGTTTGTGTTAGAACAGCTGTTATTAAATATCTTAGAATGCAGCACATTGAGCATGTGTTAAAATTTCTCAGATGGTCGTATAGATTTTTCAATTTTAATATTTCTTAAATTATATGACGGCTTCGATATGTTTATGGATTAGGTTTACAATTAGTATGATTAAACGCTTTTTTTGAATTCTCAAATTTGGTTGAGCCTATCACTTACAATCGCAGCAAAGTTAATTTTCCTATTACTAGAAAATTGAGAACTATATCGTCGGTTTCGGATTGGTACGCTGCATCACTTGAACGCTGAAATATTTAATATCTTTTGATCGTATAGAGATTCCATATTTTTTACAAATGGATTTTTTAGATGTGTATTTAATATCTAAAAAATCCAATTATTTAACAATTTAATTTTTACACATTTAAGTTTTTAACTATTAACATTTTTTAAAATTTGCTTTCAAAGATTACGTAATAAATATAAATTAACAAAGTTTGGCATAGATGCGATTAATATAGTTTCAGACAATAAATTTCAAGTATGAAGATCTTAGAGTAAATCTACCAATTTTTTCAAAATTCATATGGAGATATGTTTGAAAACAAAATTTTTCATCGAAATCGTGAAATAGGCCTTGATTAAGTTTATATAGGAAATCTGTAAAAAATTCAGATGCGAATTTAAAGTATCGAGTTATTTTCACGATATTTTTACAATTACTGTAAAAAATTGCTCATATATAAATATTGGTGACGCTTATTTTCGAAAAATTTATTTTGTATATTTTCAGTCTACGAGACTCTTAGGAAACTTTTATAGTTTTTTTTTATTACACTTGAAGTACTGTTTTCGGCTTTTTAAATATAATTTCCATGATAAATGCATCCCTACGAATGCATCACTAATGCACGATATGCGGTCAATCAATGACAAAATTATAGCCATGCCATTGATATTGAGGATGTTTTCGTGCTGAGAACATAAGGTGTGAAAACGTTCCACATACTCTCTTAATGTCGTGAAAGATTTTATGTATATTGGTGTCACTTGTGTTCGAAAAATTTTATTTTCTATATTTTCAGTCTACGAGACTCTTAGGAAACTTTTATAGTTTTCTTATTACACTTAAATTACTGGTTTCTACTATTTAAATATGATTTCCGTGAACTCCACGAATGCTACTCTAATGAACGATATACGGTCAAATCAATAACAAAATTATTACCATGCAATTAACATGTAGGTTTTTTCTTGATGAGAACGTTCCACATACTCTCTTAATATCGTGTAAGATTCTATACATATTGGTTACGTAAGTTTTCGACAAGTTTATTTTGTATATTTTCACTCGACGAGGCTTTTAGGCAACGATCTTTTCTTGTAGCTATATAGCATTGGAAAACTCATCATTCCTAGACCTATTTCCACTCAAAAGAAAAGTGAAAGGGACCCCCTCTACTATGGATACAAGACCGCATACGTGCGCTAGGGGGGATGGGGGAGGCAGTGAGCATGCCCGCTACACAGGTATACGGATTTATGGCTTTGATAATCAGATTACTGCTACTGGTTATAGGTGTTTAGATGTTTATTATTATAAGGAGGAAGAGATTTATGAGGAAACCGAAAGCGAGAAATCCTTTTCCACATCTCACATTTGCTTTTGTAAACATATTTATATAGAATGAACATTAATATATTTCTTACGAAACCGAATGGATGACTACAATAATTTTGATATTTTTTTAATCGTCTCCAAAATGACCTTATTTTTGACCATGATTTTTTATCGTGTGGAGATGAAATAGAGTCTATGTAAATCGAGATAGATGAGTGCGAATGGGAAATGAATTTCGTGCAATGTTAGTTTCGTATTATTTGCCATTTTAGGAAGGGATTGGGAAGGGCAAGGCTAAGATTGGAAACTTAATCAACCAATGAGAAAACATTTTTTCAGCTATGGAAAATGAAGGAGGAGATTTTTTTGAACCAATGAGAGAAGGCTTTTCCTTCCTCTGCTACTTTGCAATTGCTTTAAATACCGCGGAGGAAAGCTGCTTTTGGTCATCTTCCTACAGCTTCTTTCATCATCAAAATGAGAGTAGAAGCCGTAAAAATTGTCAGCAAGGCCATGGGGAAGCAAACCGCACTTGTCTCGCAGAAGGTGCCGCAAAAATCAATGACAAAAATACATCGTCTATTCGGCTCCTTAGAAAAGACGCATCGGCGTGAGAAAAGTAGTATAGAAATATCCCTCCAAAAATTGGAGGCAATGGTGGCGTGTTTGAAGTACGCCGTGAAGATCGAGATATCCCTGGAGTCATTTAAGTGTAAGGAAAAAATTTCTTTATTTATTTATATTTATTATTTATGTATTCATTTTGTTATTTCTTTCATTACTTATTTCAATTTATATCATTTCGTTATTTCTTTTATTTCATTTCTTTCAATTTATTTATTTCATTTTATTCATTATTTATCAGGTACGTGAATAAGTCTTTCCCGTTTTTTTTCAAATTTTGAGCCTTTATTGTGAAAAAATGGTTACAAATGAATTATTGAAAGTATTGGCCATCGCTAGCTACAACTTTTTCCCATCTTTCTGGCAACATACGAATCCCGTTGCGAAAAAATTCGACCGGTTTGGCCTCTATCCAGTCATCCACCCATTTTTGGCTTCCTCGTAGGAATGGAAGTGCTGGTCAGCCAGGCCATGCGTCATCGATCTGAAGAGATGGTAATCAGACGGAGCAACGTCTGGACTATACGGCGGGTGGGGTAGGACTTCCCATTTGAGCGTTTCTAAGTATGTTTTCACCGGCGGTGCAACATGTGGGCGAGCATTGTCATGTTGCAAAATAACTTTGTCGTGCCTGTCGGAGTATTGTGGCCGTTTTTCTCGCAGTGCGCGGCTCAAACGCATCAATTGTCGTCGATAGACCTCGCCTGTGATCCTTTCATTCGGTTTTAGAAGCTCATAGTAAACCACACCTAGCTGGTCCCACCATATACAGAGCATGAGCTTGGCGCCATGGATATTTGGCTTGGCCGTCGATGATGATGCATGGCCGGATAGTCTCCATGATTTTCTTCGCTTCGGATTATCGTAACGTATTCACTTTTCATCGCCAGTCACGATACGATGCAGAAAACCCTTTCTTTTATGTCGCTGAATATATATATATATACTCCTAATATTTCATTATTATTTATATTTATTATTTAATTCATTTTTTATTATTTATTTTAATTTATTATTATTTATTTTGTTATTTATTTTTATTTCATTTCATAATTTCTTTCATTCTATAATTCATTTTGTAAATTATTTCAATTTATTTATTTTTAATTTTTTTTTCTATTTATTTTTTGATTTTATTTCAATTTATGTCATTATTATTTTTATTTATTATTTATTTTAATTTATTAGGAGTGTGAATAAGTCTTTCCCGTTTTTTGTAAGAGATGGCGCCACCAATACTGTGCGAGTATTAAATGGTTACATATGTCATAATCAAAGCTTATTCATATGTCAACAATTCCATACTAACACATTAGTTAAAATTTTTTCGCATCATAAATTTTTGATATCGTGAAAATGTCGAAATTTGAGCCGAGTCGACGTCATTTGCGGGAAGTTTCACTTTATTGGTTCAATTTGAAGAAATCTGCTGCCGAGACGTATCGATTGCTTCAGGAGGCTTATGGAGAAGGTTGTGTTGATGATTCAAGTGTTCGCGGATGGTTTCGACGCTTCAAAAGCGGTGATTTCGACGTGGAAGACAAGGAGCGTTCCGGGCGGCCGCAAATCTTTGAAGATCGAGAATTGGCGACTTTGCTTGATGAAGATTCTTGTCAAACGCAAGAAGAACTTGCTGAAGCATTGGGAGTTGACCGAACAACCATTTCCAAGCGTTTGAAAGCCATGGGAATGATCCAAAAGCAAGGAAATTGGGTGCCGTACGAACTGAAGCTGAGAGACGTCGAACGGCGTTTTTTCACTTGCGAACAGCTGCTTCAGCGACATAAAAGAAAGGGTTTTCTGCATCGTATCGTGACTGGCGATGAAAAGTGAATACGTTACGATAATCCGAAGCGAAGAAAATCATGGGGACTACCCGGCCATGCATCATCATCGACGGCCAAGCCAAATATTCATGGCGCCAAGCTCATGCTCTGTATATGGTGGGACCAGCTAGGTGTGGTTTACTATGAGCTTCTGAAACCGAATGAAAGGATCACAGGCGAGGTCTATCGACGACAATTGATGCGTTTGAGCCGCGCACTGCGAGAAAAACGGCCACAATACTCCGACAGGCACGACAAAGTTATTTTGCAACATGACAATGCTCGCCCACATGTTGCACCGCCGGTGAAAACATACTTAGAAACGCTCAAATGGGAAGTCCTACCCCACCCGCCGTATAGTCCAGACGTTGCTCCGTCGGATTACCATCTCTTCAGATCGATGACGCATGGCCTGGCTGACCAGCACTTCCATTCCTACGAGGAAGCCAAAAAATGGGTGGATGACTGGATAGAGGCCAAACCGGTCGAATTTTTTCGCAACGGGATTCGTATGTTGCCAGAAAGATGGGAAAAAGTTGTAGCTAGCGATGGCCAATACTTTCAATAATTCATTTGTAACCATTTTTTCACAATAAAGGCTCAAAATTTGAAAAAAACGGGAAAGACTTATTCACATACCTGATATTATTTATTATGTGATTTATTTTATTTAATTTCATAATTTATTTTCAGTTCCAGATGCCACAGAGTTGGCTAAATATTTTCAAATGAAAAATGAGCAGAAGGCGACCACATCTACACTGCAAAGTTGTAGCCGCAGTCGGAGTCGTAGCTGCAGCAGCCGTAGCAATAGCATAACAAGCATTCCAGACGAAAATGAAAAGGAGAAGCCAAAAATAATTTCTGAGGAAATTATACTATCATAGACAAAATAAAAAAATAGATATGAATGTAATAGGTATATAATAAAATAATAAATAAAAAAATATATTTATTATTATAAATATAAATAAAATATTTTTTTTTAATATTCAATCACCTTTCCTTAATCTTATATTATTTATAATATAATTATAAAACTTGATTAGATATATTAAATAAGTGAAAAATATATTTAGTTTTAAAAGAATAAAAAATAAAATTAAAATTTTATGAATGTAATTATTAATATACTTTTATAATAGTATAATAAAGAAAACACTATTTAAAGGAATCTGTTTTTTATCTATCTACCCCTACTCTCATATAATATATAATAATAATGTATAAGATAAATGGATTACTTATAATATTTTAGAAGTTAAAATATAAAAACGTGTATATATATATATATATATATATATATATATATATATATATATACATGTTAGAAGATTTAAATACAAAAATTTTTAATTAATAAACAAATATAGTTAAATTTTTTTATGATTTTAATAGAAATTTTATTTATGAATATACAATTTATTATGCAGATAACTTTTTTACAAATATATTTAGTTTTAAAGGAATAAAAAATAAAATTAAAATGAATGTAGTTTATGAATGTAGTTTATTAATATACTTTACAGTATTATAATAAATAAAACAATATTTAAAGGAAACTGTTTTTTTTTCGTATCCAAAAACTTATCCCTACTCTCATAATTTATAATAATGTATATGATTAACAAATATATTTAAATTTTTTTTATGAATTTATTATAAATTTTATTTATTAATATATTTTTTTATGATAATATACAATTTATTATGTCGATAACTTTTTTAAGAATATATTGTTGATAATATAAATTCATATTATTGAAAATTAATAAAATTTTAATTTATCGAATATATATTTATTGTAATGAAATAGGAAAATTATTTAAAGTCATGATTTGATTTATAAATTAATTTCATTAATAATATTTTTTATAGTAATACACATTTTATTATATTCTTATCCAATTTCGTCTCGTCCATTCTTTCCACTCAAATAATTTTGTAAACATGTGCATATTATCAAGAAGTTACGGATGGCACACATTGGTAAATGTCTCCTAGACAATTGATGGTTTTGACACAGCACATATGAACCTTCACTCTGCATTGATTGTAATGAAGGACAATGTAACTCCGTAACATCCGATATAATTCTGGAATTAAATTATTTTTTTTTAGAAAAAGTGTGAAAAAATATTATAAAAGTATGAGAAAAGTATGAGAAAGTATGAGAAAAGTATAAAAAAGTATGATGAAAGTAAAAAGTATGAAAAAGTATGAACAAAGATGAATAATTATAATAAACGTATATATATATATATATATATATATATATATATATATATATATATATATACATCAAGATGATTGTAGAAGTATGAAAATTACTTACATATTTGGTAGAAAGTTTGATAAGCATTCCTTCTTGTCTCGCCCCTTCACATACAATTTTCGCACTCCAGTGCAACAAATGTCTAATGTCCTTTTGAGTCGGTGATAAGAAATGTCGCCAGAATCTCATTCAATTCCATGATATTTAGGTTGTAGCCAGTCTACAGTTTTTTTTCACTCCAAGTCAATTCGCTCCATGGAAATGGTGATTTATAGAGGTGCACGCTGGACAGTGCACCTTTTTCTAAACGCAGCAAACTAAATTCTTTTAAAATGAAGCTTTGCGGGCCACTTATTTGGAATCTCTGTATGTCACAGAGACGATATATCCCTCCTCCCGATTTTAAAGCACAGTTTAGTGTTTTCATCATACTCAATATTTTCCGTTCACCTCTGATTTCCCCTTCCTCTTCTTTACCTTCCTTTAAAAGAGGCCAATTTTTCTTGAAAGAACACATTCGCTGCAATGCAGTCAGATAAGTTCAGTTTAAGTTTTTCTCTTTTGTGATTCTCTTGATTTTTTTTTCTAAATTTATATCGCAGTAAAGAAGTTTATTGGTGACTTTATTCTTTTTTTACTAGTTTAACCGTAAACATAAAAGTGAAAATGGCTTCAATTGCATCTATCGAACGTCTTGTGCAACTTTACCGTGGAATTTTAGAAACTGTGCACATGTGCAGTAAAGATGATATTCGTTATTGGCTGGCTATGGCTGATTTATCTATGAAGGAAGTGAGGGAAAAAATGGAAGACTAATCTTTCTGGAGGAGAAAAGCAAAAGTGTTCCACTTGTTTTGTTAACATTTCGTGTATACAAGTAGGACTTGAATGGCACCTTCATCATGGAGGAAGTCTTAACTCTGACGAGACAGAAGCTAAGGTGAAATGGCGTGATATCCAATCTGCGTTTAAAAATCGAATTAGGTCTGGTGTAGTTGTAAATTTGAATCATGTAGATATTCTCAGCTTCTTAACCGACGCAGAAAAGATCTTTCAAAATAAGGTGAAAGCATGCTTAGAAGAATTTAATGCAATCAAAGTAAATTCTGATTTCATGTCACAGTTTGCCGTATAGAAAAATGGTGAGGAATTGACGGATATGAAATATTTTACGACACAGAGTGCTACAGTTCACCTGTCCACCTATTTACTGAAATGGTTTGAGGAATATATTAGGAACCCTCTTCTTGCACATTTGGAAGAGTTTCAGGAAAAGGATTCAGGATGGACCTTGAAAAGTATTATAAGTTTATGCATCAACATGAAAAATTTTCGCCATACAAGGGCAGATCATATATACCTCTTCCGAAGTTCATAATATAAAAAAAGGCATGTGTTAATGTTCGTAATAGTGATCATCAGTGCTTTAAATATGCTATACTTTCAGCTTTATATCCTAATGTAATTAATCCTCAAAGGGTCCCGAATTATTATCGGTATACGAATGAATTGAACTTTGGTGATATTGAATTTCCAGTTAAACTGAAAGATGTTGCAAAATTCGAAAAATTAAATATTATTTCTGTAAATGTGTATATGCTTAGAAAGATTGGACAGAAATATGAGGTAGCACCTTGTCACATTATATCCAAAAAGAAGGAGAACCATGTAAACCTTCTCCTCATTCAAGATTACTACATCGATGAATTCGAAGAAAATAATATTCATGATGATAATGCTAGCTCGCCGAAATACAATTATGTTTGGATTAAAAGTTTATCCAGACTTTTAAGTGCACAACTGAATAAAGCCCATGCAAAATCATTTCATTGCGAAAGGTGTTTACAAATTTTTTACAATGAAGAGAAGCTGAAAAGTCACGAATACTATTGTAAGTATATGAGCGAATGCAGAATAAATTTGCCAAATAATTCAATAACATTCTTAAATTTGAAGAACATAAAAAGAGTGAAAAGTGCCATTTGTCATTTATGCAGATTTAGAATGTTTGTTGCAGCCTACTCAAAATGAGAACGCTTTTCAGCGTCATGAAGCGTATAGCATTGGATATTATTTAAAATGTAGTTATAATGACAAATTGTCGGCTTACAAATTGTATAGACAGAAAAGTAGAGATGACGAGATACCTGCACAGTGGTTTGTTCGTGAACTCAAATCCATTGGAGAGCATATCGATCGACTCTATAAGACACCAAAACCAATGAAACTGACTGATCTTGAAGAATTACAGTTTCGATGGTCGTCTGTTTGTCATATATGTGGCAATAAAGTTGAAAAGGATCAACTTCCTGTACGAGATCATTGCCATCTGACAGGACGGTATGTTTACAGGATTATTTTATAATTTATTCAATATTTTAGATAAAAAGACAAAAGAAAAACAATAATTTTTTTCTCTCCAGTTTCAGAGGAGCAGCTCATAATTCATGTAACTTGAATTATAAAGACTCGAGGTTTATTCCTGTTATTTTTCATAATCTTAATTATGACACACACTTTATTTTAAAAGTGTGTGTCATCTTCGTTGATGAAAGGTCGAGTTTCTCTAATACCCCACAACAAAGAAAAGTATATTTCATTTACAAAGTTCATAGATGGATGTAATGTGAGTTTTAGATTTATTTATTCATGGCGATTTTTACCATCATCAATTCTGCATAAAAAAGCAATATCTATCGTCTGCTTAAAAAATATACTATTCGCATACCAATATTTTGATTGAATTTCAGTTGGTATCACTACAAAAATATTCATGGTATTTAATTGAAAAAACAGAAATATATGAAATATGTATATATGTATATATATATATATATATATATATATATATATATATATATGTATATATATATATTGTATGTATATTATTGTACATATTATATATACACATTTTAAATCCGGTTTCTATTGAAAAATATTGTATTGGCCTGTACGGATGGTTGATTACGATACCCCGTTCCCTCAAGATAGAATGCAATGCTCAGCTGTCTCTGGGTGATTTTTACGGGGAATATTGTATTTAGTTGATAGAAAACGACGTGCAGGTATGAGGAAATCAACTTCTCTGGGAAGATTCGTGTTGGGACGGTAAAATCCGATATCTAAGTCATTCCGAACGACTTATACGGTGAGTATTGTGTTTAGTCGTTAGGAAGCCATGCTAGCTTTCTCGTGATGACTTCTACTGGGACTATCGTGTTTAGTTGATAGAAAACGATGTTTATGTATCTCGCGATAACTTCTATGGGGAGTTTCGTGTTAAGATGATAGAATGCGATTTCTAAATGTTTTGGAACGATTTTTACGGGGAATTTTGTTTTCGGACGGTAGAACACGATGTACAGGTATGACGGGATGATTTTCACTGGGAGTACCGTGTTTAGTTCGTGGGAAACAATTTCCAGGTACGTCGTACGACTTTTATGAAGAGATTCGTATTTTATCATTCGAACACGCACACTCCCAGCAAGAGTTGTCCTGGGATAACTTAACATTGTATTCTACCTCCTCAAAACAAAACTCTCTATAGCAGTCGGCATCAGATATTTTCTATAGTTCGAACATGATATTCTCCGTAAACGTTTCCTCGAAATACTTGGAAATCT
Source organism: Sycobia sp. Sy_11 (assembly GCA_018907035.1). Taxonomy (NCBI): domain Eukaryota; kingdom Metazoa; phylum Arthropoda; class Insecta; order Hymenoptera; family Epichrysomallidae; genus Sycobia; species Sycobia sp. Sy_11. Next base: position 228,819 of record JACCIC010000264.1, on the reverse strand, counting down.
TTTTCTACCACTCGAATTCGAATGTATAATTTTCTCCATTGAATCCGTATTTAACATGCATATATATATTGTATAAAATGGTCGGCAAAATATTATAAGTGGACGCTACATTGAAACAGATTTTTATACAGAAGCGACGATAGGTAAATTACGTTCAGTTATTTATAGAAATATAGATTTTTATATATAGAGTACTTTTTACTTAGACATTATTGTTTATGAAATCGATTAAATTATTATCTCGGGCGAAGCCGAGACGGCGGATGCTAGTATATATATAGAATAAATACGTTTTAAAATTCACTGAAAATAAATTTTACTACATATTTATTTCACGTGGACTTTATGTATACGACCTGAATCATCAAAAACACAAATAAACTCCTCTCCTTTATTCATTTATTTGTCATAATTTGCAGCGTTTCATATATACTATTTTATTTTTTAATTAATATGAATTATTAAGATCAAAGATAAAATTCAAGTAAGTTAAATTTTTTAAAAACGTATACAATGTTAGAAATGTTTAAAAAGAAGCTATATATTTAAATAACATATTAAAATATAATCATATAGTTTCTAATATTGTTAGATGGTACATAACATCATGTTAGTACGCTATGTGAAATGCTTTTAGAATAAGGAAAAATAAAAATTGTTTGCATCAATACTTTTATAATAATAGAATATAATCAATAAGCTATTTACAAATGACTATTGTACAAATATAATATGAAAACGAATTATGTAAAGGCGAACAAATTTGTCATCAACTACCTTAATACTTCCTTCTGTAACAGTTTCTCACCTGCCTGTACTGCCCTCTACAGTTGGTTTTATTTTATATAAAAATCTTTCGAAGACAAAAGGGTTGTCAGTCGATTCATGATGTTGCAGTGTACAGACCGTAGGAAAAGAACTTCAAAATATAAAAAATGGAAACGGTAACATATTAAATATTACTTTTGAAATTATTTTCAAAAAATAATAGTACTTGAGGCAAGAGCTCCAACACTTAAGAAAGATATTTTCCTATAAGCATGACGCAATCTCCTTCTACGTCTCTATCTCCGTATCGTATTTCCTTATTAGTCAGGAAATAAATATAATATCAATGCCTAACTGTTTGCTTCGACGCTGAGTAGCCTTGGCGAATGAGCAGTGCTACTTGCGGAAGGGTCTTATTAAAAAATTTAATCAGTCTGCACATGTAACAATTAATGTCAAACTACAAATAAAAATTATTGTGTAAAAACGTTACATTCTTATTCCTTCAGATAGATATTATAGCTTGATTGTGCGGACATTGGCGACGAGTAGACTGAGCGGGCGAGCTTCGGCGCAAAGATCTGCACAAAAGAGAGAGACCGATAGTTGGTTTCGTCGCTGCTATCGGGCCGATGATGCAACGATGCTCTCTCTCTCTCTCTCTCTCTCTCTCTCTCTCTCTCTCTCTCTCTCCATCTCTCTCTCTCTCCATCTCTCTCTCTCCCTCTCTATCTGTCTATCTCTCGACGCATGCGTGCATGCGTTAGTGCAACGTGCATATATATATTGTAACGTTGTAAAACATACACGTTAAAATAAGCCTCCGAAGCGTCATGGTCTCGAGTCTCGACCGTTAAAATAAAAATTATAATTCTTCATAATAAATGGCCGAATATTATTCCTGAGGAATTGAGAAGTCGAGCACAGAAGACGACGAATTTCTGCGAAAAGCATCGGTCCGACGGGCCAAATGTAAACACGTAGTAGGCAAGACTTGCAATGGTTTATACTGTTCGGTTGTGGTTTATTCTGTGCTCTAATTCTGGGGAACCGAATGAGGGAAGCCTTATCCTTGATGCATTGTGACCAAAGATTCAGTTGTCGTTGATCTTTTGAAAGAGAATCACCTTAATCGTATGAGGATGTGTCCCTTTGCATCCACCCGAAGCTTTCTAAAATGTTGTAATCAGCAGCTGCTAAATCTATGAGAAAGACGAGGGCATTCGTAAAGAAGAGGAAGCAGCGATAGAAACTATTATAGCTAAAAATGTCGATGATTTACCAGAACGTGGCTTGATAGGAAAAATGGACAAAAAAGGTGAAAATAGACTAGTGAATCTGTTTCTACGGAATCCTGTTTTAACTCTTCGGCAAGGACAAGCAAAATTAATCGAAAAAGGATAGATATATCCGACGAAAATATCCTAATTCATTTACGTATTCATGGACTGAAATAGCGCAACGCCATGAAGAAGCCTCTGTTGACTGAAAAAAATGTGACAAAGCGACTCGCTTGGGCGCATGAGAATATTCTTAGAAATTTTGAAAATGTCATTTTTACTGATGAATGTCCTATGTGGGCACAACAACAGCATCATTTTTACTGATGAATGTTCTATATGGGCACAATTCTAGTCAACTTCTACCAATAGGCTTCTTCAGCGGACCGTAAAACAAGTAATACAGGTGCATCTTTAGGGCTGATTCTCAAAGGAGGGATTTCGTACTTTGCACCTCTTTATTGAAAACCTACATAATAAAAGGTTTTACTGCCATCTGCCAAATGAAGGTATATCAGAAAAAATAAAGATTGGATTCTGCAGGAGGACAACGATCTTAAATACCGCAACAAGCTTTGTACTGAGTGAAAAACTCAATCTGGCATCGTTACATTGGATTGACCGTCGCAGTCGCTCACTACAAACCCTATTGAAAATGTGTGGACATATATTAAACAGAAGCTTCGTGCAAGACGCATACATACTTTGAAGCAGTTGCCCTACCGTCGGATTTGGAGATCGCTGCTACTAGAATACACCGTCAAACTAGCAAAAAACATGTCTCGGAGATGCCAGGCAATTATCGACACCGGTGGTGACTAAATACACTATTGACCGAATTTCATCATCGCTTGTAATGTATACAATGTATATATAAATATAAAAGTTTCATCAAATAAATTTTTTTATTAATTACGACGACGATGTTCTTACTTGACACACTGTATATATATATATATATATATATATATATTGTTTGTTATGTTATTTAACGTTGTTCTATTGATGCTTGCGCATACCGGTGCTAATCAGCGACATATATATGTATATGTACATATGTCACATACACACACATGTAACGACATAGTCGCTAAACGCCTATGAATAGCCACCCATTTCACTTTTTTCACCAAGGACGCCAAGAAGCAATAAAAAAACAATAAAATCAACAAAAAGCAATAAAAGCTAATAACAAGTAAAAAACATTTTTAATTTTCTACATATGATGAGAACAACCTCCAGAGACTGAAGTGGAGTTCCTTGCTGCAGGCTGGCGCCATGGTTGTAGGAGTGAGGGTTTTTTATGTCTCTCCATAAGCGTTTATGCAGTACTTATAAACTTCTGTAAGCGAACCACCAAACTCAATTTCGTGGTACTGCTGCATCATGTAATAATAGCAGAATAGATATCATTTAGTTATTTTATGTCGGAAATTATGCAAATCTAGTGCATATTCATCGAAGGGACAAAATTAAAAAACTAGAAAGATAATGACAGCAGATTAAAAAACTTACTGTATAGTAACTTTAATATAATAAAAATTTTTTAGATAAAACTTTTTTTGAATCGTAGTATAACGGAATAGTTTTTTAGAAGTAGCATAATTAGAAGTAATATAATGATTTAATATTGACGCAATAAATATTTGAAAATCTCTCAACCTAATATTTATACGCTCCTGCAGCCAGCGTTCTGTCATGCGTGCAGCCTGCATCGTGCTACGTGGTGAACGCTGCAACGCGCGAGCAAATGGAGAAGTTGATAGAGGAGAAAGAGAAGATGATTATGGAGATAGAAGAATCTCATGTATTGTAAATTGCTAGCTGATTCACGTGACGGTGCCAAGTTAAATATTTATCCTAATTGATACTACACTTTCTTAAAGCACTTTATTTACTATGGTTTTTTTATTTATATAAAAGTTCAATTTTAAATTTTATATAATATATTATTCATTTGTCTGATTGATATGGTTAATGAAGATTAGAAAATTTCATTAACTTTTTCAATAATAGAAGTTACTTTGCATCACATCGGTAATGATTTGTTCATACTGATATATCTAGAGTTAAAACCATGTTTGTAAAATTGTACGAATAGTCAAATTTAGAATCACATAAGATATATAAATTTGATTTTATTTAGAATATGTTAAGACATATTTTCATTTTATAATTCATCAGTTTTTATAACAATTGTATCTAACTTTTCAAAACAATACTTGCTGACTTCATAATTCCTGAAAAATGTAATTTCTGACGGATTTTTTAACTGTAAATATCGAACTGACTATGCAATTGTTTTCCGCGGTACGTTGATTCCCTCGTGAATTCCTTGAATTTAAATTTAAATAGAAATAAATAAAATTGAATTTTTTATCAACTTTTTTGTTTTTTTTTTCATTTCAATCAATGATGGAATGCATATTATGATGTAAAAAGAGCAATTGAATGAAGTAAAGTTTGTATACGACGTTACGTACAACGAAAGATAAAGTAAACTACTCTACGCAAACTTCATTTCGTTTTTTCGTCTCCCCCACGCTCTTTCTCATAATCATGCTGTAAATGAACATTGCGCTTATTCAGTTATATACAAAAGTATATTTAGTAAATTTCACCCAACTAAACTTTTCACACATAATAGTTGACTTTAACAAATGTAAAATAACTCTATTCAATGTAGCATATCTTCTGTAATAAAATTCTGTTTTTTCTTCAACACTGATGAATCTTCGTTTAATCCAACTAACTCCAACTATAGGCTTCGCTCGTTTTCCTGTTAAATAAAGGTTACGGTTCTTTTCGGTTTCCTCACATGCTTCTCGTATTTTAACAGGCGCCCTTATATAATGTGCATATTAACCTAATTAAGTCTTCATCCAATCAACAAATTTCACTGTGTCCTCCGTCAACTACATCATCTTTTAAAACGAATACTATATCCAAAAAAAGGAACTTTTAACAAAAGTAAAATAGGTAGGCGAGTTTAATGTGTTCTCAGCATATTAACCTTCAGACTGCCGGACTGGCTCATATATGAGCCACTTGTGACCTTGACAGCTACTCTAGAGATATGAGGTGTTTTTATGTATAAATTTTGCACATCAAAAATATCAATTTATAAGGCAAAAATGCTTGCAGTCTAAAGGTTAAAAACTTTAAAACCTGAGGCCTACGATGGCTCGATCGCTAAAGCGAAGAACTAGTAAGTTGTTGATCCGTGTTCAAATCCCGGTCTCGGTAGATCATCACAAGCACCGCTGTAAGAATTGACATGTGCTTTGCTTGCAAACACATTGTAGACCTCCGTCGATGATTAGCACCGGTATTTGAAAAAGCATAATTAAAGCGACGTTAAATAACATAAAAGAACATATATTATTATGTTTCTCTTTATCACAATCAGTAGGACATCTGACTATATCAATAAACTGATTTATAATATAATTATAGAATATTTTTTGTGTTAATATATTGAAATCATGTATATTTAGCAGTAATTTTACTTAAGCGAATGTTCTATGCTTTAGTGTTTTTCATGTGTGAAAAAGTGTTTTTTGATATCTATATGAAAATAACTTGTAAACTTATGATTTTTTTTGTGTTATTATTCAACATTATATGTGCATAAGTAAAGTTGTTATTTAGAATATTTTATTCATAATTAAATTTGAAACTATTTTCTATATCATTAAAAAAGCATAAAAATTAAATAATTAAAATTAATTAAATATACTTAAGTTATACCACAGAGGGTTTGCCCAGAGATCCTAGTCCACCTCGTCCATTAGTTTTGTCCAACATCGTTTCTTACTGTCATTGATCGCGTATCTCAGTCGCTGTCTGGCGCGACTATACTCTGCAGAGTATAGTTCCACTACGCCTCGACTTCGGGCTCCTTGAGCTTTCCGTCTCAGCTTCAAACAATTGCTTCTGAGATCCGCGATCTCGGCTGTCCACCAGTATGTTTGTCGTCTGTTTCGTACTTTCCGTTTCCTGGACATGGTGGCATCGCATAGGCGTTGGAGAAGGCCAGTGGTTGCCGCCGCTAACGCCTTCACCCTGTCCCGGTTCGTCAACTCTTGAGACACCTCTCGTAAGGGAGGTTCTGCATTTTGCAGATACCTTTCGAGTTCGTTTATGTCTAGGCGTTTGGGATTCCACACCGTATATCTTGTGCGCCGTCTCCTCATGTGTCTCGTCGCGTCCGTCAGTTTGAAGGCGATATACTGGTTTTCACTGGCCGTATAGTCCTGGATCACCCGCCACGCCCTTATCCTAGTCCGAATTCTATCCGAGGTCAGAGTCACGTCTGGTATGGAGTTACCATACCCCGGTCGTCTGAACGTCGGTATCGTTCCTTCGTTAACTACTGCCAGGTCCAGCCTTGCGGCCATCTCCAGCAGCAGTCTTCCCCGTCTGTTGGTCAAGGGCATTCCCCACTCGATCGCCCGCGCGTTAAAATCGCCCACCACGATCACGTTACCAGGTATTTCCCGCACCGCGTCCTCGATTGTTCGAAGTTTAGCCGTGTACTCGGAGACACTGCTGTTTGGGCTCAGGTAAACACTGACATAGGTTATATCAGAGACCGTCATCCAGACACAGTCCTTCTCAGTCCCGCTGCGTACGATATTCGACGCGCCCTTTCCACGTAGCCAAACTGCGGACTTGGCCGAGCTGCTTGCGAGCCAAGTCGGTAATCATCTGTCTTTGTATTGCTCCCTGATAATCAGCACGTCGATGTCCAGTTCCGCCACAATATGCGGGAGCAGTGCGTCTGCCACGCTACTCCCGTTCATATTGCATTGGAGTATCGTCATCGTTTTTGTGTGTCTGTCTTTTTTTTCTGTTCTGTTAGTGCTATCCTGAACGCAGCACACGAGGACGAGACAAGTAAGTGTCCCCTGTCTCGGATATTATCCCTAGTGCACAGGAAACACTCCCCATGACTCTTGCAGTCCTTGTGGGAATGACCCTCGAGACCGCATCGCCAGCAGCAGCTTCGTCTGTACCAGTCCTTTACAGTCTTTCCGTACATGACCGAACCCGAGGCATCTATAGCATGGCTTCTCTGTCCTCGATTGTTAACGTAGAAAACATGGGGCCGACGGTCTGCAGTCCGTCCACTAGGAATTCCAATGTCACTCTGGAGGTCAAATCTTTTACACGTCCAGTCTCTCCGACAGCGTCTTGAAGAACCTGTCGAAAGTCCGTCTCATTATTCAGTCTGGACAGCTGTTAAAGTACCGCGCCCTCTTTTGTCTTTCTTATTGTTCTGACTTGAGTATTACTCTTGTCAGGGTCCACCTTTTGTCGTATTGTTCGTACTACGTCTACGTACGTCTGTCCCTCAGCCGTGTTGATCATGATCGCTCCTCCCCTGCCTTTGAGGTTAGGATGATCGGACCCGCGAGCTTGGAGTCTCGCTTTTGTCTGCACTTTTGTCGGATTATTGTCCGTCTCGGTCGTTTTGGGTTTTTTATGTTTTGAGACCACCGTCGCCCATGTCTCGGTCGTTCGCTGTTGTGCGGCCGCCTGCTGCGGAGTAGGGGTTTGACGGTCTCTTTTCCCTTTTTGAGGAGTTGCCTTCTCACATTCACTCCGTCCTTTATCTTTTTGTTTTTGTCGGAGCAGTCTAATTCGCTTGAGTTCATACTGTCCGATTTTCACTGCTTCCTTGATCTCACTGAGACCGTTTTTTATTATTTAAATTACATTTTTTTGTATGCATGTCCTTTCCATCATTTTACTTAGGACTCTGCTTATTGTGTAAAATTGCTCCTGCAATTTACACTCAGCAGCTTCCCAAGTTGCCGGCGATCTATAAATATTCGCACTTTCATTCATACTGCTACCTGTAACATTTTCTGTCACACCAGCCAGGTTGCCTACTGGTGTGATAGGAGAGCCGGGAAGCTCCATTGACCCTACTGAGTCGCTTGTAGACGGTACAATAGAGCCTGCTATAATTTTTTTTATCACCTTTCATAATTATAATTAACTTGTGTTAAATGCTTTATATTTGTGATGGTTAGGAGAATCACTTGTTGGAGATGACGGTTCAGCGTCCTGAATCTCCCCAGTACTGAAGCCCTCCTACATTCCGGTGGCCTCGGCTATTCCTTCCCCATGACTCGCAGCAGGGTCCCATCCGTACGCCATACGGCACTACTACGAGTAGCGAGATTTGACGTCTGAGGACGTCTTACCACTGTGTGGGTCAGCCTCCCATGTTGGCTAGACTGGGTTCGGGCCCCCTACTTGTGGCGGCCCAGGAGTGCCATCTGGTTTTACAACTGTACCCTCCAGAAGGGGAACGCATATAAGCATGAAGTGATTCCCTCGTAGCTAATCCCACCAATCAACAAGTAATCACTGCATCCGCAAGACCTTGCCGTCGCTCAAACTGTTCACATTCTTACGTGAGAGATGCCCGTTTATAGAGCCTCTCATTCATTCATAACCCGCCTGGAAGTTACCCGTTTATAGGATCTCCATCTCCACCACTCGTGGGAAACTCGTTTATAGAGTTCCCGATATACTCCCCAGTCCGAGTACGGTTATCTTACAGATATGTAGGTGTGTGAATGATGAGTGGGTGTGTAGACGGGCGAATACCACTATTTTCGCTCGAAGTTCTTGTCCACGGTCACTTATTCGTCACTCTTAGAAGTGCTTATTTCGTGACTGACCGCGAGTGGTCGTTCCCCTATCCGCAACCCCGGGGACGCGTGTGGTAGCTGAACTCAAGGCCCCACACGAGTGCGTTCATTATTATTATTATTATTATTATTATTATTATTATTATTATTATCAGTGCTAAATAACAGGGCATTGAGAGCATTATTATGATTTTAATTTAAGAAAGCATTTCAAAATAATTAATTATATTAATAAATAAATATTTACGCACGCATTATTTATTTATTTATTTGTTTATTTATTAATTAATAAATGAAAATAAAACATATTTATTGGATGGTACATATTTGATATAAATAATATTTTATTGAAATATATAATTATTACTCAAGATTTGCATTAATATTGTATATTTAATAATTAATTATGTGAATCTAATTTAATAAATTGAAATACATATATTAATAATATTGTACTCGATTTAGAATGTATTATTAGAAGTTATATATTCACCATGAATATATAACATTGCACCTTTTTATTATACAATATAAGTACAGTTTAATTTAAGCAATAGGTAAAATTTAACAATAATTTACAAAAGCGTTATTATTATACATTTAATTATTTAATACATACTAACCCATATTATAAACAATATTTATTACTAATTCAATAAAAACAAAATTATTCAGCTGATAACAATAAAGGAATAACACAAAAAACTAACAATAAAATAAGTTAGAAAAAAAAATGTAACAACGAGATCCGTGGCGGGATCTCTGGAGAATTGAAAGAACCAGGAGGAAACGCCCCCACCAAATTTTGGGTCCACGCTTCAGCGATAGCCTTTTAAATATGATTCGCTCTGATGAAATTAATGGGCAATTAAAATTGCGCGACCACCAATAAAAAATATGATTTTGAAGATGACGAGATGAACGCCATGAGCGCCGAAAAAAGCGACCCTTTAAAAGGAGGCGCTTTCCTTCTGTGGCAGCAGATTTTTCTCTAAGATTTTTCAATTTTCTCTAAGTTTTTTCCAGATTTTCTTCAGTAAATTTCTCATAGTCAACTTGCATTTCTTTGGCTCAGTTCGTGCATTTTTCTTTTCAATTTTTTTAACTTCTTTTATCGAGTATTTCGAGTTTTCAACAACAACAACAACAACAACAACAACAACAACCACAACAACAGCAGTGGCAACAGCAATAAATACAACTATCTCTCTCTCTCTCTATCTCTCTCTCTCTCTCTCTCTCTCTCTCTCTCTCCAGAGTCCTGCAAGGTCCAGTAGGAGAAAAGTTATTAAATAAAAGTAAGTAGAATAAATTATAATATTTTCATTCTTTTTTTTCCTCTTATTTTCTGTCACTATCCATTTTATCCGGAGAAGTAGAAGGACCCTTCCTATCAGGGTCCAATATTTTCCTTAGAAATAGAACAATCCCCTTTTGTAAAAATCTTTTTGTTCATATTTTTTTCTTTTCGTGTTCGAGACAAGTGAGGTAGTTAATACCGGCTTGGATGTGATTGCGGCGCAGGGAATCTTCTCTTTGTTCCATTCGGAGTAAGCAGATGATTTCCAAACATATTTCACTACCCTGCCAAGTTCCAGGGAAATAAATTAGTACTCCATACATTTTTTTTATATATAGAAGAATTCTGTCATTTTTCCCGGCTATTAGAAGAAATCCTAGGCCGTAATCTGAGGAAAAATTAATAGGAGGTGTGACGACCATTAATTCCGTTGTCATAACTAATTAGATCCAATTAATAGAAATTCTTTTCTAACGTCATTTATTATTTTTTATGTAATTTATTAGGATTCATTATATACAATATTAGATTTATATTTATTATAGGATAAAAATATTTTAATTGTACATTTGTCGACTGCTTATATACAAATTAATAAATATTTTTTCAGTGGTCTTACACTGCAATCAAATCAATCTAATAACAATACGTAACAATATCAATACATATCTATATTAACATTAATACATCAATACACAAAAATAATAAAAATAAAAATTAAAATTAAAAATTATTATGACAGTCAAACTATCCTTGTATACAGTCACCCCCGTAGACTAATCTGAAAATAAAATATTAGCTGGAAAAATTTTTTTGTTAGTAAAGTGCAATCTGACTGTCCCCAACACCCTTACCTAATTGAAAATCCAGTCCGATGTTTCGAGCTCGCTACGCGGCTCCTCATCAGGGACTAAACTCAACCTTATATTCTAATCTATATATATATATATATATATATATATATATATATATATATATATATATATATCCTATCCCCACTACGAAATTTAGTAAATTAAATCTAAATTCCCCCTCTATATAAATTGTTCAAAACCAATCAATTTAATAAGGTATGATAAACATTGTCCAATTTACTAGACTCTAACATTAAATACACATTATTCTGATTCCTGAAAATGTGAATACTTTCAATACTTTCCCTTTTATACTTATTATTAATACCATATTCCAAAATATCCATATTCACAATTCAAAAGAATGTAAAAACTTTAAACAATGCTCCTTTAAACCGGAAGTAATATTTGAGCTACGTAAACTATATTTATGTTCATAAATTCTCTTTTTTAAATATCTACCTGTTTGTCCAATATAGTATTTATTACAATCTGTATACAAGGACAGTCTGACTTTCATTATAATTTTTAATTTTTATTTTTATTTTTATTATTTTTGTGTATTGATATATTAATGTTAATATAGATATGTATTGAGATTTTTACGTATTGTTTTCGATTAATTGGATTGGACTGTAAGACCAATGAAAAAATATTAGTAATTTATAGGATTAAAGTTATAGAATGGAAAGAGCAAAGAAATATATAAAATAACATATATGTTTATAAAAAGCATTTCATTTTTAATACTAATAATAATACTAATACTAATAATAATAATTTTTAATTACATTTAATACTTTTCGATTAGATAACTAAAAATTATGTGTAAATAATTAAATGAATATGGTAAAATATTAGAATTAATAATTCTAATTATAAGGTTTATATTTTGAATGATCATTCAAATTGCTCTATAGTACTACAAACTATAAATAACTTATTATCAAGAAATGCATATCCAATATTAGATAGAAAATTCCGAGGCTTATAAAAACTATAGAAGTGGTTATGGAGATATATATGTATATATGTATATGTAGGTTTATTTATGCATGCGTGACTGTGTGTGTTCGCGCAGCCGTGATGCATTTGGGCCTCTTTCCTTGCGTCCGAGGAATCCCCCAATGCCTCTTTATTAGGCGCAGGTAGCCGCTTCGGCGCGGGTTGGACCGCATGACCATCAAGGTTCAAAACGGCCAAGATTGGCCTTAAAAGGAGAGGAATGGGGAAATGCGAGCCGTATTTCCGACGTTCTGCCCACAAACCTTTGCGAGCAGGACAATTTCATTGCGCTAATCATCGTGTACAGATCAAAACACAACCTGCCAATTTTGTATAATTGTTCGTTGAGACCCGTATCTTTGCGCGTGAATCGGCAATTGCTGTTGCAATATAGTCTTAATATATGTGTTTGTATGTGTGTGTGTGTATGACGTTGGATATTTCCTTCTCGATAAGGTGGTTCTACGCAGCAAGGGCTAGCGACCAAAAATCCAGTCCACTAGCAGAGGACAAACGTCATCTGACATGCTGCTCAAACCGCTGTCTCTATGCGGTACCCCGGCGACGTCGCAGTGAAGGCTGTTCCCGTCTCCGAGGGATCGGAACTGCGTACGCCTTGATCTCGACTACATCTTTCTTCTCCACTGATTGTGTGTATATATGCATAGGTCAGCGAAATCAAAGAAAAAAAGGTAAGAGAGCTCTCGTTTTCAACATAAATGGCCATTCGATTCATGTAAATTTTATGTTAATCGTGCGGTTCTTCGATTAGAAGTATAATTAATTAGATACAATGTAATTTATAAAGATTTGCGTTCTTTGCGGCTTTTTCCTCTATGTGAGTGTGGATTTATGTAATTAAAACCTATAGTAATATTACAAACTATAGTTAAACTATAGTTATATCTAATATATCTAGATCCTACAGATTCAAAGTATTCTTATATTTATTATACCTATTTATATTAGTCAATTTATACTCTATTTAGTGTCATGCTAAATAATATTGGAAAGAACGATGTTTTTTTGTAGTTAAGGCCTTATGTGTACAGAAATTATATATATATATATATATATATATATATATATATATAAATGAGTGTGTGTGTTTTTTTTTTTTTTTTTTTTTTTTTTTATTAGGTGTAGGCAGAGCAAGCTCTGCACTAGTGGCCTCTCGAAACCAGCATCCCGCCGGAACTATCCGGGAATATTACTTCGGCGGGGCTGTTAATTAGCCTATACGACTCCTCTTCTTATGACACTATCCTACGTCCCCCATCCACACAGGTGATCAGGGGTTCGGTGTTCGTCCTCTGTATCTTAAAATAGGATCAGTTGGCCTGGTTCATCCTGGGCCATTCGCCTAGTTCTATCGGCATATCTAAGTTTGGTCATCACCGCTTTTGCGAAACTGGCTACTGCCTTCCAGTTTTCAGAAGATTCCAGCATTATTGATAGGATGCTCTCTAGTCTTATTGGCTTATTGATGATGTTCATCAAGTGCTCACGTTGTGTTCTAAAACGAGGGCAGCTCACCAGTATATGCTCAGCATCCTCGACCAAAGTCGGACAGATGGGGCAGAGATCATTATTATCCAGGTGAAAGCGGTGGAAATAGGACCTAAAACAACCATGTCCAGTCAACAACTGAGTAAGGTGGAAATCTAATTCCCCATGTTTCCTGTTAATCCATCTGTGTATGTCTGGGAGGATACGATAAGTCCATCGGCCTTTGCTAGAATCGGTCCATCGTTTTTGCCATATTTCTATAGAACGATGACGTTCCACATTTTTAGCACCTTGTAGGGAATCCACTGCGGCCGTACATATGTTATGCAGCCTAGCCAGTTCATCTGCAGCTAAATCGAAAGGAAGAATTCCGGCAAGTACCTCAGCTGCGTCGGTGGATACCGTCCTGTAACCACTAATAATACGTATACAGGAGCGACGACGGGTCGCAATGGCCAACTCACAATACGATTTAATTCCGCATGCATGATGCCAGATTGGTGCTGCATACATGCTGACAGAATTAACAACATAAGCTAATAGTTTCCTCTGGGGTGGACGTGGGCCACCAATGTTAGGCATGAGCCGACACAAGGCAGCTGAAACTCGTTGCGCTTTTTCGCCAGATATCTTTAGATGTTCTTTGAAATTTAACCTGGCATCAAGCTGGACACCTAAGTATCGTAAAGATGGCGCAGAACTAATGCGGCAGCTACCAACTTTAAGAGTAATACTATCTACCTTCTTACGACTGCAGACAAGAACTATTTCTGTCTTGTGCTCCGCTAATTGTAGACCAGCCGTCTTAATCCATCTACTGATGTTGCTGATTGCCTCATTGGCATTTTCAGTAAGTTCATCAAGGGTCTTAGCCATCACTACTAGAGCGATATCGTCGGCGTACCCTACTGTTATTGAACCAGGCGGTTGTGGAATCCTCAACACGCCATAATATTCCACAATATAGGTCCCATAACTGAGCCCTGGGGGACTCCCGCAGTAACCTTATGCGATACAGTGCCTTCATCCGTTCGGTATAATATTATCCTATTCTCAAAGTAGCTGGCCACGACATTCTGTAAATAACCAGGTACTCCGAACTCTTTAAGAGAACTCATAATAGAAGACCAGCGCGCTGAATTAAAGGCATTCTTGACATCTAGAGCGACAATGGCACAATACTGTTTAGTACCACCTTTCCATCTCTTACCACTGATTGCATTTCTTGCGGTACACACTACCAGTTTAATGGCATCGACTGTTGATTTTGATTTCCGAAATCCAAATTGGCGTGAGGATAAGCCGTGCAATCCTTCAGTGAATGCTTCCAGTCGGCTACATATCATTTTTTCAAATATTTTACCTACCGTGTCGAGCATACACAATGGCCTGTAAGATGAAGGATCATCAAGTGGCTTATTGCCCTTAGGTAACAGGACTAACCTTTGAGTTTTCCAGCAATCAGGAAAAATACCCTCAAGAAGACAAGCCTTATATTCCTTTATAAATATAGCTGGATTCTTCTGTATCGCCAACTTAACTGCCGCATTAGGGATACCATCAGGGCCAGGGGCAGCATTGTCTCTAGTCTTAGCGTAAGCATTATGTAGCTCCATTTCTGTTATAGGTGGTATATCGTCCGAGTGTTGCGTGCGCAGTACAGTCCCATGGATGTCATTGGGAAAGAGAGCGGAAACAATCTTATCAATCAATACCGTGCTAGTGGGTTGTATTGGTGCCCTACTCAATCGTGCCATGACTGTTTTGTATGGTCATTCCCATAAGTCATTGTTGGCCTCTGCACACAGTTCAAGCCAGCATCGACGCTTGCTTGCCTTAATGGCCTTGACAAGCGCTCTCTGTGCTTCTTTAAATAAACTATTAAACGTATCACGATGGGTGCGGGCTCTCTGGGCAAGTCTACGTGCGCGATGACATTGTTTGCGCAATTTTTCAATTTCATTTGTCCACCAGTAGACACATTGACGATGTTTAAATCCGCTCTTAGTCCTAGTCATCGATGCATCACATGCTTCAGAGATATGCTTCATGAGTGCATTTGCCGGATGGCCTGGTGCACCATATTCTAAACGCTCTTCTGATATTATAGTGGCGAACACTTCACAGTCTAGCGATCTGATGTTCCATTTCCGTGTGGGCATCCACTCATTGCACTTGTTCTTTACTTTCTTCTCTGCAATCTCATACAAGATCGCCCTGTGATCACTGTGGGTGTAAAGGTCGCTTACTCTCCAATTAAGGATCTACTGAATCAAGTCATCACTGGCGAATGTTACATCAATGACTGATTGTTTATCACCCCTAATGAATGTGGATTCAGATCCCTTATTAACCACGTGGAGTTGAAGAGAATTAAGGCCATCAAGCAGCATACTACCTCTGTTATTTGTTGAAGCGCTTCCCCAGGCTGTGGACTACGCTTTAAAATCGCCACCGATTAATAATGGTTTCTTATCCATGGCTTCATCAACTAATTTAGCTACAAGGATTTCAAACTGCTTGTCCGTCAAGCTTGGAGGAGCATATACACTAAAGACGTATATTTCTTGTATTTTAGCCGAGGATATCAATTCGCTCCGATGACTCGACTGCTTTAGTACCTGCCTATTTTGACCAATCCAGAGGGCAGCTCTATTGCTTGTGTCACTTATCCAGCGCTGTGGTCTGACCCTGTCACAATATTGTTCGGAGATTACAGCAATGTCTATTCTTAGCTCCTTTATTGTCTGTTTCAGCAGGTTATGAGCTGCAACGCAATGGTTGGTATTCAGTTGAAGTATTCTCATGTTTTATGTCTGTTTAAAAACTCCACGGTAATCGGGCACTTATAGCTGCATGCTGGATGGTTAATCTCCTTTTTTCCTTCACATTTACAGAGTAGACAACAGGGCCCGTTTACACACAGCTTGGATAGATGGTCTTTTCCACCGCACTGCCTGCAAAGTTTAGTTCTGTCAGGGCCCGAGCACACGGACGCTAAATGGGCAATTTGCCAACACCTGAAGCAGCGCTTTATTTCTGTTTTTTTTCGAACTCTGCAGCTGACCCATCCGATTCGAACATGCCCTGCACGTAGTTGCTCAGCTGCGTGGCTATATGGTACAGACACCACCGTCGTCTGAGTACCCCCATAAGCTTGCCGCAAGGAACGAGCAATTAGTAGGTTAGTCTCCTTTAGCTCGAGGTGTGTTCTCAGAGCCTCTAATACTTCATCCTTTGAAGTGACCT
Source organism: Sycobia sp. Sy_11 (assembly GCA_018907035.1). Taxonomy (NCBI): domain Eukaryota; kingdom Metazoa; phylum Arthropoda; class Insecta; order Hymenoptera; family Epichrysomallidae; genus Sycobia; species Sycobia sp. Sy_11. The sequence continues at coordinate 212,186 of JACCIC010000264.1, read as the reverse complement.
CATCTATATCTTTAATCTCCAATGTAATGAGATTACTCAGGACCGAAGTGGATGCGCTATGGCCAACCTTAGATTCAACAATGCGTGCCAACTCATGTGCATCTTTGACTGTCCGTTCCAACTGAAGTACAAGGGCACCGCTTGCATTTCTACGTATCCTGTTAACCTCATTCTTGACATGAGATAACTCCGGGTCATTCTTTATTTGTCGCAGTACCTCCGCGTATGTAACTGCTTCATTGGCCTTAATCAAAATGGAGTTAGGCCTATTTCGTCCATTAAGCCTGCGTGTACTAGATAATTCTTTATCTTTGCCTTTGGGCTTCTTACGCTTGATGGTCTGCCATTGATTTTCTTTGGCTTCAGACTTGCCTGTAGGTACTCCGACCGACTCTATTGGTCTCCTTGACCCCAATGGTGGTTCTTTCGTCCTTTTGCCACCTATGGTTTTAGGAGTGGAAACCATCGCTTCTGCTGCGCTTCGTTTGGTGTCAGAGCGTAGACTCGGCGTAGTCTGAGTCACCACTTCATGTGTACCAGGACGTTGATACTGTAATAGATCATCCTCTGCCTTACTAATGCATTTATATGAGGCATTAATGGAACGAGCACGATCTTTAATGGTCTTTTGTACGTTATGCCTATCTTTGACAAAGTCCAACAATTGGCTGATCTTCTCACCAAGTCGCTCCAGGTGATTGTTTCTGCGCGTGATGGAGATTTCTCGATCCGTCGTTTCTTGATCCATCATGACATCTCCTTTAGTACCCAGTGTACTGTCTATGATTATGTTTGATTTGCCCTCCCCAGAATCCGAGGGGCTACCACCGACCATAGAGGCTTGTACTCTATCGGTGAGGAGATTGACCGGTCTTGCCGGAGTTACTCCCTGGGGTATATCCTTGTTTATACCAAACATTAGTCATAATTGGCTTTAAGTTCGGGAGGCCCTCCCTATTAGCTTTTTCTGTCCGCCCTGAGTATTTTATTTCCTCAGTGCCCTCTACAAATTGTAGCGAGCCATCCCCTATCCGCAACCTGGAGAGGCACCAGATGGGAGAAAGCAACAAAACTCCACACTGGTGAGTGTGTGTGTGTGTGTGTGTGTGTGCGCGCGCGCGCATATTCATATATATATAAATACCCGCAGATCTTTCCAACATGGGAAAGTATTTAAAAAATTGATTTACTATGTATGTATTATCTTGTCTTTATAAAATATTATTATATGATCTTAAGTGCTGTACGGTCATATGCAAAATATAGTATAGTAATCCCATATTGCGTTTTAGCATAGTGCATAATGCGTTAGCTTGCGAATCGTAGGGTCGTGAGTTCGATACTCAGCGGAGGTCGGAATTTTTTTCATTGAGATAAAATAATTTATTCGTTCAACAGAGGTGTTTAACATTAAAATTTACAATAATTAGTGTATAAAAAATATATTAATAATTATTAATTGTTATTGTAAATTGTAATGTGTAATAGTCATATAGAAAATAATTTATGAATTCTAATTATATGGTATGGGTCACCTAAATACGTAAATAAATTTTTTTATTTTAAATAAATAAATATTAAAGAGTCAAAAAATTATTCACTTAATTGAGGAAACAAAATTAGAATAATTTATTATTGGCTTAATTTCTAGATTTTCTGACTAGATTTTGTCTAGTTTCTAGCTTGGTATACCTACCAAAATCTAAGCTCGTTCCCTAATAAAAATGCTATTAAAAGTGGGACAAATCGGAACTAGGATCAGACTAGATTTCCCTTCTGGATCCGAACATTTAATAGGGAAAACTTATCCGATACTAGTTAGATTCAAGAATGAATTTCCACACGGGAAGGTGTGAGAGTAGTGTCAGAGTATCCTAAAGAACAAAAACGATATGGACTAGCGTCACACGTTCGTTAGAATACGAATCCCACAGTTGGATATGACCATTAAACTGAGCTGGCCTGGTATAAATAGTTTAAGTGGGCTACCTTGAGTTAATATTCGCGATTATAGACGCCACCTACTGTCCGCTGGTGAAACCGACTTCTAAGATAGTTAACTTAAGTCATTCATGAAAGTAAAATGATTTTAAATATAAAACATAGCCTATGTCGTTCCTAAGATAATATACAATCTATATGTCAAATTTCAGAGCAATCCATTCAATAGTTTTTTTTGTTTATCGTGTACATGTCGTGGTCGTTGCCTTTATAAATTAGTACGATCAGGTGTCCACCTTAGTTTCCGACAATAATAAGTAGATAATTTTGTTTTAACTCTTGTGTATATATGTATATGTATATAAATTTAATTATTTCGATCAGGTTTGGGCTAATAAAAAATTCAAAGTGTTTTTATTTCACAACGTTTCGTCGACAGGTATTGTCAACCTCTTCAGGTGTTTTAGTAAAAATAATATACAAATAATTACATATGAAATTTATATAACAGTGAGAAGTTAGTTTCCGACCTTCACGTTTAGTTGGCCATATAAGTAGTACGAAAAGTCAGATGTGGTTGATTGGCCTAGTAGGCAAACGCGAATTTTCACACATGAGACAGCTGAATTATTATTATTAAGATTATCATTATTAGTATTATTATTGTTCTTGTTATTATTGTTGTTCTTGTTGGTGCATTTGATATGTGTGTGCAAGATTATTTTTCGTCATATTAAGGCTTTATGTAATATCTATTTTAAATGTATTAGGAGGTGAACTTTGTTTCTGACCTTCGTGTTTAGATGTCGATATAAATAGTACGAAAAGTCAGATGTGTCGGATCTAGTACTTATTTTTTAATTTTGGCGTTTACGTATTTATATAGATACTGCAAATCAACCTCAGCAATGTAGCCTTTATCTGAATCTGTTGTAGGACTAAAGAAGAGTGAATTGGATTTTTTGTTAATTCATTTAAATTTTCCAGTTGGAAAATCTTGGGTATCGCCCATCTATATAAATTATTAATATGGTAATACAAAAGTATTATTATTTTCTTTGTTGCACAGTATGATGAACCCATATATGTATTGTTCGCTTTTGTATAGCGATTACTGCATTGACTTATGCCATCTCATATGCCTCTTTGAAGAAATAATGGCATATGAATATCTGTTAAAAGCTACAATTCAATCCATTAATTTATTATAATATTCATATGTATCTAGCAGTTTTGTAAATGATAATTTATATAATCCATCTACAAAATCATATGGAAAAGCAAGTTTTGTTTAAGAAGATGAATATTTTCATTAAAGAATCCATCTATCCGAAATTCCTTTGCTGCTATTGGTTTAAACGAAGCGAGTTTTTCTAACAATGATGGTAAAAAACGTCAAGAATCAATAAATTTCAAACTTACATCACAGGTATCCAAATATTATACGTCGTGATCAAAATGTATTTTTCTTTATTATGTAGATAATAATATACTGTAAACTTCATGATGTTGAAAAGCATTATCCTTTTCGTTTCGTTTTAATAAGCCTTCGAATTTTGCATAAAAAACAAAATGCACTTTCTGCACTAGAATCTAAAATTACATAAAACCGAATGAAATAAAATAATATTAAATTAAAATTAAATTAAAATGAAGCAAAATAAAATGATTTAAAAATTCAAAAGTGTTTTTATGTCGACTGTTTTCAATTCAATGAATAAATATTTTTATCGGTCTTACAGTCTTTATACTATAATATACTATAATATATACTATAATAATAAAAGTCAGACTGTATGTTCAGTTTCATTCTTGAAGATGAACCGTAGCGGCTCAAAATGTCGGATATTGAAGATCAATTTAAATTTAAGGTGGTGGGGGCAGCCAGGTCGTTCATGCTAACATAGAATATAGTTTTTTTTTATTATTATTTTTATTTTTGTTTTTTTTATTATCTTATTTATTTTTATTATTTTTAATTTTTAATCTGATTTATTTTTAGTAATAAGTTCTATTTCAGATTCTTTGGGGGTGATCATAAACAAGAACTGTCATTATTTTAAATTAATAAATATTTTTATCGGTCTTACAGTCTTTATAACATAATATATTAGCTAAAACGATGACAGTCAGACTGACTTTGTTTATATTTATCCCCGTAGAATCTGAAATGAAGCTTATTACTACAATAAAGTATATTAAAAATTAAAATAAAAATAAAATAAAATTCATAATAAAATAAAAAATAAATAAAAAATAAAATAAAATAAAAATAATAGCGCATATATTGTATATAGTATGTTTAATAAATGGGCATATGTTTATCATATATTTTCTCGTCGTCATTTCCTCCTTCTTCTCCGTATACGAGTGCAGCTGAGCAGCGAGAAAAGGTAAGAGTAGCGGAGTATTAGTCCGCGGGTTACAAATGGCGCCCAATTCGTGGGGCCGACGGGAGATGCAGCTAATTGCGCAATAATCATACGGCTTGACAGCTCGAGTGAGAGAGAGAGAGAGAGAGAGAGAGAGAGAGAGAGAGAGAGAGAGAGAGAGAGACAGAGCATAACCTCTGTAACTATGCGCATTGTTAGCACTCCAAATTCGTATATGTATATATATCTTTACAAATGCTGCTTGCCCTACCATTGCTATAGATTCATAATTGTACTGTAAAACCTGCTCATAAATTATCATTGTCAATTATTAGAATCACCCTTTTTGTCCGCATAAATTATATCATGTATTGCACAATACATGTGAATCTTCCTTTGCAATTTTTCTTTTCTGTCTGGTACTGTTAAATATAAATTTGCCTCTTTGCCTCATCGCTATGTACAAAGCCAATAAATATATTACACATATCACTGAATAAATATTTCAAAACCTAATATGCCCAGTTACTAAAAATAAATCAAGTCTTACTGTTGGATGTTTACATTTTCTGTAAGCACCTTATGTACTGTAACGATACAAGGTCGATGAAGCTACATTATTGTTAGTGTTTACACAGAAGGAGAAAGCTACTACGGTTAAATAGACATAAGCTTAAAGTATTGAAACATATAAGGAGCTCGCTGAATAATTTGAGAAATATTAATTTGCAAGAAGTAATGTCAAAGTGATAATAATAAATGATTTTGGAATGCTATCTGCGTTTTCCTTTGTAAGTATATGGGATAAGTACTGTGTGGTGTAGTACACAAGTATTTATAGCATATTTGCTAATAATTTAATAAATATTTTTATCGGTCTTACAGTCTTTATAATATTATATATTAGCTAAAATAATGACAGTCAGACTGTTCTTGTTTATGAACACCCCTGTCGATCTGAAATAAATCTTATTACTACAGTAAATTATATCAGAAATTTATAAATAAAAATAAAATAATAAACAAAATAAAAATAATAAAAGTACTTATTCTATTTTAGTAAAGGACAACCTGACTGCCCCCACCACCTTAAATTTAGAATCACCTTCTTCTCCGATGTTTCGAACCACTACGGTTCATCCTCAGGAACTAAACTAAAATACAAAATCCAGCATGCTACTTTATATACCCCTTCCCCACTCTAAATTTATTAGTATAACATTTATAGCCCCCCCCTTTTTTTCTTCAACTTAAATACGAGATACAAATTCTATATTAATAAGGAATGATCAGTATTGTCCAATTTACTCGACTCTAACATCAAATTTACATTATTGGGATTTCTCAAAATATGAATATTTTCAAGAGTTTCTCTTTTATATTTATTCTTAATATCATGTTCCAAAATATTTATATTTTCAAAGTCGAAAGAATGTAAGAAATTTAAACTATGTTCTTTTAGCCCCGATGTACCATTCATGCTTCGTAAGCAATATTGATATTCATATATTCTTTGTTTTAGGTACCTTCCCGTTTATCCAATATAATATTTGTCACAATCTTTACAATTTATTTTATATACTACTTCTGTTTTCGAATGGTAAATATTAAATTCAAAAGGATTAGATAACTAACAACAAATCTTAATATAATAATAAGAAGCTCATTTTTGAGCATCGACAAGAGAGTATCAGCACAGAATTGATACTAAAATAAGTTGGTTTGTACACTTGGCATCCTTGCTATTTTCCAGAATGGTTTAGATAACATACCTTTAGTAAATTCACAATTCAAGCAATTAATTCACCCTTTTATTTAAATAAATATCTATATATTTAACACACACGTGTACATAGCTACAGTCTGAAACATAGGACCTACGCAGCTCTGATGCCAATATTCAACGAAGGAGACATCCTCAGGATTGAATCACGAGGTTAAAAACTAAAACAACATTATACCTAAATAAGCTATTGAGCTAAGTGATATTATAAAGAATACTAATAATTCCTGATAACCTAAAAAGCAAAGGAATCTGCATGAGTGAAATTACATGGTAAATCTAAATTTTGAAAAAGTTATGCATTAATATTATTGTAATATTTATTCGACTTATAATTAAAACTTTTAATTAATCAGTAACATTCTTTTAAACTGTAAATAATAATGATTAAGTATATTCTGGCCTACTCACCAGAACTTCAAAAAGAAAAAGAAAAAATCTAAACCAAAGAGGCTCGCTCTTGAGAGAGTTAGTAGTTTTTAGGTTTTAACTGATGAGACTGGTATATTAAAATAATTATAAATAATATATCTAATATAAAAACTATTAATAAAATTAAATAATAATAAAATAAATCATATAAACAATAATAAGTCATAATAACATCTGACAAGATATAATAGCAGGACGGAATAAACGATATCCTCAATTTCAATAATTGGAAGTTATAGGAAAACATAACATAAGTGTGTAAATAATTTTGCACTAACTGACAAACATCTAATATAGAGAACAATAAGATTGTTTAAGGAAACACTCAGGTAATTGGTGGCATGGTAAGATAACAGCAGATCAACAAAAAGGAAATAGTTGCCACATTGAATCAAAGATTATAAAATAATAAAGCAAAAACATCAATAATAATAATAATAAAAATATAATAAATTAATCCTCAATAAAGATAAATTATTAATAATAAACCAATTTTGCTTAATTTATGTAATACTGTCTGGCAATAGAAATTTTTATTACATGCTTATTTATGTCACTAGACAACTCTAGGTAACTGTTACAATAAATAATTATTATAATTATTTAAACAATTACCGAACATGAATAGGCTTCATGGTAATCAAACATGAGGATATAAATGAACAATTTCAAATAAGACTGAGATAATTACGTCACCGGCATAAATAAATTAATATTAATTAATTATAAATAATCATAAGTCATTCTGAAGAATTTTATTATATTTTTGCTTTGCTGTCAGTTAAGCTGGTACTGTAATTATGGAAGAAACAGGTATAGACGAGTGACATAATATAAGCAACTCTGGATACTAACCACAATTATAATTTTATTAATACTCTGATAAATAAATAATAATTTAACATAAAACCAAAATATGATTATCTTCTACGTGTAATCGCTCGCTATTTATCCAAGATAGATCTCAGCCAGGTCTATCATCAGATCCCATTAGACTAGGAAAGCAAAGAAAAAAGGACATTTCCCGTACCACATAAGGGTCTCTACCAGTACACAAGAACAGCCTATGAACTTACCCATGCCCTTGCCAACTTTCGGCGCGGCGTGGATGTCATCTTTGGTCGTAAGTGGCAACCTTCAGTTTTTGTATATATAGAAAATATCATCGTCGTTACCAATTCGTTTGAAGAACATGCACAGAAATTGAAGGCCGTGTTACAGAATTTTGCTGCCCAGAGGTAAAATACCTAGGGTATATCATCGATAAGAACAGCCTGTGAACACACCCCGACAAACTTAAGTCCGTGAGCGAATATCCATGAAACATAAAGCAGCTCCGAGCATTACTCGGAATGGTTGGGTGGTACGCATGCTTCATTGAAAATCTAGCAGAAGTCAAGCTACCCCTAACGAAGCTGCTGAAGAAAAGCGTAGTATAGACGTATGAAAACGAACAAAAGGACGCGTTTAATAAGTTGAAAATCTTGCTAACGCTAGCGCCAGTGTTGACAAGACCCATGCCAAACAGTCCGTACACCTTACAAGCGGATGCCAGCAGCTATACTCTTGAAGCTGTGCTCAGCCAAATAATTCAGGGAGAAGAGCATGCAATAGCATACGTCAGCAGGATGATAACTGCACCTGAGATCAACTATACAGTAACGGAAAAAGTGTATTTAGAGGTGCTATGGGCTGTCGAAAAATTCAGGGGTTATCTTTTAAGCGAGGCCTTCACGGTCATGACCGTCCATAGCAGCTTAAGGTGGCTGCACACCCTGAAAAACCCGGTAGGACATAGGAAAGGTGCGCTCCACAAGGTACCAGACGAATTACCTCGACCAGCGACTGAAACGGCGTGACACAACGCTTCTCTCACGCAGATAGAGAAAGATGAATGGTACAACCGCTACTCCGTCAACCCGAAAGACTAGCAGATTGGAAAGTCGTAAACGGTCTGCTATATAAACATCGACCAAATACAAAAACAGACATAATAATTTTTCAAAATAAGTATAAATATTTAGACAATAATTAAATTCTTATTCTAATCTTACACTAGACAAAATTTTTAATAAGTCGTGCCAAGGTATACTTTTGTAATTCATTTTTGTTACCTCCAGTTGTTATGTTTTAATCATTATTATGATTAAAAACTATTTAAATCATAAATTAATTACAGGAGCTTTGTTCGAATACATGAGTTTAATGTTTCTATCACTTAATTATATAGTGCTTGTCATTTTATTAAGCATCTACAAAAATGAACTTCCTGGAATACAGAAATATATCTATATATATAAAAGAGAATGTATGTCTGTACATATGCCTTTAATGGCACCGAAACTACTGTACCGAACATCTTCAAATTTTAACGACGAATTCTACTCGATCAGGATTAGATAATAGTCTTTTTTTGCAAATTCAAAATAAAATCGCAAAAAACTTTACCAACAATCTCAAGCAAAAGTATATATATACTGCTAAGCTAGGCCCCGTGCGATGTGTTCATGCGTGTGGAAGAACAGGTCAGAAGGAGTGAGAGAGACGGATGGTGAGGTATTAGTTGAATGCGCCCATGTGCTGTAGACAAGTCCCATTAATATCGGGTAATCCCTGTTAATCTCTCTCTATCTCCCTATTTGTATACGCGCGTGTCCTGCAATTTCTCTCTCTCTCTCTCTCTCCCTCTCTCTCTGTGCCTCCTATATATAAGATAGGTATACGTCAAATCTCATTATACCTATATCATGCTCCAAAAATATGAAAAGCACTCAATTAATTTTTGGAAAAAGTTTATAGTCTACAATTAGCAGATAGTCATTATTATTATCTCAATGTTAAGTTATTTTTATTAAAGCGATTTTGTTGCAATATAATTGTTTTTGTTAAATAGAGAAACACTATGAATTAAATTTAATACATAGAATATTTTAAATAAGAATTAAAAAGACAAAACATAGTTATGCATTCAAAATATTATCTATAGAAAATGGACAGTCTAAATTGATGGAATTTATGGCAAATGTTTATAAAATATAATACTTTAGCAAATTTTTTACATACAAAAAAATTTTAGAAGTTCAAATGCCTAATAAAATTTACTTTATTTTATTAAAATGCACTATTGTTAGTTTTCATTTAATATTAATCTTCAAAATAAATGTTTATAACTATTGTAAGAATATACAAAACATTATATGATAGATATAAAAATCTTAATTACTTTGGCATTTAATCCGTCTTTTTATTTCGAGAAGCAAAGTTTTAAATTTTAATCCATAACAATATATATTTTTTAAAACTGTATTATCTGTTAAATATTTAGTTTGACTAAAATCAATAAATTCTTTCTAGTTATGAAATAAGTGACTCCGTTTTATTCAATTCATAGTCATTCTATTTGATGATGTAAATGAAAGGTAAATATAGCGTTGTACACTTTAACTATATTAATTTGAACAAAAATTACTCTACTGGAAGAAATAATATTACAATGTAATTATAAACAGCAGAATGACAAGAACTAAGGTAGGATGTGCCGTTTAAGCGGAATTAATTGTGCAATTTTTATTGCTAGATTTTTATGTACCAACTGAAGCTCTCAATTTACAAAAGTTCCATGTACAAGTTGAAACTTATTAGAGCATTAGTTATTGGCAAATGAAACGTCACCGCATCTCTGAGAGTACCACTGCACTAAAATACAAATTTCAACCGTTAGCGTTATAATATAATAGAACGTATATGGAATGAACTTATCATTTAAAGTTAATCTAGTGTAAATCATTAATATAATATTGTAGTTGCTGGAGAAAGTATTTCGTTATGGAAATGCAACAGAAATATGATAGGGGATTAACAAGTGATAAATTCCAACATGTTTATCCCGTGTGGTTATGTTGAAAATACAATGGAGAAAATAAATTTATATTTTTTTTAGTATAATATACATTAAAAAATCACATACAGGTACACATACAGAAATATATATACATACATATATATACGTATATGCTGTCCTTTTCCTTGTCACCAGTGTTAACTTTCAATAGATCTTGTATTTTTATAGAATAGTTCTTCATATATAAACAATTCATAAATTAAAATACAAATTAAAATTTATTATCTACCAGAATGGGTAAGTCCACAGCAAGTCAGTGTCCAATTCATCATCAGTACCAATAATCATATACTCTTGTACTTGCAGTGTCTATTTATACGTGTCTCGTCTTCTGTCAATTGCTTTTTATTTAATAAGAAAAATGATGGAATTCATTTTATTTCTTTTGATAAGCATTATTTATCTACGAGCAAACCTTAATCCTCTTTAAAAACTTTAAAGTAGGTGCATGATTAAAAATACTTTTATCAGATGTTTGACCATCAAGTGCTTTATTGACAACAACAATTATAACGGTTGCTATCACATCAGTACTTGCTGCAAAAAAGATCTAGCTGTCGACCACGACATTGCATAGCTCTCTCTCACTCACTCACTCGTTCTGCTACTGCCGTCTGCATTCTGTGATGCATCTCTCTCTCTCTCTCTCTCTCACTCGCTTTTATGCCTCCGGCGTCCTCTACTCCCGGGGAGACACTGGTGCGTCCTTACACTATATGGAGAGCGATGTCGGCAGGCCTCACAATAATCGGGGCGGATACACAGGTTATGTATTTGCTGCTAATGCGGAGAGATGTTTTCGCATTCAAGGCTGAAAGGCGAAGCGAAAAACACTCGCTCCTTTTAATCATCGATGCTTCTTTTCCCTTGTGCTCCTTTTCTCGTGCACTCTCGCAGTTCGTGATTTTCCCGATAACGCGCGAACAGCCATTTTAAAATTACTTAAATACATGACTGCCGAATCGGCGATCACAATATATGTATATATATTTGTATATATATATATATATATATATATTTAATAATTAAATAATTATTGTTTTTGTTAAATAATTTACAAAATACAATGTAATACATTAAACATTTCATTAATTTTAATAAGAAGTAAAAAGACGAAAGAAAGAGGAAAACTATTGTCACGTCGCCACCCATTTTTAAAACATATATACAATATCAGGTTACTAAAAAAATCTATACATAAAAAAGACAACGTTTTCGACGCTATACTATTAATTCCTAACAAAATAAAGTAAAATAATATTGGAAAATGAAAAATATACAATTTAACATGTATTCTACAAATCAATAATATGTATAGACACGCATAAATAAATATATAGTAAAGCATTGATGTGTATTGTGTGTACGTATGGGTATGCAAAAATATATGATAATGCATCAGTATAAGTATGCATAGATACGCTCATAATGATATATATGTATACGGATATGTATATGTATGAGGATATATATATATATATATATATATATATATATATATATATATTGTAACGGTGCGCATGTCCGCCTCGAACACGAGGACGGCGGGCACAGCAGTTGCAATAAATGTGCCCAGCTGGGCTTAGCCCCGAATCGTTTCGGCGAGGGAGAGGGGCGGTCCGCGAGAGGCGAAGTATCGCATGCAGGATTGCGCGTGAGGTAGGGAGATCCATCGAATAAAGCAAACAGCACCAATAAAACTGTACGTATCTTTAATTAAACTATGTCCGGTGTAACACATACGCGAAGGCACGAAGACCAAGGGTCGCCGAGGCGACGGCGCGTGTGGCGTCAGGGAAGAGAGAGAGAGAGAGAGAGAGAGAGAGAGAGAGAGAGAGAGAGAGAGGCATAGGAATGCTTCGGGCGTATCAAAGCGTAAAAATATGCGATCTTTCAACTCGCGGCGAATCGTTTGCACATTTACCTTTTGGATAGGGATACACTTCACCTAACGAGTGAATAGATCCATGAAGACGAACAGGTACTCTTATCCTCGGGTAGATCGTGGAAACGGACCCATCACGTTTCCAGCTACTACTGCCCAAGGGCGGGTGGCCGTTCGATGGCCCATCAGGCCAGCTGGTGCCGCCTGCTCTACCTTACATTGCTGGTACATGGTGCAGTCACAGACAAATTGTGTCACATCCTTTTGCAACGAGGGCCAATAGTATGATCGTGCAATATGGTCATATGTCTTATGGCGTCCCAAATGACCAGCTGTGGGCTCCTCATTACATTCATGAAGATCGGTACGGCGATAAATCGGGGGGACGACTAACATCCACGCATTCTGGTCATCTACGAAATCTTCAACGGTAGGATCGGGGCGGTGGTAGTATAGTCGTTGCCCAACGACTTTTCACCATGGGTGGTCGGTCGGATCGCTTACCTTTCTTATGAAGGCGCAAATAACAGGGATCTTGCACATCGGTGACGTCGAGGGAGGCGACTTCGCAGGTCGGCTCGTCTTCGTACAAAGAAGAGAGGGCGTCTGGTACGCAATTTAAGGTACCTTTCCGGTGGATGACTTCGTAGTCATATCCCTGTAATTCCAAGGCCCAACGAGCGAGTCTGCCCGTGGGGTTGCGCAATGACTGCAGCCAAAGAAGGCTGCTGTGATCGGTTATCACATGGAAGTGGTAGCCCTCGACATTCGGGCGAAATTTACGCACAGCCCATAGCACGCCGAGGCACTCACGTTCGGTGACCGAGTAATTACGCTCAGCCGCAGTTATGGTGCGACTAGCGTAATAGAGCACGTGCTCCACGACATCCACTGATCTCGTGAGCACGGCGCCTAGTCCCGAGTCGCTGGCGTCCGTCTGGATTACGAACGATTCTCCGAACGACGGTCGAGAAAGGACTAGTGCAGATGCGACGAGCGCCCGGATCTGTTCGGAAACCGATACGATCCACGAGGACGCCGAGAAACCGTAGCTCTGCGAGTCCGAAATTGCTCTTCTGCCTATTAATGGTCAAGCCGGCATCGGAAATTCGTTGCAGAATATGTTCGAGCCACCTGAGGTGCTCGTGAAAGCTCTCCGTACCGAGGATCACATCATCGAGGTAGGCGAAGGCCACCGGCTCAATTTCAGGGCCGATTAGCTTGTCGCTTAACTGCAGAAAGATTTCAGGGTCACCGGCGACACCATATGGCATACGTATCCATTGAAATAACCCTAAGCCTGGAACCGTGAAGGCAGTGAGATGTCGCGACTCCTCCCGAAGAGGGACCTGATGGTAGGCGTTGCTGAGGTCCAGTGTGGAGATGTATCGCGCAATTCTCAGTTTCCATAAAATTACGTCCATGTAAGGGAGCGGGTACGCGCTGAACTTGGACACGGAATTCAATTTGCGATAATCCACGCGAAATCGATAGCTCCCATCGCTTTTACGAACCATTACGACGGGGCTTGACTTCTCGCTGGTTGATCTGCGTATTACGCCTTGATAGGGTATTTTGCGGACTTGCGCATGCATTTCCAGCTCTATCTCTTGAGATGCCGGATAAGAACCCTGCTTAATTGACTTAGCATCGCCAACATCGATCACGTGGTCGGTCAGATGCGTGCAGCCGAGAGGCTGATCAGCAGGAGACAGCATCCGGTCGAGGAGTTCCTCGAGAGCTCGACGTTGACTATCGTCAATATCAGCCAAGCCTATAGAGGCAAGCGAATATGCCGAGGTAATTGAGACGGTGCAAAGTTGTAGCGGAACGAATCCGCAGGAACCTCGATCAACATGGTGTTGTCGCGCGGGTGGATGACCGCATTGAAAGCGCGGTAGAAGTCTGCACCGAGCAGACAGTCATTTTCCAAGTCTGGAATTATGATGACGTCTAGCTCCATTTCAACGTCTGCAATGGCAAACGGAAAGGCCACCGGGCCTGCTATCGGCTCAATTTTTCCCATGGTGAGTCGAGCGCCAGATCCAGGAAAGGATCGAATTAGACGACCGAGGGCAGATGCAATCTGCAAGCCGATTGTCCCGAGAGCTGTACGAGCAGCCCCTGCATAAAGCGTATGGATGCAAAACTCGTGTATACTCACCTGTACCCACCATCGTGAATATCGATCGGGGTCGATACTTGTGGCTGAGTCAGCGGAGTCACGGTCGTGATGCTCCTCCTTTACAGACAGGAGGGGGCAATCATCATTTCCCTGTGTCCTCGCAGCTGCGTGCTGATATTCAGAGGTCTCACGGATCGTAGGGGCGAGATGGACCGCAATCACTCGCCCTTTTTCGCATTTCCCGAACACTCAGGACAGCTGCATAAGGTATGGCCTGGTCAACTACAGCCCCAGCATAAGAACCGCGGATCAGGACCTGCTATCCGACCTTTGTTCCTGTCGCTGAGGGGCTTACCCACGAGCTTTCCCCTGAAGGATGGCTTTCTCTCTGACTTAGGTGAGGTCGACGCTCCAGTCTTCCCTGTATGCGGCGACCTCGGGCGTGAGTCGCGACTGCTCCGCTTCGTCATAAGAGCTGCGACACCTGGCGCCTCTAAATCAGGGGAGGTGGCTCTAAAGCCCGCCTCTTGCAAAACTTCTCGCACTAAAGCTTTGAAATCGGGCGGCTTCACGTTCATGGCCACGATCTTTGGCTTGGGGTGCATCTGGGACGTGTCTGCCGCATGAAAAGCCACTTCGAGCATTATGCAGTCCTCGGGTGATGGAGGTGGCTTATAGTTGCGCTCCGCGTCGAGGACACATTCGGCGTCTCGAGCGAGCTCGATTAGCCGATTTACGCTCGTAATTTTCTCCTGTGGAACTAACTTTTGTATCTCCGGGAGTAGATTACGGTAGATGAGAGCGAACTGTTTGTCTTCCGTCCATGGTTCTTCGAACCAATTTAGGATTTTCAACAAACAGAACACGTAGTCAAGTGTTAGCTCGCGTTTGGCCTGTGAACGTCGCTGTGCTTCGCTAATCAGCTCAGCTTGGAAGCGTCGATCGACGCCGTAGCAGCTCCGGGCTGCGTGGCAGAAGTCTTGTCACGTGGTCCAGTCTTTCCGGGATAGACGGTATCAGTGTAGGGCTACACCGTCGAGGAGCTCAATCATTGCATTGAGCATATCCTCGTCCGTGAGCGGCGTCATTCTGCGACATTCCGCGATTCTCTGCAGAAATTCCTTCACGCTTTTTCCCTTGGCATCATTGAATCGGATTTTCCATTGGCGCACGGCTTTACGAATGTCCGTGCACTGGGCCAAGGAGCTTCATAGCGTTGATCACGTTATATTAACGGGTGAGCTAATCACATCTCGATCCATGTGATGCCTTCCCTTCCAGGCCCTTGCTACCGATCGTGGGAAGGAGCCGAGAACGTAGGCTCACCGGTCGACCCTGAAACTCTATTGTTGTTAGAGTTTTTTCACTTTCCAAGTATTGAAGATCGTACGTGTCTTGGAAAGTGACACGGTCTCGTCACGGCATTTTCTGTAATTGTTGTTGAATGCTAGCCAATGTAGCATGCATTTCATTTTGCCTCTGCTGCAGATCTTGGATAGTGCTTTTCTATTGGGCTTTCTATAGGGAATATATTCTATTCTATAGGGCTAATTGCTAGATTGTCTTTGGGGTCAGCAAACTGAGGCTGGACTGCTGCACCTGATGCATGAGATGCGACTTGCGCCTGACGTGTAATGTTATTTATGACGCATGAGTCGGGGGACGTACCTACGCTCGTTATGGCTGCCTGAATTGGTGATTCATTGGCTGTGCTAAATGCGAACGATTCGTGCCTATTAATCTTTGCCAAATTAAAATCGATCAGGTTTTGCATTTGCTGATCTGCAGCTGTTGTGCTACGCCTTTGGCCTATGCTCGGATTAACTTCCCGAGCCTGCTGTGTGTCAGCTGATTCATCAGCTTGTTCAGCGTATATCGCCTCCATTTCATTTAAAATATATGTTTTCGTTTCGTCGCGCATTGTCAAGGTTACAATAATTTTTAATAGATTTTTATTTCTGTGCATGCGTGTCTTTACGGTATCGTCCCCACTCTTGCATTCCACAAAGTCTCCCGGACTATAGTTTTTTGCCAGTGTGTGATATAGCCTGGCAGCTCTTTGAAATGGGAAACGATTATTTTTTAATTCTAATTCCGTTGTAATGATGTCCGTCTCCTCCTCGCATAGGCTTTGGACCCAGTCATTAAAATCATTTGGAGGGTTCGCCATCATTTATTTGTTTAATTGACAGGAAAAAAAGAGAGAGCAACAAACAAAACAACAACGCGAGAAAAAGAAAACAGAATAGCAAAAAAAATATTTCTGTTCTTGATTTATAAAAAAAGCGAGAAATTTGACATTAATTAATTATAATTGTTAAATAAATTGTAAAATTAATTAATCTACTAGATGAACAATAAATTTCTCGGTAATACTCCAGCAATTGGAGAACAGCACAAACAATAGAAATTAATTTAACAAACAATTAACTATTTAAAAAAAAATGTTGAGAGAATTTATTAATTCGTTAATTAATCAAAGAATTCTCGTAACTAACCCGTTGAGCGATGCTCATTTGACGGTTGTTACGACGAGATAGAACACCCAACAAAAATTTTCGTATGTTTTGTTGTGATAGAAGAACAGAGACAAAACAAAAAAAAGAAAACAAAAAAAAAATTGTTATTTAATTATTATTTGTCGAAATCATTATTTTATTTTAATTAGTTATTAATAATTTATAAAATTTATAGATTTTACTTATTAGTTTATTTGCTGTTTGTTAAATTAATTAAGATTCGCTTTTTTCATTGAGCAGAAACAATAAAGAACAAAACACATTTGTTTGGCAAATAATGAAAGCCAACCGTGTCAAGAGACAGTGGATAGCGAGAGCGAAAGCGCAAAAATTACGGGCGACTAACGCATGAAAAAAAAACAAATAAAAAATTTTATTTTCAGAACGAAAGTGCAAAAAAAAACTGAAAATAATTTATTTATCCTTTTTTTGCGAAATATTGTATTTTGTAAAAATTTTCTTTTTCAAAATTTTCAAAAATTTTCAAAAATTTTCAAGATTTCCACAATTGAATCCAAAATTAAAAAAAGGCATTTCACGCAAAAGAAAATTATTTTGAAATCATAATAAATTTTTACTTTTTGTATTTTTCCAGAAATACAAAATTACAAAAATACATAAAAAAGAAAACCAAAAAGTGAAAACGTATAAAAAACGTATAAAGAAATTTTGATTTTATTATTTTTAAAAAAAAGAAAAAGTTTTGCGTCAGTCGTAGGTACGCTGGTAAGTACACCCGTGCGTGCTTATAGAGTAGAGTCGCGGTAGTCTGTGTGTGTGTATACACAGGTCGTCGATTTTACACTATTATCTTTGTCGTAATATGTTCCTTGCGTGAAATATTTATTGTATTCATCGAGAATAAATATTATCGGTATTCGCATGTGTATTAATATTTTATACCTATATAAGCATATATTTACTATGACGGAGTACATAGAAAAAGAATAATAGGACACACTTCTAATATTCTATATATATCTTATATTACGTGCTCTCATACAGGTGTATATGCATACGGATATGTATTTGTATGAGGATATATATATTGTAACGGTACGCGTGTCGCCTCGAACAAGAGGACGGTGGGCACGGCCGTTGCAAAAGATGTGCCCGGCTGGGCTTAGCCCCGAATCGTTTCGGCGAAGGAGAGGGGCGGTCCGCGAGAGGCGAAGTATCGCATGTAGAATTGCGCGTGAGGTAGGGAGATCCATCGAATAAAGCAAACAGCACGAATAAAACTGTACGTATCTTTAATTAAACTATGTCCGGTGTAACACATACGCGAAGGCACGAAGACCGAGATTCGCCGAGACAACGGTGCGTGTGGCGTCAGGGAAGAGAGAGAGAGAGAGAGAGAGAGAGAGAGAGAGTCACGGGCTGCTACTTACAGTCGGGGCCGATGTCGGCGTGTCGTTCGCTGGAGACAAGAGGCGGCGGCGGTTGGCCCTAGATGAATGGCAGCATGTCCTCGTCGGTCGGGGAAGGCGGTGTCTTCGCATGTTGGTGGCTCCGGGATGGGGCAATCACTCCGCACGGGTGGGAGCCGGGTGGCAGGCTTGTTCGTTCGAGCCCTGCAACGATGTCCGCGTAACGGACTCCACGAATCGCGGCTCAGTGGATGCCGGCACGCACAAATAGCGACGAAATTCGCACGACAGAGACGGAGCACCTCGCGAAGCAAAAATGAAACACAAGCACTCGACCGACTTTCTTTTCGCGAAGGCGTGCAGGCCGAAGGTCGCCGAGGCGACGGCACATGTGGCGTCAGGGACGAGAGAGAGAGAGTAACGGGCTACCACTTACAGTCGGTGCCAATGTCAGCGTGTCGTTCGCGGTTTGAGACAGGAGGCGGCGGCAGCAGCCGGCCCTAGGTGGATGGCAGCACGTCCTCGTGGGTCGGGGCAGGCAGTGTCCCTGCTCGTCGGTGGCCCCGAGATGGGGCGATCATTCCGCACGGACGGGAGGCGGCTGGCAGTCTCGATCGTTCGAGCATTCAATTATAAACCACACGTCTCCACTATAAACCTGCTCTTTGATCTGCTCAGTGTATTAGGAGTAATCACTTTAAGAATAAAAGAAAAAAGTAAGTTAAATTTTATCAACTGTTTAATCATTGCTCTCTTATCTTTCCCTATCACCAAATCCAGGGAAGAGACTGGTCCTCTCATAAAGGGTAGGACTGTACATGCCCCAATCCACATATAAATATATTTTCAAAGGACAATCAAGCTACAAATATGTGCATATATGTATATTCCACAAATATGTATATATATGTGTGTGTGTGTGTGTGTTTTGTAACAGCGCATGTGAGCGGAAAGGTGCATATACCCTTACACCACACTATTCATACAAATGATTTTCAACAATATATCTATATATAAATAAATAATTTCATCAATAAGAAATTCATAAATGCTTAATCATAACTAATTACAAGTGAAAAATTAAAGTATCAACAATACTTTTGTGAAATTAATGATTTGATTTTAATAATAAATATCTGTGTATATATATATATATATATATATATATATATATATCTATATATATATATATATAATTTTTTCGGTAAACTTCGTTTTAAAAAGGCATTTGAAAAGCGATTCGTGTAATATTAAAAAATTAAGAAAATTAAGAAAGGAATTTATTTTCAATAATACTCTTATAGAATCAACTCATGGTGATAAATTTTATTAGCTTTTTATGTATCTTGTTATACATATTCTTAATTCTTCTCGATCCGGTGTCAGTGGCACGTTGCAAAAAATAACTTTTTGAATTTTTTAGAAAATATTTATACATTTTTTACTTTTTATAAATTTTACAAATAACAAAACAATGCTTAAAAGTGAGCCCTACAATGGCTCCATCGCTAGAGCGAAGGACTAGTATCTTGGTGATCCGAGTTCAAATCTCGGTCTTGGCCGATTGACACAAGCACCGGTATGATAATTTATGTGTGCTTTTTTAGAAATACATCCTAGACCTCCGTCACTGATTACCGCCGATATTTGGAAGATTAAATAGAGCGACGTTACATAACAAAAAAAAAGAAATAAAATGTTTAAAAGTATCATGAAAAAGTCGGATTTTGGAATCTCGAGCACAAGCGGGATAGAATTACTTAAAAGTTTTTCTACCTTTTTCAGTAATGATTAATTTAATCATTATTTTAAAACTTAACAGTTTATAAAAATACTAGTATCCCGCGTCTCGGCTTTGCCGGAGATAATAGTTTAACCGATTTCATAAACAACTCAATAATATCTAAGTAAAAAGTACTCTATATATACAAATCTATATTTCTATAAATAATTGACCGTAAATTACCTGTCGGCGCTTCTGTATAAAAAGCCGCTTCAAGGTAGCGTCCACTTCAAATAGTTGATATTTTGCCAACCATTTTATAATATATATATATATATATATCTTTATATATATATATATATATATATTTCTAAAGCCTAAAAACAATACTCCCCGTAGAAGTCGTTCGGAAAGACCTAGATATCGTATTTTACCGCCTCAACACAAATCTTCCCATAGAAATTGATTTCCTCATACCTAGACGTCGTTTTCTATCAATTAAATACAATATTCCCTATACAAACCGCTCAGAGACACCAGGACATCGCATTCTATCATCGGAACACACAACTGCCTATAGAAATCGTCTAGAAATACCGTATATTTTCGTAGTGATGCCAATTAAAATTCAAGCAAAATGATGGTATGGGAATAGCACATTTTCTTAGCAGACGATGGACATTGCCTTTTTATGCAGAAGTGACGATATATTATATATATATATATATATATATATATATATATATATATATATCTATATACATAGTTTCGAGGTTATTGGTAAAGAACCTTATATTTTGACATCATTTATTTTATTCAAACTAGAACATAGTCTCTTGCCACAATTCTGAAGTGAATATAACGTATAAAAACTAAAATATAATTTGTCTTCACAAACTATATTCAGTATGATTTAGCATACAAAACCATTTTATAAGAGAAAAAGAAAGCCAAAGAGAGGAAGAGAGAGAGAGAGAGAGAGAAAGAGAGAGGTAGAAAGATTTCCCACGTAAGAGAAAATAAAATTTACAAAAATCAAGAAATATACATAAGGTGTGAGAGTACTGTCAGATTAACCCGAAGAGCAAAAAAGGTAATACGGACTAACGTCACACCTCCTTTATGCTATGAATCCCAAAGATACATATGAACATTTGTCTGAGCTGGCCTGGTATTAATACTTTAAGCGGATTACTTTGAGTTGATGTTTGCGATTCAAGACGCCACTGGTGAAACTGATTGTTAAAAACATTAACTTAATTAATCGATTAAAGTAAAATGATTTTCAATAAAAAACATACCCTATGTCCTTCCCAAGGTAATATAGAATCTATATGTCAAATTTCAGAACAATCGGTTCAGTACTTTTTTGGGCTATCGTGTACAAACACGCTTTGTCTTTATAAATTAGTATATGATATGATATGATATGATTTTGACTATTTCAGATTTTAAGAACACGTTACAAATTTCACTTCGATCTTGCAATATCTGACCTATTAACATATACATTAAAAAAAAAAATATAGTAACCGTACAAGCTGTCGCTTTCGTATATTATTTGAAAACCGCCTGAGTGCGTGGATGCAAGTAAGGTACTGTATGTGCAGAAAGAGTGCGTGCGAAGCGCAGCAAGTGAAGAGATCAAGAAAGGCAGCAAGAGATGCCTTCTTCGTGCTCTAGCCGTCGGACAGAGCGGTCGAAATTTTACATACAGTATCTTTAGCCTTTCGTCAGAGTATTCAGCTCCGATTAGAATGAGGCCATCCGGCAACTACCCTCGCGGTCCGAGTATATGGAATTCTCTCCCGGTCATGCCCATCTCCGTCCTACCTGAGAGGACTACCACGTATGCAGCACGCGCCAGAGCGAGAGCAAACCGCGCGAGCCGGCAACAGCGAGAGAGAGAGAGAGAGAGCGGGAGGACGCCGCGCAAGCTGTGCACGCCCACAGCGAGAGGACGCCATCGACATCATCTGCGTCAGCTCAGGGCAAGTAGTGTAATCTTACAATATGAATGATATGTTCACGCCCGCCGTCGCTGGCGTCGTAGATTAATGTACCTCTGCCAGGAGCTGTGTGTAACCACCCCGCGTCCCTTTTCTTCGTCCCCCGCGTGCGCAGTAGTTACGTATCCCGCGGATAATGATGATGTCGCGGAACCCGCTCGCGGTAAGTAACCGTGCGTGTATCTCTAGAGTAATTTATATACGTTCGTCGAATGAATAAAGATTGTACAGTACGCTCCTATAAGTTTATGCTTTCTTCTTTCCACGTCCCTTTTCCTGAGCATAATTCTAGCTGTCCCAGAAGACAGCGCCGGACGAGATACGGGTGTGTGCCCGATAGCAAGTAACCAGGTAAGGATACATGAAATTGTATATATAGGTTACAAATGGCGCCCAACAACGTGGGGCCCGCGACGTGGTGATATTATGCATGAGTTAAAAGCAAGAGTTAAGCTTCTCCCTACCGAAAAAAGCGCGTTAATGTAAATTCTTCTGAGCGTAAAAATTTCCGTGTAATATAATAAAGTTGTACGTTATATTGTATTTGCGTCGAAATCGTGTTCGAATTAACGAGGCAGTGGCAAGTAAGCAGGAGCGGCCATCTTACTTGTGCGCATAAGAGTGCGCAGTGGTTTCAACTGACAGCTGAAAATAAAATAAAAAGTTTTTTCTTTTCACTGCCTCTCGCGTCCCAAATGCCCCCCCCCCCTGTGTACGTGAACTTGCCAATAAATAATAGTAATTGAGTGTGAAAATATCATAGAAATATTATTATTAATATATATAAAAGTGCAGTGCAAATGTACAATATATGACTAGTGTTCATGTGTTGTGTGAGCCATACAGTGCATGTGTCTGAGCAGAATGTAGATTAGCATCACCTTTTTGGTGCTGCTATTGAAAGGCACAAAGAAA
Source organism: Sycobia sp. Sy_11 (assembly GCA_018907035.1). NCBI lineage: Eukaryota > Metazoa > Arthropoda > Insecta > Hymenoptera > Epichrysomallidae > Sycobia > Sycobia sp. Sy_11. The sequence continues at coordinate 189,211 of JACCIC010000264.1, read as the reverse complement.
CAGAAAAATTAATCTGCGCAGTAACTATTACATAAATAACATTATACGTGAAGAATTGCACAGGCACATCCACTGACAATAAATATAGAGGACAAGGTACGTTCCTTTTTCCTGCGCAGTAACTATTACATAAATAATATTATACGTGAAGAATTGCACAGGCACATCCACTGACAATAAATATAGAGGGCAAGGTACGTTCCTTTTTCCTGTACAGTAAGTAGAAATTCTAAATTTTAAGTTTTGCTGGAAATTCCACATTCAAACCAATGTACACAGCTTCACGTTAAATTCAATATTCGAAATGACTATTTCGAAGAATCTAGTTTACCAGTAATACATTTTAATTAAATCCATTAAATTTCTATGACCTCTCCTGTTTACTTTATGTACAATCTGGAATGTGCCCTCTGATCTTTGAAACAAACAATGTATATATGAGCGAGCATACATTATAATATATATATTAAGATATTAATACAGTCTATATTCCAATATTTTTGTGATACTTTTATATTTCAATATTTTTATCATACTTTTATATTTCAGTATTTCTCTCATACTTTTATATCCCAATATTTTACATATATATCTCTAATATAATATACAAAATTACATATATACACCATAGGAGTTAAAATATTAATAGTATTCGCATTTAGTAATTTAAGTATTCATATATTGAATTTCAATGTTAGGATTATTAAATGAAATTACAAATTAAAATCAAGATATATAAGCCCTCGTTACTGTCCCTGCCGTTTATATCTCTCATGTACCATTAAAATATTTCAAATAATTATTATTTCTCTTTTCTGAATACACACCCTTAGTACCATGTCCCCTAATACATAACACTAGAAAAACTTTATAAAGTCCCTTTATTGCAGAAGAAAGAAGAATCACTCGTAACACAATTTGCTTCTAATCAAAAGAAAAATTTTTAGAATAAAAAGGATTATAACTCAAAAAGTTTGTGCAAATAACTGGAAAATTTGTACTAAATAATATATAAAGCTTTTTTAAGAAAGAAAGTTAACGTTATTAGTAACAACTACAAATACATTCTCCTTCCTGTATTGTTATATATATATATACAAATAGCCCTTTGTAACAATCAAAAATAATACTGAATGAATTACACTTCTTTCTTCCTACTCTTACTGAATACCAGATGTAAATTGATGTGTCAGAACACATAGTAGTAGAGAGAGCCCTAACCTATACGTATGTTCCATACATGCCATATAATCTTCTTTTTTGAAAGTAACAAAATTATAGGAAGGGAGTGGAATTTCCTAAACCTATAAAGCTCATCAAGTTTGTAATCACTACCATAAACATGGAAACCAATTTCAGCAAATTTTGATAAAAACTAAAAATTTTAGTATAAAAAACTTAGTGGTAATTTTTCCAACGAGGACAAGCAGGATATATGGGACTGCTTCGACGAACATATTATTAAAGAATATCTTGCTAAAATACAAGCAACAGCAAAAAGAAGATAGACGTGCCTATTTAATATTTGTTATGAGAACAATATTATTAATAATAACCTTAATAATTGATGGCATTGAGGTGTCATCACTGGCACATGCACTTAATACATATAACTTATAAATTAAAATCATCTTTGTAACAACAATTAAACTAGCATATTTTCAGCCACCACAATTAAGCAATAACCATTATTAACAATAATTAGCATAACAGGTAATATTTATATTTCAGGTTTTAATAATTATTTCTTTTCATATATAAAAAACAGACATAGCCTATATGTGCAATATATTGCATTATAGACACAGAAGAATTTTGAAAGTAACAAAACCGATGGAATGAATTGGAATTTTTCAGTTGAAAAATTCTGAAGATTGTATAGTATCACCACAATGGTGGAAATTTGTTTCAAAGAATTAGCGAAGAATTAGCAATTTCTAGTAATAAACATTGGTGAACCAAACCACTGGTCGATAAAGCATACTCAATCAGCTTATTATTTATTTACAGGATATATTGGCACATATAACCTTGTTCATAAGCATCGAATAACAGGAGAGGATATAAAACATATAAAATTATGCAAATTTACAAATAATTAACAATAATAATAATGATAACAGGAGACATGATTCAAGTACATAGGGATATTTTTGAAAATAGAGAGAGAGAGAAGATTGACATGCAGTAGTACAAAAAATTTTAGAAAGCTATTAAATATACAAGTTAAAAATAAATATTTAAATAATAATAACGAATAATCAAAATTATCTTTAACAATAAACAATAAAATTTTAAATAAACAATAAATAAATAAATAATCAAAAAAAATTTTCTCAAGACTAGTAGAAACCAAAATACATTTTAAATTCACAATATTTTATAATAATATCATTAAATAATAATCTCAGTTCTTCTTACATTAAAACTGATATAATTTTGGAACAATAAAATAAACTTTGATTTTAAAGTTCCTTGCGAACAATTAAATAAAAGTTTCAATTCTTTTTTTTTGTTACAACAACAAACACAGAATGTTTATCATCTTTACTAAATTCTTCGTATTTAATTATAAATGACGCTTGTAAATCTCATCGTTTAACAAAATTTCAAAAACTTTTTTTTTCTAACGATAACGTTATACTTCAAATGTATAAATACTACATATACGAATTAAAAGCACTGCAATGAAATAAAGCAAATAAATTAGCTTTGTTCAAAGCAGCTACTTTTACTAATTAATAATAAATTATAATCACTTCGGAAATTGGAAATTAACTAACTGGATTATTTTAACCATACCAAATAATAAAAGTATAAATAATATCAATTAGCGAAAATGGACCGACAACATGTATCAAAAGCAATGATTAACAACGAGAAAAACAAGCTAAACAGCCTTTTTAAAGTAAGGACATCTACAATTAGACGAGAATCCTACAATAACGAGAAATAGGCTAATCCGTTTTGAAATACGGCGCCTTTTTGGACCAGAAGCCGCCGACTGGGATACCGATAAGGATAATATCCCAGAACATCCTCATCTCACGGAGATCTCAGAAGCACTAAGTTCAACAGGGCTCGAACAAAACCGCAACAATCCGGAAGCAGCGACGAATATCAAACAACGCCAAGAAGAAAAGGTAAAAGACGGCAGAATTGAACAATGCCGTACTAACAATACAGCATATACATGGCCCACACCTCCAAACAATGCATCCATCCCAGGATACCCTATGGGACCATGGCCATCACCACCAGCACACAGCACGGATATAGCAGAAAATAACGATATTCCTTCAACAGCTCTAAACCTATGGCAAAATCCAGCAGGCGTATGGCCATACATACATCCGGCGTTCTTTCAGCACTATATCGCTACGCCGCATCCAGGAGGAATAAATGCGACACAGGTGGCTGATGATAATTCACATCGCCAAAGAACCACCACAAATGATGGATCATACACTCGATCAACAGACAATACCTACCTAAATGAAACAAGAGCAGGTCAGCTGCTCCGACAGCGGAAAGTTCAATTCTCAGGAACTCCACGTGAAGACGTAGAGGAGTTTATCGACAGACTTGAAGAGATAGTCGAAAGCCTAGATATCCCAGTGACGGAGATATTAAAGTTAGTACCTGGAATACTGTGCGGATCAGCAAGGATAGGGGTAAGGCCCATCCATAAAAAATAGAGAAACCTGCAAGATTTCAAAACAGCCCTCCGCGGACAATTTAGGCCGCGACTCGATAGGATATATAGGAATCTCCATCCCGAATACATCGACAAAATTAATCGCAGCGATTTTAAATCGATCGACGAATTACAATTAGTTGGACAATAGCTCGAATGGAAAAAAGAATTCAAAAATCGGTACAGAGAACCTCCACCCGTCGAGACCTGTATGGTCAGCGCAGCAGCGTGTTCACCATCAGAAAGAGTGAACAGACGCTCCAGATTGGGAGTCCTCGATACTGAGGAGTGTAAGATTTCAAAAAAAACACGTGATAATAATAGAATCGGTTGCAACGTTAACAAACCAAACGAGCAAAGAAACAAACAGCCGTAACAGACGAAAAGAACCACATCGGAACTATAGCCCGACACCTCCATACTCACGAGACGCTTCGCCCCGGAAGAGCGAACGGAACACGAGTCGGCAACGAAGCCCTTCACCACTATCATCCCCCCAGAACCCATTCCCCATCACCCATCCGTAATAGTCGTTATTCAACACAAAATAGACCAAGAAACCTTTCCCCCAACTGCACCTATCGGAGCTCTTCACGAGACCAAACACCACCCAGACGCTACGACGATCGAGACCGATACTCACGAACACCGGATCGATTCAGGCCAATATACAATAGATGTGCATCGACGAACAGAAACGAGCGATATGATGATCGTGCGTAGCATAAAAATAATGAACGCAATGACACACACAAGCAAACATCAAGAAACGAACCACGCCGGGATGATAATAGGCCCTGCTGGGCATGCAAGCAGGTAGGACATTGGGCAGATCGATGCCCCAATAGAAGACGTCCCCACTGCTATAATTGCGGAGAAAAAGACGTTACGACACAAGACTGCCCGCGCTGTGGCCTCTACAAACGCCAGGGAAATGTGTAAGGGGACAAGAAAACGGAGTCAACCTTGAAACCCCTTACGAGAAGACTCCGCTAATGGGAACAAATTTCCGCGAACACAAATATCCCAAAGCCAAGGAAGTAACCTATACCTGCTCGAGCAACACAATACAGGAGGAAGAAAATCGATTCTTCTTAAATATCGAACTAATGGGGAAAATATTCCCAGCTCTCGTCGATCCCGGAGTAAGAAGATCATTTGCGAGCTCAGGCCCAGAAAGACAGCTAAAATCAGCAATAACATCATCAGTCTCATACATGAAACTACCAGATGGACAACTCTGCATGAATGACGGAGACGTTATAATATCACTAAAAATTGATGGCCAAATGCGGAAAGCAACTTTCAAGGTATCCAGAGCACTAACTTACGAAATGATCCTCGGCATGGACATTATCGTAAAAATACAAATGACAATAGACTTCGCCAACGCCACCTGGCATATACCCCGGCAAATAACTCGTCATTTTGTAACATCAAAGAGGAATAAACAAGAAGCCATCGACGTCGTAGCAGCCGTTGAAGGTGTAGCGGCACTGACCCGAAAGGAGGTACAGCAGCTCAAACAGGTACTAGACTACCTCATACCAACCCCGAGTGGTACATTCCCAGTTGCACGAATGCAACCACATCATATAGATGTACAGGGGCATCGCCCAATCAAACAAAGATTACGTCGCATACCCGATCGACTGCTTAAATAGGCTCACGAAGAAGTCGACAGGCTGCTGTTAGAGGTCATTCTAGAACACTCAGAAAGCCCATGGAGCAGTTGCCCGATAATTGTCCCAAAGAAAGACCGGAAAATTAGATTTTGTATAGATTACCGAGCGGTCAATCAGATTACACGCAAAGACGCGTACCCGCTGCCACACATGGATGTGCTATTAGACAATTTAAGGGACGTAAAGTACTTGTCTAAAATTGACCTTAGTTAAGCATACTTAGTTAAGCATCAGATTCCCTTAGACGAACGCAGCAAAGAGATTAACGCATTAGCAGTACCGCAAAAATGTCTATACCAATACAACCGTCTACCATATGGACTGACTAACGCCCCAGCTACGTTCCAACAAGAAATTTACCTCATATTCGGGCCACAATGGCAGCCGACCGTATTCGTCTACATGGACGATATCATAATCGCCACACGAACCTTCGAGCAGCATACTCAAGAACTTGAGAACAGCGGTGCTCGCTCGTCTTAACGAGGTCGGGCTTCAAATCAATAAAAATAAATCTGAGTTTTGCTACCTCGAAGTCAAGTATCTAGGTTATATTGTAGACGAAAACGGCCTACGCACAGATCCAGAGAAGATCCGTCCGGTAAGTAATTACCCAAGGCCCACAAATCTAAAACAGCTGAGGGCCTTTTTAGGAATGATAGGCTGGTATGCCCGTTTTATTCAGTCACTAGCGAACATTAAATTACCACTAACGCGATTGCTCAAAAAAAATACCAAATGGCACTGGGGGCAGGCCCAGCAAGGCACCTTTGATAGACTCAAAATCCTGCTCACGCAAACGCCTGTGCTGGCTCGACCCATGCAGAATAGCCCATACATTCTGCAAACGGACGCGAGCAACTAAGCACTCGGAGCAGTTCTTAGTCAGGAAAGTAACGGAGAAGAGCATCCTATTGCTTATGCAAGTAGGACACTGACTAAGGCTGAAGCAAACTACACTGTTACAGAAAAAGAGTGCCTAGCAGTCTTGTGGGCAGTTGAAAAATTTAGAGGGTACCTGCTAGGCGAGAAATTCACAGTGGTTAAAGATCATAGTAGTCTTAAGTGGCTACATGCATTCAAAAATGCAGCAGGCCGCCTAGCAAAATGGACAACAGCACTACAAGCGCACAAGATGGAGATAATACACCGAAAAGGAGCGCTCCATCACGTACCGGATGCACTTTTACGACCCCCTCAAACAGAGGAATCTCCTACCGCCACTCTCATGTCCATAGAGAAAGACTCTTGGTACGAGCGAAAAATGAGCGAAATACAAGACCATGCTGACTATGAAAACTACCCGGACTGGACAGTCAGAGGCGACAGAATGTATAAACATCGACCAAATACATTCTCCAACGCTATAGGCGAAAGCCCTGACGACTGGAAAATGGTTATACCAGATAAAGATAGAGAAAGAGTGTTATACGAGTGCCACAACACCCCTACGTCAGGACACTTCGGCGTAGATAAAACAGTGCACAAAATAAGCCAACTACACTACTGGCCCGGAATGAGAAGGGATATATATATAAAACATAAATCACTGTCCAGAATGTCAAATACATAAAGTGTCGCAAAGAGCACCAGCCGGTCTAATGACCCAAAGAAACATCGAAGGCCCTTGGACATCTGTGGCAGCTGACATCATGAGACCCGAGCCCATAAGTAAGTAAGTTCCCGGCCAGTAAGGGCCAATACTGGTACCTGATAATTTTCGAGGATTTATTCACTAAATACATCGAAATCAGACCACTCAGAAAAGCAACAGGACAGACAATCGTCAAAGCGTTGGAAGATCTGATGATTATCAAATGGGTATACCCAAAATACTTAATCACGGATAATGGCACAGAATTTGCCAACCACTTGCTTAAAAACAAGTTAGACGAAAAAGGAATAATTCACCAGTTTGTAGCACCATATGACGCACAGGCGAACCCTACCGAACGGGTAAACCGGACAATAAAAACAATGATCTCGATATTCATTGAACACGACCACAAGGATTGGGATCTCCAGCTGTCCGAACTTGTGTTTTCCGTAAGCAGCTCAGTACATGCTAGCACGCAAGCATCGCCGGCATTCCTTAATTTCGGGCGAAATCCGAGAGAAATGCCGACGTATAGACACACCCACGGACAAACCCAGAAAATCCAGTCTCTAACACCAGCAGACTCAATCAATCGAATGAAAAGATTACCAGCAATCCACGAGCTGGTAAAAACAAATCTAGGCACAGACAGCTCAAAACAAGCGAAATATTAGAACAAGGGCCGACGACAAGAAACTTTCAAAGTTAATGATATAGTATGTCGACGTAACCATGTGCTGTCATCGGGTTCCGACAAATTTTCGGCAAAATTAGTGCGACAATATATGGCCTCATGTCGTATCATCAGAAAGATTTCTCTAATTGTATTTGAGCTACAGAGCGGTCGAGAGACATAAATAACGGGAAAGAAACGAGAGCCCACATTTTGGATATCAAAAGATATCACCCTCCTAACATCACTCCTGTTTCTTTCACAGGTGCCACATCCAACAAGGCCAAAAATGCAGAGAAGTGTAGGTAGAGACAGGGGCTCACCCAGAAACCTACTTGTCTAGCCCAGCAACGCTGCTCCTGACGATAAATACGAATTATTAATCAACCGCTAATGGTCGATCCCATTCCAGCAACATGCAGAAAGACAAACCGAAGAAGACGATGCCAGAGTCGCATCACACACGCGACAGAAAGAAAAACAATATTGCAGAAGATCACGCAGAATCAGACGACGCATGATAAAAGAAGAAGACGAACCTAAGAAGAGTAAATTGAAGTTAACAATAGATTTAGGAGTAAAAACATAGAATAGCATAGGATAGAATAGGAATAGAAATAGAATAGAATAGAATAAGTTATTAGGAGTGTGAATAAGTCTTTCCCGTTTTTTGTAAGAGATGGCGCCACCAATACTGTGCGAGTATTCAATGGTTGCATATGTCATAATCAAAGCTTATTCATATGTCAACAATTCCATACTAACACATTAGTTAAAATTTTTTCGCATCATAAATTTTTGATATCGTGAAAATGTCGAAATTTGAGCCGAGTCGACGTCATTTGCGGGAAGTTTCACTTTATTGGTTCAATTTGAAGAAATCTGCTGCCGAGACGCATCGATTGCTTCAGGAGGCTTATGGAGAAGGTTGTGTCGATGATTCAAGTGTTCGCGGATGGTTTCGACGCTTCAAAAGCGGTGATTTCGACGTGGAAGACAAGGAGCGTTCCGGGCGGCCGCAAATCTTTGAAGATCGAGAATTGGCGACTTTGCTTGATGAAGATTCTTGTCAAACGCAAGAAGAACTTGCTGAAGCATTGGGAGTTGACCGAACAACCATTTCCAAGCGTGTGAAAGCCATGGGAATGATCCAAAAGCAAGGAAATTGGGTGCCGTACGAACTGAAGCTGAGAGACGTCGAACGACGTTTTTTCACTAGCGAACAGCTGCTTCAGCGACATAAAAGAAAGGGTTTTCTGCATCGTATCGTGACTGGTGATGAAAAGTGGATACGTTACGATAATCCGAAGCGAAGAAAATCATGGGGACTACCCGGCCATGCATCATCATCGACGGCCAAGCCAAATATTCATGGCGCCAAGCTCATGCTCTGTATATGGTGGGACCAGTTAGGTGTGGTTTACTATGAGCTTCTGAAACCGAATGAAAGGATCATAGGCGAGGTCTATCGACGACAATTGATGCGTTTGAGCCGCGCACTGCGAGAAAAACGGCCACAATACTCCGACAGGCACGACAAAGTTATTTTGCAACATGACAATGCTCGCCCACATGTTGCACCGCCGGTGAAAACATACTTAGAAACGCTCAAATGGGAAGTCCTACCCCACCCGCCGTATAGTCCAGACGTTGCTCCGTCTGATTACCATCTCTTCAGATCGATGACGCATGGCCTGGCTGACCAGCACTTCCATTCCTACGAGGAAGCCAAAAAATGGGTGGATGACTGGATAGAGGCCAAACCGGTCGAATTTTTTCGCAACGGGATGCGTATGTTGCCAGAAAGATGGGAAAAAGTTGTAGCTAGCGATGGCCAATACTTTCAATAATTCATTTGTAACCATTTTTTCACAATAAAGGCTCAAAATTTGAAAAAAAACGGGACAGACTTATTCACATACCTGATAGAATAGGACTAGAAATAGAATATAATAGAATAGAACTAGAAAAAAAATATACATAAACATTGAAAACGAAAAATAGAATAGTTAAGACACATATGATAAAATAGAATAGTTAAGACACATATGATAGAATAGAATAGCATAGTTTTGGTACACAAAAAACACACACGAGTAACACAGAAATAGCGATAAATTAGGAGTAGAAAAGAAACTAGAATATTGGTAGTTAGTAAAGATTAGGTATAAGTTTTTGAATTTTATCGAGTCACAAGCGAAGTACGTCTTATGTAAACCCCAGCGGGTGTTCGATTAAAATAAGAAAATTTTCCTTTGTATTATATGAAACCTCACTGATCAAGAGATCATTTACCCCGAGCGGACAAGTATGTTTCTATTTTGATTTTTTTATATTTACCGAACGCATCACTAAAGCTTTTCCCCTCCACCACTTACCCCTTTACGCTACGCTTCAGCACGTAATCTCAACGCGCCCCGTCGATTTTGGGAGGGGGAGTTTGTAACCGTATAAACTGTCGATTCCGTATATTATTTGAAAACCGAGCGAGTGTGTGCCGAAAGAGTGCGCATGGAGCGCAGCAAGTAAGGAGATCAAGAAAGGCAGCAAGAGATGCCTTCTTCGAGCTCTAGCCGTCGGACAGAGCCGTCGTCCAGATTTTACATACAGTATCTTTAGCCTTTCGTCACAGCATTCAGCCCCGATCAGAGTGAGGCCATCCGGCAACTACCCTCGCGGTCCGAGTATATCGAATTCTCTTCCGGTCACGCCCATCCCCGTCCACCCCGAGAGGGCCATCGCGTGTGCAGCTCGACCACAGCGAGAGGACGCCGCGCAAGCCGTGTGCACCAACAACGAGAGGACGCCAACGACAGCATCTGCGTCAGCTCAGAGCAAGTAGTGTAATAATATCAATGATATGTTCAGGGCCGCCGTCGCTGGCGCCATAGACTAAGGCAACTCTGCCACGAGCTGCGTGTAACCATCCTGCGTCCCGTTTCCCCGTCCCTCGCGTGCGCAGTAATTACGTATCTCGCGGATAATGATGATGTCGCGGAACCCGCTCGCGGTAAGTAACCGTGAGTATATCATTAGAGTAATTTATATGTATTCGTCGAATGAATAAAAACTATACAGTACGCTCTTATAAGTTCATGCATATCTTCTTTCCAAGTCCCTTTTCCTGACCATAATTCTAGCTGTTCCAGAAGACAGCGCCGGACGAGATACGGGTGTCTGCCCGATAGCAAGTAACCAGGTAAGGATACATGAAATTATATTTATAGGTTACAATATATACATATATATATATATTAGGCATAGGCAGAGCAAGCTCTGCACTAGTGGCCTCTCGAAACCAGCATCCCGCCGGAACAATCCGGGAATATTACTTCGGCGGGGCTGTTAGTTAGCCTATACGACTCCTCTTCTTATGACACTATCCTACGTCCCCCATCCATACAGGTAATCAGGGGTTCGGTGTTCGTCATCTCTATCTTAAAATAGGATCAGTTAGCCTGGTTCATCCTGGGCCATTCGCCTAGTTCTATCGGCATATCTAAGTTTGGTCATCACCTCTTTTGCGAAACTGGCTACTGCCTTCCAGTTTTCAGAAGATTCCAGCATTATTGATAGGATGCTCTCTGGTCTTATTGGCTTATTGATGATGTTCTTCAAGTGCTCACGTTGTGTTCTAAAACGAGGGCAGCTCTCTAATATATGCTCAGCATCCTCGACCAAAGTCGGACAGATGGGGCAGAGATCATTATTATCCGGGTGAAAGCGGTGGAAATAGGACCTAAAACAACCATGTCCAGTCAACAACTGAGTTAGGTGGAAATCTAATTCCCCGTGTTTCCTGTTGATCCATCTGTGTATGTCTGGGAGGATACGATAAGTCCATCGGCCTTTGCTAGAATCGTTTTTGCCATATTTATATAGAACGATGACGTTCCACATTTTTAGCACCTTGTAGGGAATCCACTGCGGCCTTACATATGTTATGCAGCCTAGCCAGTTCATCTGCAGCTAAATCGAAAGGAAGAATTCCGGCAAGTACCTCAGCTGAGTCGGTGTATACCGTCCTGTAACCACTAATAATACGTATACAGGAGCGACGACGGGTCGCAATGGCCAACTCACAATACGATTTAATTCCGCATGCATGATGCCAAATTGGTGCTGCATACATGCTGACAGAATTAACAACATAAGCTAATAGTTTCCTCTGGGGTGGACGTGGGCCACCAATGTTAGGCATGAGCCGACACAAGGCAGCTGAAACTCATTGCGCTTTTTCGCCAGATATCTTTAGATGTTCTTTGAAATTTAACCTGGCATCAAGCTGGACACCTAAGTATCGTAAAGATGGCGCAGAACTAATGCGGCAGCTACCAACTTTAAGAGTAATACTATCTACCTTCTTACGACTGCTGACAAGAACTACTTCTGTCTTGTGCTCTGCTAATTGTAGACTAGCCGTCTTAATCCATCTACTGATGTTGCTGATCGCCTCATTGGCATTTTCAGTAAGTTCATCAAGGGTCTTAGCCGTCACTACTAGAGCGATATCGTCGGCGTACCGTACTGTTATTGAACCAGGCGGTTGTGGAATCCTCAACACGCCATCATACATAATATTCCACAATATAGGTCCCATAACTGAGCCCTGGGGGACTCCCGCAGTAACCTTATGCGATACAATGCCTTCATCCGTTCGGTATAATATTATCCTATTCTCAAAGTAGCTGGCCACGACATTCTGTAAATAACCAGGTCCTCCGAACTCTTTAAGAGAACTCATAATAGAAGACCAGCGCGCTGAATTAAAGGCACTCTTGACATCTAGAGCAACAATGGCACAATACTGTTTAGTGCGAACTTTCCATCTCTTACCACTGATTGCATTTCTTGCGGTACACACTACCAGTTTAATGGCATCGACTGTTGATTTTGATTTCTGAAATCCAAATTGGCGTGAGGATAAGCCGTGCAATCCTTCAGTGAATGCTTCCAGTCGGCTACATATTATTTTTTCAAATATTTTACCTACCGTGTCGAGCATACACAATGGCCTGTATGATGAAGGATCATCAAGTGGCTTATTGCCCTTCGGTAACAGGACTAACCTTTGAGTTTTCCAGCAATCAGGAAAAATACCCTCAAGAAGACAAGCATTATATACTTTTAGAAATATAGCTGGATTCTTCTGTATCGCCAACTTAACTGCTGCATTAGGGATACCATCAGGGCCAGGGGCAGCATTGTCTCTAGTCTTAGCGTAAGCATTATGTAGCTCCATTTCTGTTATAGGAGGTATATCGTCCGAGTGTTGCGTGCGCAGTACAGTCCCATGGGTGTCATTGGGAAAGAAAGCGGAAACAATCTTATCAATCAATACCGTGCTAGTGGGTTGTATTGGTGCCCTACTCAATCGTGCCATGACTGTTTTGTATGGTCGTCCCCATAGGTCATTGTTGGCCTCTGCACACAGTTCAAGCCAGCATCGACGCTTGCTTGCCTTAATGGCCTTGACAAGCGCTCTTTGTGCTTCTTTAAATAAACTATTAAACGTATCACGATGGGTGCGGGCTCTTTGGGCAAGTCTACGTGCGCGATGACATTGTTTGCGCAATTCTGCAATTTCATTTGTCCACCAGTAGACAGATTGACGATGTTTAAATCCGCTCTTAGTCCTAGTCATCGATGCATCACATGCTTCAGAGATATGCTTCATGAGTGCATTTGCCAGATGGCCTGGTGCACCATATTCTAAACGCTCTTCTGATATGATAGTGGCGAACACTTCACAGTCTAGCGATCTGATGTTCCATTTCCGTGTGGGCATCCACTCATTGCACTTGTTCTTTACTTTCTTCTCTGTAATCTCATACAAGATCGCCCTGTGATCACTGTGGGTGTAAAGGTCGCTTACTCTCCAATTAAGGATCCGCTGAATCAAGTCATCACTGGCGAATGTTACATCAATGACTGATTGTTTATCACCCCTAATGAAAGTGGATGCAAATACCTTATTAACCACGTGGAGTTGAAGAGAATTAAGGCCATTAAGCAGCATACTACCTCTGTTATTTGTTGAAGCGCTTCCCCAGGCTGTGGACCACGCGTTAAAATCGCCAGCGATTAATAATGGTTTCTTGTCCATGGCTTCATCAACTAATTTAGCTACGAGGATTTCAAACTGCTTGTCCGTCAAGCTTAGAGGAGCATATACACTAAAGACGTATATTTCTTGTATTTTAGCCCAGGATATCAATTCGCTCCGATGACTCGACTGCTTTAGTACCTGGCTATTTTGGCCAATCCAGAGGGCAGCTCTATTGCTTGTGTCACTTATCCAGCGCTGTGGTCTAACCCTGTCACAATATGGTTCGGAGATTACAGCAATGTCTATTCTTAGCTCCTTTATTGTCTGTTTCAGCAGGTCATGAGCTGCTACGCAATGGTTGGTATTCAGTTAGAGTATTCTCATGTTTTATGTCTGTTGAAAAACTCTACGGTAATGGGGCACTTATAGCTGTATGCTGGATGGTTAATCTCCTTTTTTCCTTCACATTTACAGAGTAAACAACAGGGCTCGTTTACACACAGCTTGGTTAGATGGTCTTTTCCACCGCAGTGCCTGCAAAGTTTAGTTCTGTCAGGGCCCGAGCACACGGACGCTAAATGGCCAATCTGCCAACACCTGAAGCAGCGCTTTATTTCTGTTTTTTTTGGAACTCTGCAGCTGACCCATCCGATTCGAACATGCCCTGCACGTAGTAACTCAGCTGCGTGGCTATATGGTACAGACACCACCGCCGTCTGAGTACCCCCATAAGCTTGCCTGTGTGTGTCTGTCTGTCTGTGTGTGTGTGTGTGTGTGTGTGTGTGTGTGTGTGTGTGTGTGTGTGTGTGTGTGTGTGTGTGTGTGTGTATGTGTATGTGTGTCTGTGTACAGAATCGATCGCTCGAACATGTAAATTTATTCTATTTATCTTTCCAAACATCTCATGCCGAATCATTCCTCTCTTTCACTTTCCAATATTTCCTACTCCTTCCCTTCTTGATGACGTTGCAGCAGCATGATTGTGCGGCAGGAGCCTACTACTCTTACCCACCTCCAAAACGCTGTTTGCCTCAAAAAGTTTACGCCTATACGTGCCTGGCGATTGGTCGCTGTTTCTTTTATAATAATAAATTGTACGGCTCTTTCTATTCGGACTTTCTCCAAGAATGTTCTGTCGATCGTAAGCGGAGCTTATTGGTGATTCTGCCGTAGAAAAATTTGTTTTAGCAGAAGCTGCCATGGAACCAGATTGACCTATGCCCCTGGCAAATTTTATTCATCTCTAGTGATAATCATATCATAACTCAATCAGTCATATGGTAATCCGTCATAATAATAACTCGGTATTTGGAAGAAAACATTATCTTTATTCTAAAATTGGAGGCAGAATTCTTCTTTGATAATTTATAGATGAGCTATAAATAGTAGTCTGCAAATAGCGATTTTTTAAGTGGATGCCTGGATATTACCTTTTTATGTTTTAACATGTTTTAACGGAGACTGCGCGTACAGATATACGCCGTAGCAGTAAGCGGCTGCTACAGCACAACTAAACTGAAAAATGTAAATTACATAAGTTACATAGTAAGAGTAATATGTATGTGATAATATTACACAGTATTATATGACTTAGTTTATAATAAAGTGTCATAGGAGAAGTTATATAATTTAAAGTGTGCATTTTCTAGGAATCACAAACATTCAGCAGAATAAATAGACAATATTTCTGGGAACTCTTTGACTTATTGTAAAAAGGAGGAGCGAATAACAATAAGTATTTCTTATTATGTATGTGCAAGAAGTTGCCCTGAGAGGTAAATTAACCTTTAGTAATATTACTTACTTATTGCCAGTAAGTAATTATTTACAAGGAAAAGTATGCAGGCCTGGTGCTTGCTTACCTTATTAATAACAGAAAGTATTCGTAAGCTATATTTATCTATATTCGTAAGCTTTATATTATTTACATACTATTAATATTCACATATATATCCATTATACATTTTCTTTATTTGTTACATGATTATATTTATCTTACATATATTTCATATTCATTCACATATATACAACATACATATTTAAACTATTATCCACTATATATGTCTGTAACGTAACCCATTTCGAAGTTCATGTACCTTATAATAAAATTAACCTTGTCCCTTATATTAGGAGTGTGAATAAATCTTTCCCGTTTTTTGTAAGAGATGGCGCCACCAATACTGTGCGAGTATTCAATGGTTACATATGTCATAATCAAAGCTTATTCATATGTCAACAATTCCATACTAACACATTAGTTAAAATTTTTTCGCATCATAAATTTTTGATATCGTGAAAATGTCGAAATTTGAGCCGAGTCGACGTCATTTGCGGGAAGTTTCACTTTATTGGTTCAATTTGAAGAAATCTGCTGCCGAGACGCATCGATTGCTTCTGGAGGCTTATGGAGAAGGTTGTGTCGATGACTCAAGTGTTCGCGGATGGTTTCGACGCTTCAAAAGCGGTGATTTCGACGTGGAAGACAAGGAGCGTTCTCCGGGCGGCCGCAAATCTTTGAAGATCGAGAATTGGCGACTTTGCTTGATGAAGATTCTTGTCAAACGCAAGAAGAACTTGCTGAAGCATTGGGAGTTGACCGAACAACCATTTCCAAGCGTTTGAAAGCCATGGGAATGATCCAAAAGCAAGGAAATTGGGTGCCGTACGAACTGAAGCTGAGAGACGTCGAACGGCGTTTTTTCACTTGCGAACAGCTGCTTCAGCGACATAAAAGAAAGGGTTTTCTGCATCGTATCATGACTGGCGATGGAAAGTGGATACGTTACGATAATCCGAAGCGAAGAAAATCATGGGGACTACCCGGCCATGCATCATCATCGACGGCCAAGCCAAATATTCATGGCGCCAAGCTCATGCTCTGTATATGGTGGGACCAGCTAGGTGTGGTTTACTATGAGCTTCTGAAACCGAATGAAAGGATCACAGGCGAGGTCTATCGACGACATTTGATGCGTTTGAGCCGCGCACTGCGAGAAAAACGGCCACAATACTCCGACAGGCACGACAAAGTTATTTTGCAACATGACAATGCTCGCCCACATGTTGCACCGCCGGTGAAAACATACTTAGAAACGCTCAAATGGGAAGGCCTACCCCACCCGCCGTATAGTCCAGACGTTGCTCCGTCTGATTACCATCTCTTCAGATCGATGACGCATAGCCTGGCTGACCAGCACTTCCATTCCTACGAGGAAGCCAAAAAATGGGTGGATGACTGGATAGAGGCCAAACCGGTCGAATTTTTTCGCAACGGGATTCGTATGTTGCCAGAAAGATGGGAAAAAGTTGTAGCTAGCGATGGCCAATACTTTCAATAATTCATTTGTAACCATTTTTTCACAATAAAGGCTCAAAATTTGAAAAAAAACGGGAAAGACTTATTCACATACCTGATACTTTTATTTACATATGCAAATCTGTAGTAGTATTGTTCATCATCTTACCCTCCTTATTTGGCACGGTACCAGCTGACAGCTGCAGCACAGTACAATCTTCCCTTTATTCAAATAACGTTCACCAGGAAATAAGTGGCAGTATTAAAAAGCTGTAAATAACGTATAATAACAGTAATAATAATAACGTATGATAATAATAAATATCGTATAATAACAGCTGCTACAGCAGTAGCAGAAATAGAAAGTAGATGTGTGACTTAAAGATTTTCTTTAAGTAACCAATAAGTTCAGTGACCCCCATATTAATTTGACTTTGGCATTGATAGGTAAGTACTAGTACTGAAGATTTGCAAAGAGAATGCTGCATAAGAATAGATGCGAATAAAGCATCTCAATCATCGAAATTTATCTTACATTCCTCCATTATTAGAAGAAGACAGTACATATAGGAAGAGAAAATAGTGAATTAAACAGACAAAATGTAGCTGGGCTACGGTATTCTTTTTTTATATATATGTGTAAAAATCCAGGTGATCTTGCATATGGTTCAACTACGTCCCAAGTGTTTGAAATAAAATTGAGCCCATAGCGAGTAAAGTATAAACATAAAATCAATTAATTTAAAACCATCTTTAAATTAGACACTATATATAGTTAACATGAACAGCTCAATAAAACAGATGATCATCACTTAAAAATAAATAACCTTAATGCAATAAACATAACTAAATATATAAAGTAATAAGTGTTATAAAATTATAGGGTAAAGTCAACACAAATAAAGAAATAGACAAGGCATCATCATAACATATAATAAATAAATAATAATAAAAGTAAAATAAAAACCATGTAATAAATAAGTTTTAAAAAACAGCTTTGTAATATAATATAATTTCACTTCATAACTGAATGATAATACATAAAAAAAAAACAACACATATGTAATGAAAATTTTAAGTGATAACTGTCAACTTTAAAGAAATTGAACAGCCTACGAATCGATTCACGGAGCAAAGTATTGATGGAGCATTAATACGACCAAACAACCAACGTAATTTATTACGTTATAACAACAACTCAAGGAGGCAATTGATTACTTGCAATTATACTGCTGTAGTAGTATTAACATACTTTGCTGTGAACACACTACCAGTGGAGATAACCTACAAAGTGAGTGGCTGAAGAAGGCAGATGTATGAGTGAAAGGATCACCCATACAATTAACCATCAGATTAATAGTAACAATGATCAACTTTTAATTATTTATAACAAATAAAATTGTTCTTTTTTTATATTCTTTTACCGGATTTTCTATTATAGGAAAAATAATGTAAAAAGCTATACAGGCAAGACTAAAACCTGAAATAAATTAACTCTTTTCATATATAGTTAATCCATAATTTAATATAAAAAAGAAAAATTCTAGTAATCATATTAGATGGAGATGATTGAAATAAACCAAATTAATTAGGATTTTTTCTGTGGTTTAAAAACATATATGCCTTTATTAATCAGTGCAGCAATAAGTTGACTTAGTCCACCTAGGACTACATCAATCTTAACACTTAAGGAAGGCTTTGTACCAAAGTGAATTACATCTATAGATGCAATCATTTTTTTTTACATTTGCTCGCTGGAAATAAATAGTTGTCAATACATAATAATTAAAAATTGCAGAGATATAATCTGCATTTATACAAAATCTTTTTTTTTTTTTCATTTAAAGCAATCTCTCTATTCATGAAAATGATAGCACTGACTAACTAAAACTTTAATTAATATTAACTTGTTAATAATTTATCCTTTAATTAATAACTATACGTAAACATTTATTTATAACAGATGAATGATTTAAAGATGGATGTGCTTTTGTTAATCCAATTCTATAAATTACAAATTATTATAATCACCTTATAGATGCGTAAAAAAGTAAGTAACATAAGAACTAATTATACACACTTAACATTATCAAGGCAGTCATAATAATACTACAAATGCTATGGAGTGAACATGCCCAAGAAAAACAAGATATAACAGGCAAATCTCATAAATTGTATATATTATATTTTTATTGTAAAAATAATATAATATAATGGATAATTGCAATTATTATATAATAATATAAATTATATATTATAATTATTTTTTTGCTATTTTTTGTGGTTATTTGCCTAAATATTGCATTTCTCTTTATTTCTTTAAACAGAAACAAACATATTTCAAATATAGTACTAGGATAGTAGCACTTATTATTATATGCTACCAAACCTTATACTGTTAATATTTAATCAGAATAATTAAATTTAATAGTTAAAATAAAGCTCTTAATTAATTTAATTAATTAAAATAAATGAATAATTAAAATTAATATTTAATTAATAAACATTATAATAACCAATATCTATCTACTCATACTTTAATAAATAAATATTATTGCTAAAAGGGGTGACCCCCTGTCAACAAATTAACAAATAAGTAGTAAAGAAGCGTCTTTGAAATAGACAAAACAAAATAATTGAAAATAGATGCGGAAAAAAATACAGGACTAAGACATACATTTATAATTGTTTTAAATAGCACCGGTAGTTGCGACAATAATAATATAACACTAATCATCAATAACAGTACATTAATATGTAATATATTAACGAATACCGGAAGCACCATCGAAAGAACTGACATAAAAGCATGGAACCCAAATTATCCAGAGAGGTGAAGTCCTCCAACACTAGATTAACAGAAAAGCCGGAAAGAGACTTACCAGTCTCTTTGAAGACATGCCACATGAACGGCTAGCTTCGGAATCTGAAAAAAATCACCTACGTGTCGATGGTAGCTCATCAACGCTCAGAAACAGACTAATTCGTTTCGAGCTACCGCGTTTGTTCGGCCCAAAGCAACACCCTGGCAAGCAGATGTAGATGAGTTGCAATCGCCAGAAGGCCATTCGGAGCTGAGATAAATATCGGAAATGCTCAGCTCAACCGCGCTAGTGAATAATAAAAAGGAAGCACCACCCGCGGCTCTGCAACCGAAAACGAGAGCGTCCGAACAACGCCAAGCCGTCTCAACGAGGCTACAGGGGCCAGAACCATTGTGCAGGCCATGGGCACAGACACCGGCCCACAGCACTCAAGTCGGGGAAACCAAGAACTACAACCAGCAGCAACATCCAGCTGGCAAATTGCCCCGGTCGGCACTGCATGGTACTATCCACATCCCGCTATGCCGCCAAGCACGGCTATGACCGTCACCGGCAGCCCGAGCACAGTATTGCCCGAGAATCACCAACAGGCACGCAACATCAGCCTACAGAATACTACCGGTCGGCCTTTCGAGAACATGTATCTCAAGTAAACCCGGACCGGTCAACTGCTTCTCCAATGGCGTCTACAGTTCTCGGGAGAACTGAATGAGGACGTCGAAAAATTTATAGATAGATTGGAAGAGAGGATGAAGAGTCTCGATATCCCGGCGTCAGAAATTTTAAAACTAATTCTTGGCATTTTGAGCGGTACTGCGCGCATATGGGCTCGACCCATCAACAGGACCTGAAGATCTCTCAAAGACTTCAAGTCAGCACTATGTCGCCAATTCAGGTCTATAGATGACACCTTGCAACTTGAAGAAGAGCTGAGGGATTGAACGCAAGGTTTGAAAGAACCAATCAGCTCATACCTTCAAGGAATGCGAGTACTACTCGACAAAATGTCGCCGGCACTGCCCCTCGAATTTCAAATAGACAGGATATATCGGAATCTAAATCCGGACTATCTAAACAAAATCGACCGAGACTATCTAAACAAAATCGATCGACAACCTGCAGCTACTAGGAGAGCGCCTAGAACTAAAAAAGGAACTAACTCGACGGTATAAAGAACCACTTTCAGCAGAAGACTGTATGGTGAGCACGGCAGCATGCGAGCAGAGAGAAACAACAGACGCTCGAGGTTAGCCGCACTAGCCAGAAAAGGGTACCAGATGTGCAAAAACACGTGACGCTGGTCGAACCATCAGATTCAATAATGACTAAGCCAGACGAAAAAGATCCACGCAACACACAAAAACCACGGAGCTACAGCCCATCGCCTCGAAGCGCACGCACATCATCACCGGAACTACAAGGACGAAACGTGAGTCGGCAACGGACCTCACCGGCAAGACAACGATCATCACCTTACCGCAACTGAACATCCTCATCAACCCCCAGATACAGATCCCGATCACCATACCGAGATAGTTATACACCAAACCGACCCTACCGAAACCACAACTCTGATCAACATAATTACGTACAAGGGAGAACAACCCCAGAACTCAATGCCCGAAAGCCAAGGACGTAACAAACACGCACCCTACGGCACAAATACACGAAGAAGATAATAGATTCTTCTTAAGTATAGAAATCATGGGAAAGATTTTTCCGGCGCTAATAGATCCAGGCGCGAGAAAATCCTATATCGGGTGTGAGCCAGGCAAGTTCGTAGAGTCAGCGATCCTACCGATAACGTCGTATATGCAAATCCCTGATGGAAAGCTCTGCCCAAACGACGCAGAACTTGACCTCATACTGCAAATCGATGCTCAACGCTTTGAGGCCCGATTTAAAGTATCGAAAGGACTGAAATCCGACCTCATAATTGGGATGGACATCTTCACCCTAATAAAGGTCACAAGAAATTTTGCAAACGCCACGTGGCACACACACCGGAAAAGAACGCGACACTTCGTGACGCCAGGTAATGTACCTCTCGAAACCATCACAGCCAAAGCAGCCATCGGCAGAAAGGCAGGAACTCGATCGGATGCTATACGACCTGATACCCATACCGAGCAAAACCTTGCCTCTGGCGCGGATGCAGCCGTATCACATCGACGTATAAGGGCACCAATCCATTAAACAACGGATAGGTGGAATTCCAGATCGGTTACTCAAACAGGCACACAATGAAATAGATCGGCTGCTGACAGAGGGCATTATCGAACCATCAACGAGCGCACGGAGCAGTTGCCCTATGATTGTGCCCAAGAAAGATGGGAAGATTCGTTTCTATATCGACTACAGAGCGGTGAACCACATAACAAGGAAAGACGCGTATTCGCTGACTCACATGGATGTCTTGTTAGACAACCTAAGAGATGCTCGGTATCTATCCACGATAGATCTGAGTCAGGCTTACCATCAGATTCCCTTAGATCCAGGCAGCAAAGACATCATCTTTGCAGTCCCACAGAAGGGCTTATTCCAATATACTCGACTACCATACGAGCTGACTAACGCCCCAGCCAGCTTTCAAAGAGGTATGGACCTTATTTTAGGCCAGAATGGCAATCAACCGTTTTCGTCTACATGGATGACATAATAGTCGCCACTAAGACATTCGAGCAGCACACTCGGAAATTAATTGCGGTGCTCACCCGCTTCAATGTGGTCGGGTCACAAATTAACGAGGATAAATCCGAGTTTTGCTGCCCGGAGGTTAAGTATCTCGTCTATATAGTAGACGAAAATGGCCTACGCACCGATCCGAATAAATTTCGCCCGGTCCGCGAATATCCAAGGCCTACCAACTTGAAACAATTGCAGGCCTTTCTAGCAATGGTCGGGTAGTATGACCGTTTTATCAAAGCGTTAGCTGAGATAAAACTACCACTCACCAAACTGTTGAAGAAAAACGTCAAATGGCATTGGGGTCCGACCCAACAAGAGTCGTTTGACAAAATAAAGGTACTTCTAACACAAGCACCCGTGCTTGCTCGCCCTACGCAGATCAAAGCGTACATACTCCAAATAGACGCAAGCAGCTACGCACTGGGGGCGGTGCTCAGCCAATAGAGCAGCGGCGAAGCACACTCCATAGCATATGTGAGCCGAACTCTAAACCAGGCAGAGTCGAATTATACAGTAACTGAAAAAGAGTGCTTATCTGTCTTGTGGGCTGTTGAGAAATTCAGAAAATACTTGCTAGGGGAAAGGTTCACGGTCATCGCAGACCATAGTAGTCTCAAGTGGTTACACAATCTCAAGAACCCAACGGGCCGCCTAGCAAGATGGGCGACAGCACTTCATGCTTACAATATGGAGATCATAGATAGAAAAGGTGCCTTACATCATGTACCAGATGCTCTCTCAAGACCCCCCCCCCAACAATCCCAGTCCCCTACCGCCCTGATAACCACTATCGAGAGAGACAGATGGTACAACGACAAAATCAGAAATATACAAAGAGATCCAGATAAACACCCAGACTGGACAGTCAGAGGAGACAAGCTGTACAAGCATCGCTCGAATGAGTTCATCAATATCATAGGCGACAGTCCCGATGACTGGCAATTGACAATACCATACAAAGATAGAGAACGAGTCTTATATGAGTCTCACAACAATCCGATATCCGCACACTTCGGCGTCGAAAAGACGGCACATAAAATCAACCAACACTACTACTGGCCGTGGATGCGTAGAGACATCCACGCTTATGTCAAGCACTGCCCTGAGTACCAAATACATAAGGTATCTCAAGGAGCACCGGCAGGTGTGATGGCCCAGCGAAACTTAGAACGCCCATGGGCCAGCATGGCAGCAGACATAATGGGGCCCTTCACGGCCAGTAAAGGCCAGCGTAAGTGCCTCTTATTATTCGAGGGCCTGTTTACCAAATATATTGAGACACGACTTCTACGGAAGGCCACAGGCGATGCCATCGCCAAAGCGCTCGAAGAGTTCATCGTCTTTAAGTGAGGGTGCCCAAAATATTTTATCACGGACAACGGCACCGAGTTCGCCAATAATATGATTAAAAACAAACTAAGCGAATTGGGCATCACCCATCAATACATAGCGCCTTACCATGCGCAGGCGAATCCCTTAGAGCGAGTTAATCGAGTGGTCAAAACTATGATCGCCACCTTCATAGGAAACGACCACAAAGATTGGGATTTACACCTTCCTGAGTTCGCGTTTGCGGTAAACACCACCGTACACGCGAGTACTCAAACTTCGCCGGCATATCTAAATTTTGGCCGACAGCCAAGAGAGATGCCGACGTACAGAAACACTCAGGGAGTAACACCGCAATTACAAACACTAACGTCTTCCGACTGGCTGAATTGAGTTAAGAGGCTACCGGCCATCCACAAGTTGGTAAGGAAAAACTTGAGTACAGCCGGCGAGAATCAAGCCCAATAATATAATCGGAAGCGGAGGCAGGATACGTTCGACATAAACGACCAAGTATGTAAGCGCAACGATGTACTTTCATCGGGCCCTGACAAATTCTCTGCGAAACTAGCGCCAAAACTTATAGCCCCTTGTCGAGTAACAAAAAAAAATCTCCCCCGTAATATTTGAGGTAGAGGATATGAACAGCGGAAAAAAGAATACGGTACACATATCGGACTTAAAGAGGTACTACCCTCCTAATACGAACATAACTTTCTCCACAGATTCCAAGACGAAAAAGAAAAACAATGCTGAAAAGCATTGGCAGTAGCCGAGGACTATGAGGACGGCGGCAGGATATGCCCAAACTAATCAGACCCGGGGAGATCTATACCCACGGGGGCTACTCCCCAATTTGGGAGAAAATCGGGATATGACCCCAAAAAACGCGAACGCACCAGCTGTGCAAGCGCGTCAGGGTGTCTCCATGGAAGCAACTTATGCGCTATACGAATGCGAATTAGCAAGAGCTCTGCAAGAGGACCTGATTAAATTTAGTCCCGACTCGATCCAAGAGATCGAAGAAAACGAGAAATCGCCGATGAACTTAGTACCGGGCAGCGAGATGTCGTTCGCGCTATCCCTATTGGACACAAGCGTGCCCGACCTACTCGATCTCAAACACTAAGAAAACCACTCTCCCCCTACCGCAAGCAAAGTCCCAACTTGCGCACTAGAAGCGAACCATCAACCGGAACGACGTAAAACTATCAGAACACCAACGATAACAACATCTGAAGAAGTAACAGAAAAAATAACAGCTAATAAGAGCACAAATGACGCAACTGAAGATCCGAGACGCGAAGAGGAGAAGTTAATATATAACCCCTTCACGAAAAGATATGAGCTGTTGGAGGATAAAGACGGTTACGTCTCCAATGGAGCGGCGTCCCACATGACGGAACCGCTCGAGGCGTCTAAACGCAAAGTGCGAATCCAAAGAAACGCACTAAAGTGCAATTGTGAGGTACGCTCAATAAGCCCGCCACCATTTCAACCAGGACCAAAATTCCACCGGAGGTCAGTCCCAGCAAGACAGCTCGGCCGGAGGCCGGCTGAAAAGATCGTCTACGTGAGCACGCCAGAAGACGGTGAGGTCAGATTATATCGCGGTGACCGCTGCACATTCATGCGCTCGGTCGCAGTGCAAAAGTCAGGCCGAAAGAAATCTCGTCCAGAAACTTCAGGCGCTCACCACACAAAGGCCAAGGAGAGGATAATAGTACCATCGAAGTACAAAACCTGCGGTGATGACGGGACCTGCGTCGAAGATTAGCCCCATAAGCCCCTCTGGCGCCCAGTAAACACCCCCATCTGTACGACAACGAAATACCGTCCTCAAAGTAATCCGTTCAAATAAAACACGGAGACTGCTCCAGGAGCAAGCCTACATGATCGATTCAGCAGGCTAATGGCAGCTAAGCCCATTCCGGCCCTGATGGGCATGGCAGTAGAGGCGCCTCCGTACTTCACTCCTCCAACAACATCACTGCCAGGATTGGGCAGCATGAAGTCCATACCAGCTACTCAGTCCACAAATGGCCAAAAGAATTCTGTGCGTATACCGGCGAACGGAAAGGACGTTGCCCAGGGTACAAGGGAGGTTGCTCCAGCACAACAATGGCTCCAGCTGTTGCTCCAGCACAGTTGCTCCAGCACAGTTGCTCCAGCACAGCAACAGCGGCGACCAAGATCACCGCTACTCAAACAGCTCGCAGCTGAGCAGCAGACATTTCTGCTAGCGGTGCGGCAGAGATGCACACGACGTACTGTCGTGCGCATTTTGCCCAAGACGACGTGCGCCTGACATATCGCCTTAGGAGGGGGAAGTCCCTACGGACACAGAGGTGAAGACGACACGACAGGAGTCCGAAAGGTCAGATATGGGAGGTACGGCGCAGTAGACAAGCGAGCAGCCAGCTGACCCAAATATGATGGCACAAGTAATGCAACAGGTCGCTGGCGCCTTCAGTAATGGCTCGCAGCCAATAATGATAGCGCTGCCATTCTACATGAATAAGTAGGACGTTCAGAAGAGCGTACGAATGGCACACTACAAATGGTGCGCTATATTACAATATATCATGTTAGAAATATATCAAACTTATAAACGGCGCCCACACTCACCACAAATAGCAATTACGCATCATAAATGGCATAGGATGACAATGTTAGTGAATAATCACAAATGATCCAGAAGAGGTGATTAGCTGAAAACCTTTCCCCTACCGAAATCCCCCTGATCTGCCCCTTCCGCGAAAACGAAAACACGTCCCGACCATCCCCATGGAAATCAGATAGAGTAACGAGCAATACCACTGAACGGGAACGTTGTAATCGAGATGTACATAGAAGCAAGCTACGAGATTCATGGGAAAGAGAAACAAACAATGGTTGAAACCCGCGAGTAATTTTTTTTTCTCTTCATTTCTCCTAATCATTCGACGACTATGTCCTACTAATAATTAACATAACGAATCAAAAAGAGCACGGCATCGGCGGGCGTAGACATTAACGGCAAAATTCCGATTGAAGCGAGCATGCAATGGCTCTCGCAAAAGGTCAGCTACTTGCCCGCTCCACCAACGCTGCACCCACGCTAAAAGAACCACCGAACTACCACAGATCCCACAGTTTCAGCAACACCTACTGAAGACCACCACAAAAGAACCAAGAAACCACGACTCATCATAACGAAACACCAATTATCGACACCGAAATAAGACAGAACCCATCCACGATTTTCCCTTTAAATTTTTTGTACTTCTTATCTTATATCGTATCTAATATTATGTTATATATCATATTATATTATATTATATTATTATTATATCTTAGTATTATATCGAGTGACCACGCACAGCTACGACGCCTGTGAGCACCATCGGGTGTCTCGATTAGATTAAGAAAAAAATGTCATTTTGTTCACTAGCATTATTGTATTGAAAAACGCCACGCTTCAATGAGCGGCCGACTAGTCATCCCTATGTAGTATCTTGTGAATATGTATCACTTCCATTTTCCCCTTACCGTGTTATCGTCCGTTTCCCCTCAACGCTATCAGACTTAGTTTCTAGTTGCCTCAACGGACCTACGTCGGTTTTGGGAGGGGGAATTTGTAACCGTCCCAATCAGCGGTCTCCGTGTGTTAAAACCGCGTACGCGTGTAAGCAAGAATAGTACGTTTGCGAGCCTAAAGGACGCCACGCGACGCGACGCTTGACTGAGAGAGAGGCGAAGGCCTACTTCTCCGTCAAGCTACGGTGCAGTAAAGATGCGCTTACACTACGCCTCAACGAGAAAATCGTTAGCCTCGCACTGTGTGTGGCTCGTGCATCTTTGTACCGCAGCCAAGATATTGCTTTAAGCCTTGCTACAGGCTCGTTACCGGTATATCTGTCCCGGACGGAGAGAATCTGATGGGCGTTCAGCTCCAAGCTCCGACGGCCCCCGTCGAAGCCATCGTCTGCATCGGGAGAGCGATCGGCTCCCCGGTCACCATCACCCAGCCGATAGCCATCAGCGCAGCAGTGCCTGCCGCAGTCTGCCCAACCGGAGTCGTGCCCAGCTTGGCATCTGAGAGCACCCCACTCTCCTCCACCATCACCATTCAGCCCACAGCCACATTAGCAGCACCTCCAACGGCCTGCCCGACGGGAGTCGAGCAGCTCGAGAGGAAGAGCGAGAGAGCGAGCCCACCATCGCTGCAGCTGCGTCTGCCTGCCCAATTGGTGTCGAGCGAGAGGGAGAGAGAGCGCGACAGCCGCGTCCCTACCAGCCAGCTCGTGAGGAAGTTCGAGGTTGACCCGCAGAGAACGGCAAAGGCAAGTAGCTGGCCATTAAGTGCGCTATAACCTAGGGTCATCACGCCCGCCACTGGCGTACCCGCGCCGTGACTATGTCCGGGATAATCCCAATAATAATAATAATAATCCCAATAACCCAATCCGCATTGGGTGGTTCTTCGTCCGGGATAATCCCAGGTGTTTCGCCAAGAAGAAAGTGTGCAGGCGTGAGCGCATTCAAATCTTCTGCATCAGAGGTGAGGGGGCACAGCGGGCGTGAGTTAAGGCACGCCTCGATTTCAGCGAGTACAGTTGAAAACTCCTCGAATGTTAGCGTATGTTGACCGAAGGCTCTCTGCAAGTGATGTTTTACCGATTTAACACCAGCTTCCCATATACCTCCATAATGCGGCGTCGTGGGCGGTATAAACGTCCAGGTAGTCCCGTCGTTTGCCATTGTTGAAGCGGTGAATTGGTAGAATTCCGACGCTACATCGAACATACGACGGAGCTCTCGGTTTGCTCCTGTAAAAGTTGTTGAATTGTCACTATAAAGATAGCGACATCTGCCTCTTCTGCTAAGGAAGCGTCGATATGCTGCTATGAATGCAGCTGTAGTTAGGTCACTCACAGCCTCCAGGTGCACCGCTCGGGTAGTGAAACAGACGAACAGAGCAATATATCCCTTATACGCGCGTTGACCACGTCCCTTGCTTGTTCGAATTGGAAACGGACCTGCGTAGTCGACGCCCGAAGTTGTAAACGCTCGGGCTGGTGTCACTCGGCGGGCTGGCAGATCTCCCATTATTTGGTGGGCCATACGAGGCTTAACGCGCTGACATGTCATACAATTTCGGATTACAGTTTTTACGAGCTGATTTCTACCTAAGATCCACGCTTGTCGCATTACCATACTAGATGTAAGTGTTGGTCCACCATGAAGCGCGAGCGCATGGGCGTGTCTAATGATTAATCGGCTTAAACTCGATAGGCGTGGTAGTATCGGCGGATGTTTTCTCTCAAGTGTTAAGTTTGCCTGCGAAAGCCGGCCTCCTACACGTAGGATACCATCGCTCTCATTTAAAATCGGATTAAGCTTCTTTAATGACCTTGGTAGATTTTTGCCGGACTTTAATAACTCGAGCTCAGTAGCAAAAGCATGTACCTGTGCTAAGCGTATAAGTTTCGCCCGTGCTTGTGAAAGTTCCGATGCTGTAAGAAAGGTTGGAAGTGTACATAAATTATTTGCTCGTCTGCGTAATTTCAGT
This sequence comes from Sycobia sp. Sy_11, assembly GCA_018907035.1. Classification (NCBI taxonomy): domain Eukaryota; kingdom Metazoa; phylum Arthropoda; class Insecta; order Hymenoptera; family Epichrysomallidae; genus Sycobia; species Sycobia sp. Sy_11. Next base: position 159,819 of record JACCIC010000264.1, on the reverse strand, counting down.
AAAGGCCGTATGCAGTATGCAGTGACGCGAATTAGACGCGTCAAACTTGAAAATCGCGTAAGTATTTCGGGTTCGGATATATTAACTCGCGCATGCATGATTTGCGTAGTTTCTGGCTGGTGAGGCCAGCTGTCGCATGGTAGCGAGAGCCAGACGGGACCACGCCACCATAAGTTGAACTTACTTAATTCGTCGGGGCTCGCTCCTCGCGTCGCAACATCGGCCGGGTTCTCCTTTGTAGAAACATGAGCCCATTTAGCGGCAGGTAGTTCGGTCTGAATGTGGGAGACGCTGTTGGCGACAAACGTCTTCCAGTGGCAGGGATGTTTGTTAAGCCATTTCAAAACAATTTGACTGTCCGACCACATATATATGGGCACATCCTTCATAATTTCAAGAGATTTTAAGTGACACACGAGTTTTGTCAAGAGACTAGCACCACATAGCTCAAGATTAGGCACACTTATTGTTTTTACGGGCGCAACCTTTGTTTTTGCTGCTAAAAGACAGGTTTTAATCGTGCCATTGCTATTTTCAATACGCATATATACAGCTGCAGCATACGCTCGTGAAGATGCATCCGAAAACCCATGCATTTGATAGGCTTGATTACCGCAGGTTCCCAGCCACCGACTCACAGATAAACTAGAAAGTGACGATAGCGAGTTGTAATAATCTATCCACCGTTCGCGCAAATCTATAGGTAAGGGAGTGTCCCAGTCGCACTTACGGATCCACAGATCTTGCATCAAAATTTTGGCTGTTATCGATACCGGTGATAACCAGCCTAAAGGATCGAAGAGACGAGCAATATCGGAAAGAATGCTTCTTTTCGTAACGCTTTCCGACCGAATATTTAATCCCGATAAACTGAATGTAAACGAATCGTCCGACGGGTTCCAATGCACGCCCAATGTTTTTATGGTATCACCGCGATCAATTGATTTCAGAGGTGAAGCCTCAGCTTGCGTCATATGCGGGGGCAAAATTTGCGGGTCATTCGCGGCCCACTTGTCTAATTGTATACCGGCAGATTGAAGGATATTAATTAGCTCTTCGCGTTTTCGTATCGCCACTGATATTTCATCGGCGCCGACGAACATATCGTCCACATACGTATTAGCCTCTAGACAACGTGCGCCGAGGGGGAACCGTGCACGTTCATCTTGTGCCAATTGCGCAAGGGTTCGTAGTGCTAAAAAGGGTGCGCAATTAGTCCCGTACGTAACGGTGTTCAGATAATATTCGACCGGGGGATCTTTACTACTTGGCGACCATATTATGCGCTGCAGATCACGGTCCGAGGGGGCAACGTTTATTTGTCTAAACATTTTTATGATATCGGCTGTAAAGACAAACCGATATCGTCGCCAATTTAAAAGGATTGATGCGAGATCCCTTTGGAAGAGGGGGCCCGGACAGTAGGAAGTCATTTAACGAATGACGATCGTGTGTTTTCCGCGACGCATCAAACACGACACGAATTTTCTTGTTGTAAACGACCGCATGATGTGGCAAATACCATGCGCGGGAATTTTTAAGTTCGGTGTTTGAGATGCGGGACATATGGCCAAGCAGCTCGTAATCCCTCATAAATTCCCGATACATATCAGCGAGCGCGGGATCTCGTTGAAAACGGTTATGCACAGAACGCAGCGATCCTAAAGCCATTAAACGGGTTTCACGCGCGACCTCGGGCACGTTTATTTTTATTGGAAGACGGACCGTATATCGGCCGTCCGCCTCCCGCCTGTGTGTCTCGGAAAATTGCCGTTCGCACGCTTCGTCCGCTGGCTTCAATTTATTTTTCGAAATCGGCACCTCTTCAATATTCCAAAATTTCTCTAACGCAAAATTTAAAGGTTCAGTACTAACGCCTGTATGTAGTGTTCTAAGCGGGGCGTGGTGTTTCTGCTCCGCCCGCCGTGGCGGCGCGCCCTGCGTGCATCCAGAGAGGATCCAACCCAATGCACTATTTTGAGCTACTACCTGCGAGGACGAGAAACGATGTAGACCGGGACGCAGTAGCAAGCCGTACACGTCGGCACCTAAAATTGCATCGACCGCATTCGGTACGTGAAACTCCGGGTCGGCTAAGTTTATATGCTTGAGCCCTTCAAAATCGAACTCGGCAGGGACGCGTGCAGGTAATTGCGAAGTAAGTCGCTTGAGAATGAGAGCCTCAGTATCAAGCTTGAAATCTCGGATGAGACGCGAGCGTATCGTAAACGACGTTTTCGACCGTGCCATTACGGCCGCGCTCCCACCGACCACGGTCAAGGGAACATTTACGCGCTGTCGCGATAAACCGAGCAGCTGCGCAGTAGCTTCGGTGACGAAGGAACCTTCGGAGCCCTGATCTAGGAGAGCACGTGCGCGCGTTCGGATACCGTTAGGACCTTCTAATACAATTTGCGCAGTCGCTAGTATTATAGATCCTTTCGGCGAAGTAGTAGCAATAGTATGCACATTCGTCCCGACGATATTACTGTTTCCCCCTACCTTTTCTTCCCGGGTTCTTTCTTCAAAGACAGTAGGCGTAGCCTGCGCTCTTTTCTTAATGTCCAAATGCAAGAGAGAGTGATGTTTATCCCGACATTTACTACAGCGCCCGTTTGAGGTACAATCTTTACAATTGTGTCGACCTAAGCAATTAAAGCAGAGACGCAAATGGCGCACCTCGAAGCGGCGGTCATATGTCGTCTTTGCGAGGAATGTTGGACATTTAGCGAGGACGTGTAACGAAGAGCATAGTGGACATTTCGAGCCGCTGCCCCTTTGTGGACGCGACGCGCTTGTATGCATTATTCTACGCGTACTCGAGCATGGTTTGTGAAACGAAAGACCTTTCTTTTCAGTTTTATTTTCCACGCCAATCATGCCGAGGGCGTGGGCGTGTTTTTCCAAAAACGTCGCTAGCTCGTCGAACGTCGGAAACCGGTGCGATTGCTCGGAATCAACGGCACTGCTATTAATACTCACATTTATAGCGCGATCTTTAGCGCTCAATTCAGATTCCCACAGCTTCCGTGTTTCCGTGTCTAATCGCGCGCTTAATATATGAATCAGCCATACATCCCAAGACTCGACCGGCATTTTCAAATTCTTTAATGCGCGTACGATGCGTTGACACTCATCAGTGAAAACTCGTATCTCAGAAGCCGATTCCCTTTTTATGTATGGTAGATTCATTAAAGCGTTTAAGTGATTAGCTACTGTTAACCGCGGATTATAAAAACGCGCCTTTAAAGATTGCCAAGTCGAAGCATAATTTATGCTTGTAATAGTGACATCTTTAACAAGATCTGCGGCCGGTCCTGTAAGACATGACTTTAGGTATTGTAGTTTAGTGCAGTCGTCAACGTTGGGAACATTATGCACGAGGGCCGAAAAAAGGTCGCAAAAGCTATCCCAGTCTTCATATCTACCGGAAAAGGTTGGTAGATCTAGCTTAGGAAGCTTCGCCGATCGCGATGTCGCGCCTTGAGTGGTTAGACTTCCAGATCGCTGAGAAACAGCGTCGGTCTCTTTCTGAAAGTCGGCTGACAGCGTCAACAGATAATCAAGCGTATCCTCATAATCTTTTTGTAAGCGTGAGAACGTTGCTTCGATCACGTAAGTTTCCGTTTGCGCCTCATCTTGACACATTATTTCCAGATGCGTTTTACGTGCTTCGTTCCATATGACGTTAATCGCGGCGAGTCGAGATTGAATGATATTTAAATTAAGAGAGTCGCGTGATCTTTCTTTTATTCTCGAACTTAATAATTTTATTTCTGTCAAGCGCGCGTTTTGCATTGCCATCAATTTTCTAAAAGCTGCGGGCTTCATTTTGGCAGTTATTATTTAATTCCGGAGCACTGAAAACGATTAGCAACAGGCACAATGTTAATGTAAACTGAACAGATCAAGTTGTACAATAATTTTACCTAACTCGTTAAAGTTTTTTAAGGTATTCGTGGACCAACAGTGAAATAATACTGCTATAATACAATGTTAATATTACAGTGTGATCTCAGCCGTACCGTAACGATTAAGCCTAGTCTAATAATATCAGATGAATAGAGTCACATATACAAATTGTAACTACTGTGTTAAATAAAAATACAAATTTAATGAACAAGTTAATGCAAACACGGCGCAGTCTAGCAAATACGAGCTGACTTAACAAATATATGCAATTAGTCTTCTATTCGAACACACATTCCTCACCCGGGGCACCAAAAATGTATTCAAGAGTTCGTACTTACGTGCAAGGAATGTATGTTCGGTGGTAAATAAAAATCACAAGATTAAGTCTATATGTTAACATGTATTTATTAAAAGAAAAATAATGGCATAAAAAACCTCCACTCAGTGAGTGGAGGAAAAAGCCGAAATTAATGTTAAGAAAACAGTACTATTTATTGAGATAATTAGGTTTGAACACGAGATCAGCTGATCGCTATATATCTACAACGCAAGTAATAATAGATCAATAAATAATAGCTAACGCTTACAAAAGAATAAATATATTAACACAATTTTACGTTATAAAATAGAGCCGCTAAGAATCACTTAATATATAAACTCACGGAGTACTCCGATGCGCGCGAATCGAGCGTCAGCGAGTCCAGATACTCGCGTAGCTCGTGAGGTCCATTAGGGGAAGAGGTGCTGCGCGAATACCTCCTACTCTGCGTTGCGGCCCCGACGTCTCGGGCACGGTTTTACTCCTAACCGCAACGGCAGCCAACGGGCATAAAGCCACCGGGAGCAATCTCGGATTTCCGTATCAAACGGAATTTCCACAAGGGCAAGGTCCCTTGTCCCGCTGATGCGCCAATGTTGCTTCAAAAGCCCAGCTGTGCACAAACACACACGCACACATACACACAACGCCGATAAACTTACAAGTTAATATTAAAACTAAAAGCGTGAATCAAGTAACAAATAATTCTTGAGCTCGAACGGTAGCTACGAATCGCGACGACGGCCGAACATAAAGTGTTCTTCCTTCGCTCAGCAAAAATCCTGGAAGCGATGCGACACAGCGAGGATATCAAAAAAAGACCATAATTTTTAAAGGAGGGGCTCGACGCCAGGTAAGCTTCTCCACACTATAGGCTTTGGAGAATGACCCTATGGTCTCTCGAAATGGTATCCGACGCACGTGTTCAACACCGGCGCGCCCATTCGGATACAGAACGCTTTACTTAAAAGGCCACATTCAGATATTTCATTAATGGCCCTAGTAAAGTCATTAAGGGACCTTTTCTCATTGAGACGAGGAAGCCGCGAGAGAGAGAGAGAGAGAGAGGGCTAGAGTGAGCGCGACGGAGAGACAGAGAGCGCGCAGGCAGTAGAGAGAGAGAGAGAGCTAGAGTGAGCGCGACGGAGACAGAGAGCACGCAGGCAGTATAGAGAGAGAGAGAGAGAGAGAGAGAGAGAGAGAGAGAGAGAGAGAGAGAGAGAGAGAGAGCTAGAGTGAGCGCGCGGGCAGTATAGAGAGAGAGAGGGGATAGTCGTCACTTAGCCAGCCTGAGCCATCACAGTTTCGCTTCGATGTAGATGCGCGACATATGTTCGGATGGCTCGAACACATACTAATTAATAAAGACAAAACGTGTTTTTGTTTGTACACGATAACCGAAAATGTAACTGAACCGATTGTTCTGAAATTTGGAATATAGATTCTATATTATCTTGGGAAAGACATAGGCTATATACATAGGCATATATACATATGTATATATATATATATATATATATATATATATATATATATATATATATAATATGTATATATAATATATCGTCATTTCTGCATAAAAAGGCAATATCCATCGTCTGCTTCAAAAATATGCTATCACCATACCAACATTTTGCTTGAATTTCAGTTGACACCACTACTAAATATACACGGTATTTAATTGAAAAAACAGCGGGTATTATACGAAATATATATATTGTATGTATATATTGTATGTATATTATAATCTACATATTATATATACACATTTTAAATACGGTGTCTACTGAGAAATATTATATTGGCGTGTACGGGCGCTTGATTACAATATCCCGTTGCCTCAATACAATTTATATAGGCAGTTGTGTGTTCTGATAGAATGCGATGCCGAGATGTCTCTGGGCAATTTCTACGCGGAATATTGTATTTATTTATACAATATTTATTTAAGGATATCAACTTACATGAGAAGATTCGTGTCGGGACAGTATAATACGATATCTAGGTCTTTCCGAACGACTTCTACGGAGAGTATTGTGTTTAGTTGTTAGGAAGCGATGCTAGCTTTCTCAGGACGACTTCTATTGGGACTATTGTGTTTAGTTGGTAGGCAGCGATGGTTAGGTATATCGGGACAACTTCTACGGGGAGTTTCGAGTTTGGATGCTAGAATACGATTTCCAAGTGTTATTGAACGTGGAACGTGTGTGTTTGTCAGCTGTTTGTTTACGACAGAAAAAGTTTGTCTGGCGATATTGACTATGGAGCCTCACGGAGAGAGAAAAAAGTCACAGAGAGCTAAATCTGGTGAATACGGTGGCTGAGCGATGACATTCATTTCGTGTTTGGCCAAAAAACCAGACACAATCATGCTGAAATATGTCGACGCATTATGCTGGTGAATAAACCATGAATTGTCTGCCCACAAATCTCGTCGTTTATGACGAATTGCTTCACGTGGATGCCTCAAAATGGCCAATTCCTACCCCTTATTAACCATCTGACCTCCTGAAACGAATTCATGGTGAACTACCCAATGGGGAACGAAAAAACCGATGAGTATTGTTGTATTTTTATATTATTTTAAGAAAAGTTTGAGAAAAATATAAAGGAGAGATTAGCTAGTATCTTGAATTATATTGAAGCATAGAAATAAAGTAAAATTCTCTATGAATCTCTTTTATTACAGTATAATTCGCTAAATGTGTCTTTCTTCATTATATTTTCTTGTATGTTTATTGTATGAGGTATTTCGGTTTAAGAAAGTTTCAGCCTGGTTGACCCTTCGAGAATCACTTTACGTCCATGTAATAAAATTTGAAAAAATGAAAATTGTAGACATCCGCACATCTGCAATACAGATTTGTAAAAGAGTGGGAGTAATCGATGCTTTTTGTTCGTACGAGAATAAGAAACGCCAGAGTTTTACCTGAACCACAAGACGCATAGCATCGAGTCCCTTTTATGTTGGATGGCTGGTTTAAAATATATATTTGCGTATTTTATATTTAAAGTAGATTTTGTGAATACATTTTTATTTTATCTAAAATTATATTTTAGTCTATTTCAATATTTTGACCTTCCTTTTCCAATTAGTATTTAACTTAACATTTGACAGGACATATGGACATAGGAATTTGTAGTGTTTGGAAATATTGAATAAATTTATTTTAGTGTGCAAATGGACCAGTTAAAAAAGAGAAGAACTGTGCTATGTATTGGATTTACGAAAGCTTTGACGCTGTTTAGTAGTTTTGTTAATTCAGAAGAAACATCACGTACGGAGATAAATATCGCTTATAGAAGCCCATCGTCTAAGCGAGATGCTTTGAAAAAATGTCAAGATGACATTATAGATATTTTAATAGATACTGTAACTGAAGAAAAAGTGCAACATGAATACGATACAAATTTTATAGCAGCTCTGATAGAAGGCTGAAAAAAGAAAAAAGATAAGTTGCAAATTGAAGTTTATGTTAGAGAGCTGCTACAGTTGATGCTTCAAAAGGTGCTGAATCCGGATAAAGAAATATTTCTTTCAAGTTTATATGATGGGTTAGAGTTAAAATTACGTTCATTAAAAACATTAGGAGTGGCTACAGACAAGTATGCTGCTATATTTTTTCCTCTTGTAGAATCTGTATTACCAGAGGATTTATTAAGAGCTTGATAACGTAGTGACTTATCAAAGCAAAGGATCGAAGAGAATGAATGAGAAACGGTAGATCAACTACATCAGGTAATGAGATTTTTAGAGGCAGAAGTACAAGGTGAAACGAAAATTTCATTGGTAGCCAAGTGTTTTGGATTCAAAAATAGTAGAGCTATGGAGCGAGAGAAATCTAAACAACACCGTCAAGCCAAAGAGACAAAAGTGCCAACTGCTCGAGAATTACTCATTACGAATCAGCAAAATAATTCTTTTCTGTTTTGTGACAAAAAGGGGCATGGGAGCTCCAATTGCTTCATAGTGAAGGAACAACGTGCGCGTTTTAAATGTTTAAAGTTTGGACACGATGCGACGTATGGCCGAATTAATGTGAAATGTGAAAAGTGTGACCCTCGGCATGCAACGCTAATGTGTTTCGGTGAGGCAGAAAGAAGAATATTAATCCAGATATTATCGAAAAAAAAAGTTGAAGAAATTGTTGTTCAGCACAATTGTGTCAGTGTTAATTGAGATCCTCATGTGTTCGTGCAAACATTAAAAATAAAGTTATGCAACGGAGAGAAAGAAACAATAGTGCGTGCCCTTATAGATACAGAGTCACTGTACTCATATATAAATAAGGATATTGCACGTATACATTATAGCCCTGTAGCTAAATAGGAAATAAAGCATCTGCTATTTGCTGGAGATAACGCGGACGTAATAAAACACAATAAATATTTAATACATGTGAAGAGCTTAGATAGACCTTTTAAATGCAAGTTTTCGGCGTTCAACCAGGATATGATATGTGAGAGTATATCTTGCGTGACAAAAGGAGTGTGGTGCAAGGAATTAAAGAAATTAAATATTAATTTAAGTGATATGAACAGTGACGAAGAGTCTATAGATATTCTCATTGGCGCAAACAACGCCGGCGATATTCTCACTGGACGTCAACAAAAATTAGAGTGCGGTTTAGTAACCATTGAAACCCATCTGGGCTGGACATTAATGAGAAAAGATCTTCAAGTTAAAATTAGTAAAAAATATGACGATAGCGTGGCCATATGTTCAGTTACACTGTTATCCCGGCCGGCGGGTATTAAAGATTTATGGTCCTTAGATGTATTAGGCATTTGCGATCCAATTGAATAAAATAATTAGAGAGAAATAGAGGCAGCGATTGAAAAACATTCTTAGAAACAGTAGTTATAAATGACGAAGGCCGTTACGAAGTAAAGTTGCCGTGGATCGAGAATTACTCTGATTTATAAGACAATAAATACATCGCTTTTCGCCGACTACAAGTGACAGTAAAGAAATTAAAAGAATTAGGAAAATATGAAGCATACGACGAATTATTTAATTACTGGCTTACACAGGGGATTATCGAGCGTGTACCTGAGGAGGAGGAGCAAGCGTGGGAACACTACCTGCCCTATAGAGCAGTTTTCAAGGAGCAATCTACGACGGCAATTAGACCCGTTTTCGACGCATCGACGAAGGAACATCAATCAGTCTCGTTGAACGAATGTCTCCTCAAGGGTCCCAACCTCATTGAGCTGGTATCATTGATTCTATATACGTTTAGAACAGGTATTATTGGCGTAGAAGCGGATATAAGAAAAGAGTTTTTACAAATAAGTATAGACAGATTAGATAAAGATTTTTTGCGTTTTTTTTGGTATGACAAACATGATAATATAATTATATATAGACATTATCGAGTAGTATTTGGTGTAATTTATCCGTTTATTTTAGCTATTTTAATTAAATTTCACATTCAAGGACTTTTAGAATCTATAAATAATAACAATAACATGCATTTCACAAAAGTAAATTTATTGAAATTATTAAATAGTTTGTACGTGGTTAATTGTGTATCTAGTGTAGACACTGTAGATGAACGAAATGCGTTTATTTCTGAAGCAAAAACAGCGATGTATTCTGATAATTTTGATTTACGCGCGTGGGAACACACTCACGACAATAGTGTGAGTACATCCACTCAAGTATGGGGAATCGTTTGGAATAAATGACATGTTGTTTTTGAAAATCGCAGATACAGAAAAGATAAATTTGGACAAAATTACAAAAAGGAAAATTCTTTCAATTTGTCAACAAATTTATGATCCCTTGGGCTTAATATCTCCTGTTTCCCTTTGTCCGAAGATTTTATTATAGGAAGCCTAGGCGAATAAGGTAACGAGGGACAAGGGCGTCAACGAAGATATTAAACGGTGTTTTTTAACATGTTAATAAATATTTTTTCATTGGTCTTACAGTCCAATCAAATTAATTGAAAACGATACGTAACAACATCAATACACATCTACATTAACATTAATACATCAATACACAAAAATAATAAAAATAAAAATAAAAAATTAAATTAAACATTATAATGACAGTCAGACTGTCCTTATTTACAATCACCCCCGTAGACTAATTTGAAAATAAAATATTAGCTGAAAAAATTTTTTGTTAGTAAAGTACAGTCTGACTGTCCCCACCACCCTTACCTAATTGAAGACGTAGTCTAACATTTCGAGCTCGCTACGGCTCCTCATCCTCAGAGGGGGATTTTATATTTAATTTACTAAATTTGGTAGTAGGAATAGGGTATATATAGATTAGAATATAAGGTTTAGTTTAGTCCCTGATGAGGAACCGTAGCGAGCTCGAAACATTGGACTACGTCTTCAATTAGATAAGGGTGGTGGGGACAGTCAGACTACACTTTACTAACAAAAATTTTTTTCAGCTAATATTTTATTTTCAAATTGGTCTACGAGGGTGATTGTAAGTAAGGAGATTCTGACTGTCATTATAATTTTTCATTTTATTTTTATTTTTGTTTTTATTATTTTTGTGTATTGATGTATTAATGTTAATGTAGATGTGTATTGATGTTGTTATGTATTGTTTTTGATTAATTTGATTCGACTGTAAGACCAATGAAAAAATATTTATTAATTTGTATATAAACAGTCGACAAAATAACAATTAAATTGTTTTTTAACATGGGTAAACGACATAAAATATTTAAAAGAAATTAAAGTCCCGCGATGTAGTATAGGTTTGATGGATGGAAAAGATGAAATATCATTCCATACATTTTGCGATGCTAGTAAATTAGTACGTATATCGTCGTCTTCGGGTATGAGAGTATCTTTAGTGCAAGGATAAGGTCGCGTTTCTGTGTTTCTTTCTTTGCGACGGGAAAAGAGAGTAGCCGCGCAAGTATCCCACGTTTGGAATTGTTAGCTGCAACAATAGGCACGAGTTTAACCACGAGTGTTTTAGAGGCTTTAAATATGAAACACATGAAGATTTATTATTGGTCCGATTCCTATACTGTACTTGCGTGAATAGAAAAGGATTATAACTGGAGCATATTTGTTGATAATCGAGTAAAAGTAATTAGAAAATTGTCGGCAAGTACATACTGACGACATATACCTGGCCAGTTGAACCTCGCTGACCTGCTCTCGAGAGGATGTACGGCTCAACAGCTGTTATACTCAAAATGGTGCCAGTATATAATGTCATAAATTAAATAGAGATTAATACGGAAATAAAAGCAAAGAAATCGAATTGTAGATTGCATACGCAAGCATTAGTTTCAGTTACTAATAATATGCGGTATTGTACATTTTTAAGTTTTCGGAGATTCATTGGAGTGGTCGCATGGATAAAAAGATTTTATAGTAATAGCAGAATTCAAATAATAAGAAAAGTAAAGATAAACATTTAAGGAGCAGATGTCTTAAATATAGAAGATATTAATGTCGCTGAGTACTGTATATTAAAAATTATACAAAATGAAAGTTTTACTGGTTTAAATGATAATAGAATATGTCATTTTGCACCATTTATAGATAATGATAATCTGATACGTATTAAAACTAAAATTTTGAACCGCGAAGATACGTTTAATTTTAGATGTCCGATTTTAATGCGAAATAAACATTATTTAGTAGAATTAAATATCAGAGAAAAATACATTGAGCTTAAGCATGTAAGCTCTCGCATACTTTTAAATTATTTAAGAGAAGACTTTTGGATTTTGCGAGGACGACAAACAATCCGATCGGTAAATAAATAAGTAAGTAAATGCACTTCTTGTTTAAGGCACGAGTCACAGCATTTAAATATCGAAATTGCGGCATGGTCGTTAAATTGCTTAAGAGATGCAGTTATTTTTTAAGTAATTGGGATTGATTTCATGGGTCCTATTCATTTACAGGGTGGGCAAAAGGCATGGATTTGCATATTAGTGTATTTGATATTTAAAGTAGATTTAGTGAATATATTTTTATTTTATCTAAAATTATATTTTAGTTTATTTCAATATTTTCATCTTCCTTTCCCAATTAGTACTTAACTTAACAAGCATCAGCTTGATTTTCGGTGGATACGCGACTTGCATGAGGCAAGTTTTCGACGACTTTACGACCTTCACTGAACGCTTTGTGCTACTCAAATACTTGCATTCGCAATAAAGTAGATTCCTCAAAACACTTCTGCAACATTTTCAACAATTCCGTACCGGTAATTCCATTGGAAACATAAAATTTCAAGTAAACTCGTTGATCAATTGTTTTTTTCTTAGTCAATATCGCCAGACCAATTTTTTGCGTCGTAAACAAACAGCTGACAAACACACACTATTGGAGATATGGCCCTCAAATTTCACATGGACAACAAGAAACGCGCGGAGTTTATATGCACCAGTCCAGGTCAAATTTGATTATATGGTTAACTTCAACCAAAGAACACTTTCAATTAAATTTGTTTCTAAGGTGGTGAACATTAGTCAAAAGTACAGGATTTTCAAGGAAATATTTTTAAATATAATAGCATTATAATAGCATGCACACATCTTATTAATTTTTATAATTATCAATTAAAAAATAAATCGATTGTTTGTGTTACATTTAGTTTCTCTGGAGATTTTCTTTAATTTAAAATTTTGTATATTTAAATACATGCTTTTTTAATTATACAAATGGTTTATTTATTTACCATAAGTTAGCTATTTATTTAGACTAAGTATTTTATATATTTAAAATACTGAAATGTTTATTTCAAGACAATAAATATTTTTTTGATTTAACAAGACAAACATTTTTTTAAGAATTTCTTATTATTTATTTGAAAAATATTTATTTGCCTTAAAAAAGTATTTTTTTAAGCACAATTTTTAATTTCGTATAATTAAAACAAAATAAAAAATGGCAGTGTAGAATCTTTATATATACCTACCTAAATATACACCTATGACATAGATATAACCTACTCACTCACACACATCCACACACACACACACGGACAATATTTTATTTGTATTATACGCAACGCAACATTATTTAATTTCCAACGCAAAATATTTTTTATAATTAAAAACTTTATAATTAAAAAAAAAAATTAAAGACTCTGAGTGCGTTGATATATTTTCACTGGTATATCAGAACTGTGCTCTATATTTTCCTTGAGAACACAGGGAGTAAAACCGGCAAGACGACCTATTGATGTTTGAGGAATAAGATCTAATGGAATACTGTAATTTCACTTCAAAATGTGTTATTATTGGCTTTCAAGGAAAATTCAATATAAAAATTCCATGGAATCTGTGGGAGGCCTTTAATCAGAAAAACGGTCGAAGCATATTATCAGAACATCTCTTTCGATAAGATACCCAATGAGTACCTTTATTTTGTGAATCATCAAAATGAACAATAGCAGATTCGTTGTACCATGGACGATTGTGAGGTAGACTATTTCTCATGAAAACGTCTCGAAAATATGGAATTTGTAATATACATGCATATCTCATAAGATCATCATCTAATAATGCACGATTTGGCAAAGTTAAATTTAAGTTTTTTTTAACTTGTCCGTATTCGATATGCTCATTCCATGCTTATATGGTATAAGATAGAGACCTTTATCTAAAGCAATAGCTTCCATCGTTTTGTTATGTCACTTCTTTTTTCATAATGCCAGCAACAGCTCCTGCTAGAATACCAGTTGCACTGAATCTTGCAAATACTGGTATAAGAAAGGGAAGAACTCCACCAATTTTACATGGAAGCGGTAGAACACGTGAAATGATAAATTTCTTTTTTCCACCATTGTTCTTGACAGCTTCACGAGCATCCTTTAAGACAGATTTAATGTAGACTCTGCGAATTTCTGCTTGCTTTTAATGATTTTTTCGCTGCCGTCACCAAGTTGCTGACTTTTCGTCCCATTCCAGTTTTTGTTAATTTCATAGCACTTGCAACAGCTAGAGCAGCAGTTTTCTCAGTAAGACTAGAATTATTTGCTTTAACACGCTGCGAAGCATTATCAGCAAACTTCATGCCCGCAATATTACGAGTACTGTTTTTATTGGCATACCGCATGAAATATTTATATTTATATTGATTTATTCTTGGATAACCTCTTTTCATTCGCTTTTTTATATAGTTCATGGACCACAACTTTATATCTCGGAAGATGCATTTCAAATGGTAAATTGTTAAATACTCAATCGAGTAATCTTCTACCACATTCCGACTTTTTTCAAGATTTATGAACATTATTTTCGACTACTATTTTATAAATGCTGTTAAAAAACTATACAACATGCATTTGATATGCATTTGATATCTTTATCGTTCGATGATATATTTTACTTAGTTACGGGGACGTGGATTTCACTGAGAAAACCATCAAATACTCCATTACAGACTTTGAGTTTGGAATCAAGAAAAACGGTAAAGGTGTCAAGGAGAGTTACTATCAGATAGTACACGAGCAGTATGCTGCGGCCTTTCAAATTGCGGGAAAACAAATAGCTCATCAGCTTTAGTCACTCGTCCCAACGGTATTAGATTTGAGAATGTGTAAGTTTATTTAAAATCATTAAATCAACCAAAGCATCAATTTTTGTAGAAAATTTTAAATTCTATAGAAGGTGCTACATATCTGTCGTTTAATGAACATAAATCTGTATTATCACCATATGATGGATTGCCCAATTCAATTATGATTTTTGATGATATAGCTTGTAAGAAGCTAGTTAATCAGAGAATTTTTCTGCATATATAAGAAAAGACTGCATATATAAGGAAGACATATAAGTATAGAGTGCTTCTACATATACCAATCATATACTCAAATACCAAAACATCTTATTAGAGATAATATTAATACGTTAGTAAATTATCGTCAAGATGATATGAATTTCAAACATATTTTTGATGGCCATGTCAATACTGATCTGACTTTCAACGAGTTTCGAAATCTTTGTTCTGAATGCTGGAAAAATGATAAATATTTATTTGTACTTATTGACAAAGATAGAGCGTTGGTGATTGATTCGCCTTCATTCCTCTCGTGTCACTATATTTTCATTAGTTTCGATATCTCCCCTTTCTTGTTCTACATATACCTCTGCATGGGTTGCTCCAGATTCATTACAGATATTCTAAATATACATCAGCAATATAGCTTATATCTGAATCTGCTGGACCATTGAAGAAATTTCGAATGGATTCATAGTCAATCCATTTAAAGTTTCCCGTTGCTAGATGTTGCGCAATCGCTCATCCATATAGTTATTAATATCATAATATAAAAGAGTTTTTTTTCTTGTTTTTTTTTTCTTGTTTTTATCTTATAACGAACCCATGTATAGATTATTTGCCTTCGCATATCGATTACAGTACTGGCTTATTCCTCCTCGAATGCCTGATTCGATGAATAATAACATATCAATATCTGTTAGAAGTTCCCATCCAATTTTCGTCATTTTAAAAGCTGCTGCAAATATCAATCCAGGGGTTGTGTAAAAATGAGCCGTAGGCTTTAACAAATGTTTCTTGAAAAATTTCAAACACATCAGCTAACAGTAGAACATATGTTTTTAAATATAAGCCGGAATATTCTCCTAAGGTTAAGATATTGAATTTGTCCCAAACTTGAACAGCATACATTTAGTCTTCATTGGCAATATGTGAATCAGTTGACTGGTTTAAAATTAATTTTTCTCCGGCAGTTTTGTACAGGTTAATTAGTATAATTTATAAGATCGTATGGAAATATACCGTTCCACCTAAGAAGATGAATATTTTCATTTGAAAATCCATCTAATTCAAATTCCTTTACAGCTAATGGTACATTTTATAGATATGATGCCAATTTTTCTAAAGATGAGAGTAAAAATCGCCATGAATCAATAAATCTAAAACTTACATCAGAGTCATCCATAAACTTTGTGAATGAAATATACTTTTCTTTGTTGTGGGGCATTAGAGAAACTCAACCTTTCATCAACGAAGACGTACCAATTTCTTTGAAAATATTGTGTGTTATAATTAAGATTATGAAAAATAGCAGGAATGAACCTCGAGTCTTCATAATTCAAATTACATGAATTATGAGCTGCTCCTCTGAAACTGGAGAGAACAAAAAATGATTGTTTTCTTTTTTCTTTTTTTTAAAATATTGAATAAATTATAAAATAATCCAATAAACGCATCGTCCTGTCGATGGCAATGATCTCGTATTCATATATCAATGAAGTTGATTATTTTCAAATTTATTGCTACATATGACAAACAGACGACCATTGAAACTGTAATTCTTCAAAATCAGTCAGTTTCATTGGTTTTGGTGTCTTTTAGAATCGATCTATATGTTTTCCAATAGATTTGAGTTCATGAACGAACCACTGTGCAGGTGTCTAGCCATCTCTACTATTCTGTCTATATGATTTGTAAGCTGACAATTTTTTATCATAACTACATTTTAAATAATAGCCAATGTTATGCGCTTCGTGACGATGAAAAGTGTTCTCATTTTGTGTAAGGCTGCATCAGACATTCGAAATCTGCATAAATAACAAATGGCACTTTCTCACTATTTTTATGTTCTTCAAATTTAAGAATGTTATTCGAATTGTTTGGCAAATTTATTTTGCGTTCGCTCATATTCTTACAATATTATTCGTGATTTTTTAATTTTTCTTCACTATAAATAATTTGTTTACACTTGTCACAATGAAATGATTTTGCATGGGCTTTATTCAGTTGTGAGCTTAAAATTCTGGATAAACTTTTAATACATACATAATGGTATTTCGGGGAACTAGCATTATCATCATGAATATTACTTATCTCATATCCATCGGTGTAGCAATCTTGACTGAGGAGAAGGTTTACATGTTTCGGCTTCTTATTGCATTGAATATAACGTGTTGCTACCTCATATTTCCGTCCAATCTTTATACTCATATTCACATTTATGGAAATACTATTTCATTTTCTGAATTTTGCAACATCTTTCAGTTTAACTGGAAATTCAATATCACGAAAATTCGATTCACTCGTATACTGATAATACTTCTGCACTCTATAAGGATTAAATACATTAGGGTATAATGCTGAAAATGTGACATATTTAAAGCATTGATTATCACTATTACGAACAAAACATGCCTTTTTTGAGATTATAAATTGTGGAAGAGCTATATATGATCTGCTCTTTTTTAAAAAAATTTTTAATATTTATGCATAAACTAATAATACTTTTCAAGTTTCATCGTGAATCAGATTTCTGAAACTCTTCCAAACCGTTTTTGTAAACCGGTAGACAAGTAAACTGTAGCACACTGCGTCATCAAATATTTAATATCCTGTCAATTCCTCACCATTTTTCTATACAGCAAACTGCGACATGAAATCAGGATTTAATTGATTGCAGTAAATTAGTCTAAGAATGTTTTCATCTTATTTTGAAAGATCGTTTCTGCGTTAGTTAAAAAGCTGAGAATGTGTACATAATTAAAATTTACAACTACACCAGATCTGATTAGATTTTTAACGGCAGATTTGAGATCACGCCATTCCACTTTAGATTCTATCTCGTTTGGAGTTTAGACTTCCTTCGTGATGAAGGTGTCATTCAAGTCCTGCTTGTATACATGAAGAGAAAGATTAGAGTCTACCATTTGTCCCTCACTTCCTTCATGGATAAATCAGCCTTATCTAGCCAATAACGAATATTATCTTTATTGCACATGTGCATAGGTTCTAAAATTCCACAGTAAAGCTGCATAAGACGTTCGATAGATGCAATTAAAGCCATTTTCACTTTTTATGTTTACAGTTAAACTAGTAAAAAAAGAATAAAGTCAACAACTAAATTAAATTTCTTTACTGAGATATAAGTTTATAAAAAAAAAGTCAAGAGAATCACAAAAGAGAAAAACTTAAACTAAACTTATGTTACTGAATGGAATTCTGGCGACATTCTTTATGATAGACTCAAAAGGGCATTAGACATTTGTTGTACTGGCGTGTGAAAATTATACGTGAAAGGGCGAGAGAAGAAGGAATCGTTATTGAACTTTCTACCAAATATCTAAGTAATTTTCTTACTTTTACAATCATCTTGATATATATACATACATTTATTGTACTTTTTTCATTCGCATTTATTCATATTCATTCTTTTTCATACTTTTTCATACTTTTTCAAGAAGATAATAAATTGTATATTACTATGAACAAGATATTATTAATAACTAAAATTTGTAATAAAATCATAAAAAATTTAATTATATTTGTTAATTCCTTAAAATAATTATTAAAATAAATTTAAAAAATTTTTTAGTCATTAATATTAATTATTTAATGAAATTTTATTAATTATCATTAGAATAAAAATTAAAGTCAAAATATTTATATTAACAACAACAAGAACATATTCATAAAAAGTTAATTCTATAAATTAAATATTTCTTTTGACTATTATTAATTATTTTGATAAGATTGTATGAAATATTAATAAATTGAAATTACATCTATAAAGAACCGAACATACAACATATTACTAAGAACTAGTTAACGGAAAAGGAAAGCTGAGATGTAGAAAATTAATTCAATATTAATTTCGGATTACAATATATATGGTAATTGGTAAAACTAAATTCAAATTAATAAAAATATATTCATAAATTATTTATTAAAATAAATATATACTTTTAAACTATTTTTTATGTATAATAAATTCATTAAAAGTAATGGGATGAAGGATAATCCAATAAATGAAAAAAATATTAGGTAAATAAGATAAAATTCTTTATTTTTTAATATAACATAAACATTTCTTATAAATTTCAATTGACAGCCGGGGTAGCATATGGATCCATCCTGTGCCCCCGCTTCTGGAACGTACAGTACGACGGCTTTCTATGACTGGACATGCGCTTGGCAGTACGCCTCGTCAACTATGCTGACGACGTGGCAGCCGTGATAGTCGCGTGCAAGTATTACTTGATTCACTTAAAACTGAATCCGGTCAAGAGACGGGTAACTGAATGGATGACTGCAGCTTGTGCTGCAAAAGACTGAGTTATTACTGCTAACTCGTAGACGTATAGAGACGGTGGTTTCGATGACGGTAGAGAGGGAAAGATTGGAGACCAGGACAGAAGTTATCTTGAGGCCACCTTGGATACGAAGCTAAAGTTTTGGCCTCACCTACGAAACGTGACGAATAATAGGCAGCAGAAAAGACTAAGGCTCTAAACAGACTGATGGTCAACACGAATAGACCTAGATAGAACGTACATAGACTGCTGATGAGCGTGACTCACTCAATCTTGCTTTATGGGGCGGAAGTGTGGGCCAATGCGATGAATGTAAGAAAACGAGCAAATGTCATGAAAAGCGTACAAAGGGCGAGTGCGTTAAGAATTCATTTCACTATTCACAAGCGTAGCCCAGATATTGGAATGAAAGACTCTACGATTGAAGAACGGATAAAGACTAACGAGAGGTGGCAGAGACGGTGGACGATGGACGAAAAAACTATACCCGAAATCGGACCGTCGAAGAGGAGGCAACACGGGGAGGTGAATTTCTACCTTATCCAGCTTCTTTCCGGACATGGATACTTCCATAAGTACCTCTGCAGGATGAAAGTACGACCTCACTGGAATGAAAGTATTCTGGATGGGCTTGGGGCGATGTGCAGCACACGCTATTCATGTGCGAGCATTGGACCGAGTTACGACTAGGGCTACGGATGAGGATAGGCGCCATCACGCCAGAAAATGTGACGACACTTATAACGACGGAGGCCGACAGCTGGCGGTTGATCATAAAATCGATGCAAAAGAGTGGATAGATGTCTGGGTGATTGAATGACTGTGAAGAGTGAATGCAGTTTCGAGTATGCATGACATTCTAGGACGAAAGGAATGACCGGGAATGGATCACGCACCATGGACCACGGACTGTCGCTCAGCCTGAAGTAATGGGAATAATAGTTCCCGGCAACAATATGGATATATGTGTTTAGTGCGTAGTGACATGGGTTTTGTATAAATATATTTCACAGACTCCTAAAAAAAGCGGCTTCTGCAACTACACACACTTCTATGAGTTTGTCTGGAGCGAGTTCTGGACCGAGAGCCTCACATATATTTCCTTATAGAGGAGTCGTCGGGAACTAAAAATTGAAGCAAATAACTTAATAAATTAGTTAATAAATAAAATACATAGACTAATTAAATAAATTAAATAAATTAATTAATTGAGTAAAGAAAAAAAATCAAAAAATTGAATACAAATAAATGAAAAACAAATAAAACAAATCATTATAGTAGATAAGAAATCAATAAATTAATTAATTAATACATAAATTAAAGAAAGAATATATATTCAAAAATTGACAATAAATAAATAAAACAAACAAATAAAAGAAATCAATAATAATTAAATAAAAATAAATAAAAATTACTGACACCTGAATGTATCTAGGTTTTCTTGAGCTTCTATTGCGAATTTTACGCAGGCCACCATTCCGTCCAATTTGTATAGGTAAGTGACTAGATGTTTCTCCGATCTCGCGTAGCACTCAAATACTTTGAAACATTTTCTATTGTCTTTCACGGTACCTTCTATGGGAGTTGTGGCAAACTATTGCCGATGCTGCTGCTGTCAGTACTACAATTCGTGCCAATTTCCACCCTCAATTTGTCTGCCTCAAATATGATGAAGCTGAAGTAACGTGACGAAAAGCAGCTTCCTCCACGAAATTTAAAGCAATTCCAATGTAGTAGAGGAAGGAAAAGCCTTCTTCCATTGGTTCAAAAAATGCTTCTTCTTCATTTTCCATAGCTCAAAATTTTTTTCTCATTGGTTGACTAAGTTTCCCTTTTTAGCCTTTCCCTCCCAATCCATGCCTAAAATTATAAATAATATCAATCTAACATTGTAAGAAATTCATTTTCCATTCTCACTCGTTCTATTTCGACAGACATAGACTCCATATATATAAAATCATGGTAAAAAATAACGTTAATTTGAAGACGTTTCAAAAATATCAATATTAATATAATTAATATATAATTAATATAATTAACTGTTAATTTTGTATAATTATGTTTACAAAAGCAAATGAGTGGTGTGGAAAACGATTTAACGCTTTCGGTTTCCTCATTAATCTCTTGCTCCCTATAATAATAAATATCTATAACCAGTAGCACTAAGCAGATTATCTAAGACATTAAAATTGAGTACCTCTGTAGCGGGCACGCTCACTGCTCACCCCCCCCCCGCTCCTCTAGTAAACGCGTGCGGACTTGTGTCAATAACGGTGGGAGGGTCCTTTTCACTTTTCTTTCGAATGGAAATGTATCTATGAATTATAAGTTTTCTAATGCTATTTAGCTATCGGAATATGTCAGATTCTTTTCATGTTTGTAGGTTCCACGCCTGCGTAACCCATAGTTTCAAACGTGACTCAATAGACCTGGCTTTATAAGCATCAAAGTTATAAATTTGCCAATATTTCTTCGACCTCTTGTGGAAAGGGATATATAATAGTCCAACCATTTTCGATAACCTTTAATAAATAAAAACTCAAATAGAAAAATTTAACCATTAGCATTAAGTGGAGTATAATCAACATTCACGTTTCCTAAGAGCCTTATTGACTGAAAATATATAAAATCAACTTTTCGATAACATGCGTGACAAATATGCCTGGAATCTTACAACATATTACGAGAGTATATGGAACGTCTCCACATCTCATATTCTCATGACGAAAACAATCTCGATTTGAATGACATGGGCATCATTTTGTTATTGATTAACGAAACATCGTTTATTAAAATCGCATTAGTGGAGATTTCAAGTGCAATGAAAAAACTATAAAACTATAAATATATATATATATATATATCGACATCTTCTATGAGCAATCACGTAGTTTCGTATTCGGATGACTTTTCCGGTGATATCGATTTCGGACGGTGGGATATCGTGATTAGATATTTAACGATCACTCCTACGGAGAGTTTCGTATTCAGACGGTGGAATACGATTTTCAGGTGTCTAGATACGAGTTCTTCGAGAAATATGGCTTTCGGACGGAAGAATACTGTATTTAGATATATGGAGACGATTTCTACTCGGATTTTTGCGTTTATGTAATACAATATTCTGGTGTCTGAGGATGACTTCTACTGCGAGTTTCGCATGCGGACAGTGGAATACGATGCCCAAGTAACGGAGGTCGAGGATTCACTGTATTAGTCATTGAAAGACATCTAAATATCATGCGGTAGCGTCCCGACATAAAATTCCCCGTAGAAATCATGCCGACATGTTTTATGCCGACCCAGGACAACGTATTCTACTTTCCCAACATGATGTTCCCCGTAGCAGTTGTACCCAGACACTTGGATATCGTATTCTACGGTCTAAGCGCGAAACTCCCAGTAGAAGTCCTCTCGAGATATCAGGACATCGTATTTCACCCTCCGAAATCTGCAACGTGGGTTGCTCAGCGGCGAGTAAGCGATTATATATATATATATATATATATATATATATATAGTATAGCAACTAAATAACGCGCATAGTTAAATGGTAACAGCGGCCAGTAGAACAAATAAGCGACCAAAAAAAGCGACTAACAAAATCATAGATCAAAATGAAATAACGTACTTTTCGTTCGTATATTTTCGGCATTTGGTGAGGAAGGTACATCTCAAGTGAAGAAAGGGAAACAGCAAAATTCGACCGACCAACCTGTTGTCTCCCGGTACAAACTCTTCAACGACGGAAACGCGCTCCTTTGCTCGTTTCAAGATATAATTTGTTGTATAGCAAAGGGTGCTCCCTTGCTAATAAGAAATTCCACACCTAGCGACACTGAAGAAGGCCAACGAAAAAGGAAAAATTCTATTTCTGAGTAAAGGCGCTCCTTTTTTAGGAATAGAATTAGAAAATATATTCTTCACGAGGTGCTCCACGAATTAATATATTAAACTCCAAGGGCATTTCTTTTATCTGCCAAAGTTAAAAGTCAGATTTTATCTCTGATAAAAGGCGCTCCGTTGTCAGAGACAAAATTAAAAATATATTAATGATGAGGCACCCCTCGAATTAATACATCTAGGCAAACGTAGAGTAATAGAAAAAAAATTGATAAATCGTCAGGATAGAGAAATACGTATAATTAAATTATTATAGGAATAGGCGCGACGTTTCCCTCAAATTAATTGTAGCGAGACACGTCGAATGAAAATAATATATGTCAAAGAGTTAAATAAGAAATTAAAATTAATATAATTATGTATAAGAATTATAAGTATTTACTTAAAATTGTAATACAAAATTGTATAAAATCCTGTAATAATTTTTAAAGAAGATCAGCCGCTCTTGAATTATTTAAAAATTAATAATTCTATATTACTGACGAGGAGCCTCTCTGAATACTATATTATATATAATTAAAGAATTATATATAATATAAAATTTTAATAGGATAAATTGCGAAGAAGCGAAAACTCCCGCCGTCTAAATAGACGACCATATTCAGTAAAGAGAGAGAGAGAGAGAGAGAGAGAGAGAGAGAGAGAGAGAAAGAGCAAAAATCGATCAAGGCCGAATAGCCAATAATTGAATTAAGGATTTAAGTTGCGACGAAATACGTGGAAATATAAAATTATAATATAATAGAAATTACAAAATGTAATATATATACGAAGAAATGACAAGCCAACACACATAATATAGTAATGTATAAATCTATTATACAAAAAATACAGTTTATGAATGTTGTCAAGTAAAATTTAACGCCTGGACGCAATGAAAATACACCCAACTAAGTATTTACACACTATTTTTATTTCCGGCTAAAAATATAATTACAAACGACGATGTGCAAAATATGTTCATTTTCAGACTACACAATATATACAATCAAACCGAAAAAGTTTGAAGATAATGAATTGAAAGCATTATTGTACGAAAACTCAGCTTAAACGCAGAAAGAACTCGCTAATACATTAATGAATTAACAAGTTAATAACTGAATGATTTGCAAAAGAAATTGATCGAGCATAGATCAGCTATCAAGAGTAATAGGCGCAAAGTCATTCTTTTGCATGACAATGCTCAGCCACATGCTTTGAAAGCCGTCGAAAACGCCCTGTTAGGGTTTGAATTGAAAGTATTTGTGCACCCAGCGTACTCACTAGATATAGAGTCTTCTGATTACAACCTATGCAGATAAATGCAGCACGACTTCGTTGATACGCACTTCCGGCATATTTAAAAAGTGTCAGAATTTGTGGATGATTTTCATCGTTTAGAAACTGACATCGTTCTTCACTACGCTATCGCCATATTGACAGAAAGAGAGGAAAAAGTAGTAGAAAATCACGGAAAATATTTTGATAGGTAACGTGTCCATTTTCTATCATAAATGTCCCATTAAAAAGGTTGCAAAATTAGTTTGGCTCCTGAGATTTGAGATGCTAGTATATATATTGTAACACGTATAGGTTAGTTCGACTTATACATGTTAATATTTTTAACAAATAGGAAAAAAGGGAGGGAAAAAGGGAAAAAGAGAGGGAGAGAAGGAGAATAAAGATGAATATAATATAGGAAAATTATTATTATAATATAGTTACTTTTTTACCTGACAAAGTTTTGTTCTCTTGGCCATTGTCGATTATTAAAAGTCATTATTAATAGTCAATCGTGATAGTTAAATTTCGTTCGCTTATATAAATAGTGCAAAAGATAGTTTCTTGAATATAAAAAGATTATTGCCGAGGAAAGGCACTCAAACCGGCCGGTAATCTGACACAAAGGAGTTCACGTTCATTTCATCGTTGGGTCGTATTCTTTTAGGCGTCGGTGTATAAAGCTTGGTGTATTTTTCTTTTTATATATTTATTGTGCTTTTGGCTTTCAGTACAATATTATATACTTCTACTTTTCTTTATCCGATTTCTTTCCGATTGAAATTTTTAAATATAACGAATTAATTTTAGTAGTGGGAGAGAGACGGACTGATATAATCATAGAATAAGATAACAAGAGTAGCACGCGCGCATTCAGCTTTACTTGATAGTACACCTTGTTCTTCTTAAGCTGGCACTCTTGTTGGTCTGTCTCTCCGTTAGACTTATAAATTCACCTCTCTCACAAACTGTGTAAAACGGATACGCGCGTTAGTTGATAGCGGGTGCGTATTAGGTTGGGTTAGAATAACAATTGTTATAATTTTATTAAATTAAATAAAAATTTTAATTATTTTAGTGATTAATAAAATAAATTTACTTTTGATTTTATTTTTCTTATATAGTAGAAAATATTAGACATATCCTCCTCGTTTTTTTAAATTAAATACCGTGAATATTTTAGTACTGGAGTATTTTAGTAGTGGTGCCAATAATACTTTAGTATTGGATCTAACTGAAATTAAAGCAAAATGATGTTGACGAATAGCCTACTTTTTCAACGGACGCTGGATATTACTTTGTAATGTAGAATTGATGATGTATTTTCTATACATGTAATATATAATATACATACTTACGAGGTTGCTGGTAAAGAATCCTATTTATTCATCATTTTTTTTCTTCGAAATACAAAAGAACATAAATAAAACAGTGTCGTCACAAATTATGTTCCGTATAAATTCACATAAAGAATAATTCTATAAGTGAGGACGGAGAAAGAAACCGATAGAGAGAAGAGAGGAAGAAAGAGAAATTTTTCCATGTAAGAGAAAATAAAATTTAGAAAAATCAACAGATATCCATAAGATGTAAGATTAGTGTCTGAATAACTTAAAGAACAAAAAGGATAATATGGACGAACGACATACCTTCTTTAGCATACGAATTCCGTGATTTAATATGACTATTCATCTGAGCGGGCCTGATTTTAATAGTTTAAGCGGACTACTTTGAATTGATATTCGAGATTCAAGACGTCACCTACTGGCTGCTTGTGAAACTAACTGTCAAGACAGTTAACTATTGATGAGTGTAAAATGGTTTTCAATAAAAAACATTGCCTTTGTCCTTCCGAAGATAATATAGAATCTATATGTCAAATTTCAGAGCAATCGATTTAGTAGTTCTTTTGTTTATTGTGTACAAACAAAAACACGCTTCGTCTTAGAACTTAGATGAAAAGTTTGAATGCAGAGATTTTGCATTCGAAATTAGGATGCGTTGCGCTGCGTATAATGTAAATATAATATTATATATATATATATATATATATATATATATATATATATATATATAATACATTAAAAAAATGTAAATATAATTATTCTTTATTGTAATATAATATTCAGTGTAAGTTTACATAGTTGAAGGTTACGAAGATCACGGCCTAATAAGATACTACAGTTCTATTTTATATTTTGTTTAAATTATACAAAAGTATAAATTATGCTTTTTAAAATATTTCTTTAAAGCAAAGAAATATCTTTCAAACGAAGAATCGAATTTCTTAAAATCAATTTTTCGTTTTCATACATCAAAAAAATATTTACTGTATTTAAATGCACATTTTAGTATTTTAAATATACAAATTGCTTATTTTGAATAATTGCTTTACTAATGATATAAGTATAAAGCATTCGTTTAATTTAAAAAGGATGTATTTAAATGTAGAACATTTTAAATTAAAGAAAATCTCCAGAGAATTTACATGTAAATATAATACATTCGATAAGTTGATTTATTAATGGAAAATTATAAAGATAAAAAGAAGTGTTCATCAATTATGAATGCTAATTTATTGAAGAATGTGTCCTATAAAATTCTGCACTTTTTACGACTGTGACCCTTCTTAAAAAAAAATTCATTGAAATATTCTTTGTCTGAAGTTTATAAATAGAGAACTTCTATTTTTCAAATATTTATTTTAGAATTAAATAAAATATATAGTCTACTTGCAATAACTATTTTTTTTATATTTTGAATGCATAACTTTATTTAGTCTTTTTATTTTTGATTTAAAATATTTAATATATTATATTTAATATGTAATATTTCTCTATTCAATAAATTATATTGCAACAAAATCGCTTTGATAAAATTAACTTAATATTGAGATAATAATAATGACCATTCATGTATACAAATTGAATATATATAGAAAAATCTGTGAATTATAGACCATAAACTTTTTCCAAACATTATTTCTTTGCTTTTCATATTTTTGGAGCATTGTATTGGTATTGCCTATAACACCTAGGCCCACTCACCCTATACCTCACCTCCCTTTCGCTCATTCTTTCTGACCTGTACATCCACGTGCATGGATATATTATACGGGGCTTAACGTAGCAGTCTACCTAAATATTATATATATATATATATATATATATATATATATATATATATATATATATATCAGGGTCGGGATGATTAGCGGTCATCATACAGTTGAGGACGGCATAAACAGGAAGAGGAATAGGAAGAATGACAGGAAACAATAAAGACGACTGCCGCTGCGAAGTGTCGGAATGCGATTGCGCGTCCAATCCCATTAGAAAATTCTTACTCTACGGTTATTTTAGCTGGAGTCTTAGCCCGAGTACGTCGGGGTAATAGCTCATGTTGTAGTGCTGTGGGCGACATTTTCCTAGGGTAATCTGCTTTTTGCTTCACCAGGCGTATGCCATGTTAGCATCCGGATTCACAAGGATTCACATTACTGCTTCTCGACCGATTACGAGTCGCGTTCTCCACGCTCTTCTACGTTTACGCGGAGCGATATCTACATTCGACCTCATCGCATTGTGCATGGATATATCGCTTCCCACGCTCGTATCGAAGTTATAATCAGGCGCATCGTCGAGGCGCCGTACGGTCACCTGTAGTGTTACAATGCTGTTACGGTTATTAGCCTCGACATTACAATTAGACGTATTGAAGTCGTGCTATCCTCGGAAGGCTCTTCCGTGCTGGAACAGTCGTCGTTTTCGGGGTCGTTGTCTTGATTGTATAGCTTCATATCGGCGACGTTATGTATTACAGCACCTTCCTGTAGAATCCATCAACAGGTAAGCATCCGTGCCGAGTTTTTTGTGATGGTAAAAGACCCGTCGAATTTCGGGGCAAGTTTAACGCTGACGCCTCGTATGCCAGATGAGAGGGTGCAATTACACCGCCATACTCGATCGCCAATCGCGTTATTAACGTCGCGACTTCTTGCATTTTAATATTGAGCTTGCTTTGCCTATCTCTGTTGTGAGGTTTCAGCTGCCTTTATATGAAGATCAGGCAACGTCTTTAAGCACTCTTTCCAATTCTGTAAAGCAGAATTGGAAATTCTTCTTCCTCTAAATGTACGCGCTGCTCTTCCTGGGCTCGATGCGTGGTAGGGACTGGGGAGTGACAGCCTATGTTGGAAAGATCCGGACTTACGCCAGTGGAGTTTTGTACGGAGATTTTATGTGCGAATATCGACTCCACAATGTGTGCATTCTAAGTACTATGAGACTCCTCAATGATGGCGATTATCGCAATCTTAAGAGTCCGATTGATGCGCTCTACCAGATTGGCTTGGATAGGTTAAGAAGCTATTTTTGAATAGATTACCCGATTCTCCAGAAAGAATTTTTCGATGATCTTGGGTGCCGTTAGCCAATCGGAAAAAAGCAGAAAAATAGGTGATCTTCTAACTCGCGGCAAATCTTTTGTGCATTTGCCGTTCAGATACGGATACATTCTACTCAACGAGTAAATAGATCCATAAAGACAAGTAAGTACTCGTATCCTCAGGTAGATTGTAGAAATGGACTCATTAAACCTCCGGCTACTACTGCCCAAGGACTGGTGACCGTCATATGGCCCGCGGGGCCGGCTGCTGCAATCTCCTGTACCTTACATTGTTGGCATACGGTGCAGTCACGGACAAATTGTATCAGAGCTTTATGCAATGAGGGTCAATAGTATGATCGTGCGATACAGTCATACGTCTTATGGCGTCCGAAATGGCCGGCTATAGCTTCCTCGTGCCATTAAATAAGAACGTCTCAACGATCTTCTTTACGCACAACTAACTTCCACGTCTCCTGGTCATCTACTACATCTTCGATGACAGGATCGCTCACTACTTTCTTACGAAAGTGCAGATACCAGAGATCTTGCTGTGAGTGTCGCCATGAGTGACATGGAGGGAGGTGACTTTGCAGGTCGGTTCGTTGTAGTACAAGCGAGAGAGGGCGTCTAATATGCAGTTCAAAGTACCTTTCCATTGGATGACTTCATGGTCATATCTCTGGAATTCCAAGGCCCATCGGGCGAATCTGCCCGTGCTATTAGGTAACGAGAACAGCCAACGGAGGCTACTGTGATCCGTTGTCGACTGAAAGTTGTTGCTCTCGACGTAAGAAGAAAATGCACGTACAGCCCATAACGAAACACTCATATTCAGTAACCGAATAATTATGCTCAGCCGCAGTTAGGGTGCGACTGGCGTAGAATAGTGCGTGCTCTATACGATCAATTGTTTACTTGAGCACGACGAAGAGACCCCAGTCGTTGGCGTCCATTTGTATCACGAACGTATCTCCCAACGGTGATTTGATGTTCTTCTTGATAAATCGGGTGAGAGGCTCAGCAAGCGTCGCAAAGTTCTCAAAGAACTTGCGGTACAAGGTCACAAGAATTCGAAACCTTCGGAGCTGTTTCAGGGTTTTCGAAGCGACGTAAGTTAAGATCTCTTTAAAATTACTTTCTGCGATAGTATAAAATAAGGCAAGTATTCGAATTCCTTATAATTTGAAACTCCTCTTCAATGTAATATATTTATCAATATAATCAATGTATTGTATTTATTTATATAAATGAAATGTTTTCTTAATTAGTCTTAGTCAATTGCATATTAACTATTAATGTGCGATGCTTAAAAAACAACTGATAGTTTTATTATTTGTAAATATTTCTAATTGAAACAAAAGAAAGTATCGAAATAAATTTTTACATCGTCAAGTGTAGGTAATTATGTATGATTACCAGTTCATCTAGATTTCGAACTAATTACTTATTATTATTCAATAAAAATGTGGCTTATTAAAAGTTTGCCCATGCACTCAGTTAATTATAACGTGGGAATACAGTACTATGAAAATATAATTTAAAAATTATTTTGACATGTGCTTGCCAGCCCGTCCTTGAAAAGATTATGGTAATTTAAATGGTTAAGAAATATTGAAGAATCGTATCTTTTGCAGAACAGTACGCAAAATAAACTATAATTTATACTCCATCGAATGAGTTAATTAATTAATTAATTAATTAATTAATTAAATTAATTAATTGTAGAGTGGATATGGACGAATGTTTGTGAACGGACATTGAATAATTGAATTTATTTTTATCAAGGTAAATGCTTTCTTTTCACGAAGAACATAAAATTCTTAGATTTACCAACGGTCCAGTCTATATAACACCGATTCCTTTAGAATTTCTACATATCAGTGCATAATTCTTTAAATATTGGAAACTTTCAGTAAGTCCAGTTAAATTACGAAACAAATAACTTCAGTAATGTTTGTTGTCATAATGATTTTTAAATATACATCAATTTTTAACATATATTTCGTTATATTTTTTTTAACAAATTAATTTATTGTCATGAAATAAATTTTTCTTAAATTTTTGTATTTCAGTATCTTATACTTAATGTAAACTATTACTTCTAAGATAACTATGCTCTCTGCTTGAGAGCAAAATAATTAATATTTGAAAAATCGTAATTACTCAGATCCTCATTATTTTCACAAGATTCTCTTACTAGTAATTTGATGGCAGGTACAAAAATTATTGAAACTAAAAACTGGTATTCAACTGATTTTAAAATGATTTCAAATAATTTTCTTCATAAATGATTTCGTTTGTTGTAGAAAAAATGATCCCTTGTTTATCAATAAACTTTTCAAAGACGGGCCCGTAAATACATTTCAAAATATTTTTTAAATTATATTTTCATAGTACTATATTTCCATATTATAAATAAGTGAGTGTATGGACACATTTTTTATAAGCAACTTTTATATTGATTAATAATAAGTAATAATTTTGAAATGTACACGAATTGGCACTTATACAAACTTACATATAATTAACTATAAAAATTGATATTGATTATCAAAAACTGTAAAAATTGATTTCAATACTTTCTTTTGTTTAAATTAGAAATAATTTAATAGAATCTTAAAATATTATGTTATTCTTAGGAAATATATATATATATATATATATATATATATATATATATATAATTTTTCTTTTATTTAATTTATAAAATAAACTTTTGACAAAAACTGTTACATCAACCTGAATTCTCGAACTTACACGAATTGGTACTCTTACATATTTACATATACTTGACTATGTAAAAATTGATTTCAGTACTGTTTTTTGATTAAATTAAAAAAATTTACAAATTGACAAACGGTAAGTTGTATTTTAATCAACGCAGGTTTATGTGTAATTAGTTGAAAGATCTGATTAGGATAACATTTCAGGTATATGAATACATTGAATACATTGTTTATATTGATAAATATATTTCATTAAAGAGAAGTTTCCAAGGATAAGGACTTCGAATACACCATACTTGTCTTTATTTTATACTATCGTCGAAAGTAATTTTTAACAGATTTTACAAATTTTTGAGAGTTATATCTAGTATATTTATGTTCTGAAATGTCATTTGTTTTCTCTCGTAACCAAAATAGTTTTTCTTATTTAAGAAAGAATCCTAAACGTACTTGTGTTGATAAGGATAAGGTTAAGTTGAGAATGGAATGTGTATTTGAAATGGTTAAAGAAAAAAACGCAACACTTTTTTTATTTGGCAAAATAATGAATTTATTAAAACTAATTGGCATAAAAAACCTCCACTCAATGAGTGGAGGAAAAAGCCTTTATTAAAATTAAACAATGAAAGAATTAATTAGTAAAATACAACAAATAAATAAGATTTACACATATAAAAGACGTCTTGAAGAATAAAAGGTCACTTTATTTATGAGAGCTCTCTTACCATTATACTTAATACTAAGCGCAAGACAATGAGATGAGGACTCAGGTGGGAGGAGACTCCACAATCACTCCTATGCTGCGTTGTGATCCCAACGTCTTGGGTACGGGGACAGCCCTTACCGCAAACGGCAGTTGCTGTTGTTGCCACCTACCCGTGGAAGTCGTCCCCAGATACTTGGACATCTATTTCAACTCCTCGTAGGGACGACTTGAATCTCGTTTACTCAACCTTTTCTGCTTTTCCCGAATATTCAGGATAATTGCGCAGGATCTAGCCTGGTTAGCTACAACCCAGTACAGTTACCGTGAGCGAGGATGTGCTGTCTGGCTTTTACTTTGATCAGTGAGGGGTTTGCGCACAACCTTTTCCCAAAAGGAAGGATGTTTCTCTCATTTGGGCGAGGTTGATGCTCTGCTCTTTCCTGCAGGTGGCGTTGGGCGGTTCAAAATCAAAAGAGGTAGCTTCAAAACCCACCTTTTGCAAGATTTCTCGCATCGGAGTTTGGAAGTCCGGCGGCTTAACGTCTACGGTCGCGATCTTCGGCTTCGAACGCGTGCAAAATTTGTCTACCGGGTACTTGGTACCGCGGGTGATAAGAAGCCGAAAATATTGTCTTGCTAGCCGATAGTGGAGGCCTATTGTGCCAGAATATTCGTGTCTTTCCAGGTACTGAAGATCGTAAGTATCTTGGAAAATGTGGCGATCGCGTCAAGGTGTTTCGTACTGCTGCTACTGTGTATTGAACAAAGTTGCATGCATGTCATTATCCTCTACACGTCTTAGTCAATGCTGTTTTGTTGTTGTATCCAAGTGTCTATGATTCCCTGTAGGTTGCTTCATGTAGGACAAATTATATATGAAGCTGTTGTCCTGAGATTCAGCTGCAGTGCCTGACACATAAGAGACGACTTGGGTTTGGTATGTGCTGTCATACATAGAATATGTGGTGATATACTCTCGTGGAATACTCGGTGGAATACTCTCGTGGTAACCGCGTATTTATTTCCGTCAAATTAACATCAATATTTACTAATCCCAATATACTAATCCCAAAGTTGGATATGACCATTCAACAGAACTGGCTTGGTTTTAATACTTTAAGTGGACTACTTTGTGTTAATATTCGTTATTCAAGACACCACCTACTGGCGGCTGGTAAAACTGACTGCTAAGACCGTTAACTGAATTTATTGATGAAAGTAAAACGATTTTCATTAAAAAACATAGCCTATGTCCTTCCGAAGATAATATAGAATGTATATGTCAAATTTTAGAGCAATCCGTTCAGTGGTTTTTTTATCGCATATAAACAAAAACACGCTTGTCTTTATAAATTAGTATGATATGATATGATATCATATGGTATTGTATGATATTATTATTTATATAATTACGGAGTTAGGCCTTCCAGGCCCTGGCCGCATGGGAATCCCTTCACGTTCCTCCTTAAGACCAGCAGCCGCTATAATCGGCAGTCTACTCAGAACAGAAATATTATGTTTGCCATGCTGACAGCATCTGTATGCGTTTCAAGGAGATTCTCTACTTCCTTGCCTGGCTGTCTTACGAAGACTCTTCGTTTCTTCTTTTACATAATCTAGTTTCCTATTCTACCAGCGGGCCTCGACTTTGGTCTTCGCTTTTTTAGGGTGATAGTTTTCCTCAAAGCCGGGTCTGATAGTATCGCTAAAGGAATTCGCGGCGCTATCTAGCGTTCGCTTGTCCCTAATGTCAACAGGTATATTCTTCAGTTTATCCTAGACGTATCTCTTTTATCCAGACCAATATGTGCGCTTAGGATCCCGCACTTAGATGTGTTCTTCTTCATTGGTTATCGCTAAAGGGAATATTAGCAGGGAGTGATCAAAAAGTGTTTCCACATTGTCCACCTTCCATTCGCTAATTAAGTTAGGTAGCGAGATATATCAATTCGGAACAGAGAGATATATCAATAACCTGCTCCCTTAGCCTGTTTTTGAAAGTGGGAGTGTCGCCCACATTGGGTATTTCTAGCTGTGCATCTGCCAGATACTCTAGTAGTTTGGCATTTCCTTCGTGTCACTGCTACTCCAGACCCTGTGGTTTGAGTTCGCGTCATACCCGAGGACTAATGGAAGGTTACTAATCATACAATGTTCCCCCATTCTCCGGACTTCCTTAGTCCGATTGTCAGTACTGTCATATAGAAGGTAAGCGAATGCAAGGAATATTTGTCCGATTCCCTCTACCTCCACAGAGCCTACCGCTAGGTCTCCATTACCGAGTCCAAGAAGCGGCACAACTCTTACACCCTTGATTAAGATACCGGCTCTGGGTCTTAGCGCCTCTGGGACTCTGATACACGCAATCGCCAACCCTAATCCACTTTTCGCGCCCTTCATTGTCCAAGATTTTTGGATGCATGATATGCATGTATGCATCTCCGCCAAACTTCTCTGCATAATGGTAAAGACGTCTTTGCAGCTGTGCAAGCTAATTTGGAGAAATGATATACCTGATGGAGCCCTTTATGTTTCCATCCTGACCTCGCCTTTAGCATTGCCTGCAGGCGTCTGTTTCTCACAGCGGCTCACTTTAAAAGTGATCTTGCTTATGAGTTACCAGAGGGTATAGTCAAGAGCCACCAGGAATCCGGCGTGCGATTCCGGGATGGTCAGCACAAGGAAATATCTATCCCCTGCCCTAGCCATTTCTTCCTCTCCCATCTGGGTTTTCACGACCTTCCACGATTATGTCTTTGTCATTAAGGTGGGGTTGTGCCCCTCCAGCCGTTACAAAATGGTTGACGGGTTCACCGGGGGACCCGGTATCTACATCACCGCCTTCAATCTGGCTTGAAGGAGCTCCACATCCTCTATTCTCAGCTTAAGCCTCCCCAGGGTAAGATCATATTGGCCAGTCTTTCGGTTCGTCACTCCTTGGTCTCCGGTTTGTTGGCCACTGCCACTATTGCTCCTCCTCTGCAGAAGAAAGCATCAAACCTAGATCATGTATCAGGTGGCGCACTATACGTCACCTTCGACAGGGCCTAGAGAAACGCTGAAAACATTTTTCAGGTGATTGGTATCTCCGGGTAATCTTCGTGCACCACGACATATGTAAGGAGGTTCGACCTTGGGCGTCCGAGAGGATCCCAGTATCCGCCAACCTTCCCCCTAAGGGGGTGGAGTGCAGGCTTTGAGTCGGCACCTCTGCCGCCACCTTCTTCGGTTTTATAAGTTCTTTGTAGATCAAGAGCCGGATCTTATCAGACCCTTGTTGCGTCTTGATACCCACCTTGATCTATGCAGCGGATCCTGAGTTGTCAGACGTGGTAGCTCCACGCTGTCGAGCTAACTTCGTCCTGGCGGCGCCGCACAGCCTTTTTTTACATGGGGACTTATTATCTCCATCGTTACTGGCATGGGATCTATAGGTGACAACCATTCATGGTTTAGTGCCTAGAGCTGCGTCCGTCTTTGCCTCCTCGCCAGTGGACGTAGTCGAGGGATGCGGGGGCAGTACTGCCCCTCGGGCCTCGCCTTCCAATTCGAGATTTTTCATCAATGGTATTTTCCTATTCATTTTGAACCCATATGTAGCTAGGGAAATGCTGACATTGCGACATTGCACAAAGCCTGTATGTGCCGGCTTGGCTAAATACTCGGCGAAATTACACGATGTGCCCGATGCATTGTTAGCGACCGCTACTATCTCAGCAGCCAAGTTAATTCCCTCGTCCAAGCAGTTCCCCCCCTTTAAGAGTCCTACTTTGGTCCCAATTTCTGCCACAAGGCCGAGCCTTTTATATATATATATATATATATATTACGTCTATCTATCTATCTATCTATCTATCTATATATATATATATATATATATATACATATATATATATATATATATATATATATATATGTATATATATAAATGAATATATGCGTATTTGTTTGTCCTGGATAAACTGCGAAAATACTGAACCAATCGCTTTCAAAATTTAACCACGTCTTCTACACAGTCAGGAATAGGTCATAGGCTATTTTTTTTTACAAATTCGACAAAAATATAAAAAACTGGCCAATTAGGTAATCACTTTACCAACGATTTGTAATGTATATACTATAGACACACAGCTGCGCTAGGCCCCGCACAGCATCGAAACAGATGGTCAGGTCAGAAAGAGAGAGAGCGAGAGAGAGGTATAGAGCGCACGGACGTGCATGCTATAGACAGATATAAACAACTGCAACACCCACTAATCCGCTAAACCACTTTAAACCCTTAGGTTCCTCTTCTCTCCCCTGCCACCACCCTAGCCAAGGTTGCTAAATGATATATATATATATATATATATATATATATATATATATATATATATATATATATATATAGTTAATTTTCCCAAGAAAACATTTGAGTAAAGGTAGTTACTCGCAGGTAAAGGTAGTTATATGCGTAAAGAGTAAAGGTAGTTATACGCAGCGCAACGCATCCTAATTTCCAACGCAAAATCTCTGCATTCAAACTTTTCATTTAAGCTCTAAGTTCTAAGACGAAGCGTGTTTTTGTTTGTATACAATAAACAAAAGAACTACTGAATCAATTGCTCTGAAATTTGACATATAGATTCTATATTATCTTCGGAAGGA
Source organism: Sycobia sp. Sy_11 (assembly GCA_018907035.1). Classification (NCBI taxonomy): domain Eukaryota; kingdom Metazoa; phylum Arthropoda; class Insecta; order Hymenoptera; family Epichrysomallidae; genus Sycobia; species Sycobia sp. Sy_11. Next base: position 122,922 of record JACCIC010000264.1, on the reverse strand, counting down.
CAAAGGCAATGTTTTTTATTGAAAACCATTTCACATTCATCAATAGTTAACTGTCTTGACAGTTAGTTTCACAAGCAGCCAGTAGGTGACGTCTTGAATCTCGAATATCAATTCAAAGTAGTCCGCTTCAATATTAATACCAGGCCAGCTCAGATAAATGTTCATATCCAACTTTGGGATTCGTATCCTAAAGAAGGTGTGGCGTTAACTGGTATAACGCTTTTTGTTTTTCAGGTTAATCTAACACTATTCTCACACGTTATGGATATTTTTGGATTTTTCTAAATTTTATTTTCTCTTACGTGGGAAAATCTTTCTCTCTCTCTCACTCTCTCTCTCTCTATTTTTCTGTCCTTTCTCCTTCTTTTATAAAATGGCCAAATCATACTGAATATAGTTTGTGACGACAAATTATATTTTTATTTTTATTCATTTTATTAACTTCAGAATTGAGACAAGAGACTATGTTTTTTTTAATTTGAACAAAAGCAACGATGGCAAAGTAGGATTCTTTACCAACAACCTTGAAACTATGAATATATATATATTTATATATATATATATATATATCGTCGCTTCTGCATATAAGAGCAACATCCATCGTATGCTTAAAAAATATGCTATTCGTATACCAACATTTTGATCAAATTTAGTTGGCACCAGTACTAAAATATTCACGGTATTTAATTTGAAGAACGGGTATATATGAAATATATATATATATATATATATACATTTTAAATACGATTTCTATAGGTAGTTGTGTGTTCGAATGATAGAATACCATGTCTAGGTGTCTCGGGGCGATTTCTATGGGGAATATTGTATTTACTTGATAGAAAACGACGTCCAAGTATGAGGAAATCAACTTCCATGAGAAGATCCGTGTCGGGACGGTAAGATATTATATCTAGGTCTTTCCGAACGACTTCTACGGGGAGTATTGTGTTTAGTTGTTAGGAAGAGATGCCAGCTTTCTCGGGATGACTTCTACTGAGACTATGTTTTAATTTATTTAGTTGTTAGGAAACGATGTTTAGGTACGTCGGGACAACTTATACGGGGAGTTTCGTATTCGGATGATAAAATGCGATTCCCAGGTATTTTGGAACGACTTCTACGGGGAGTACCATGTTTAATTAGTAGAAAACATTGTCCAAGTATAACGGGACGATTTCTACGGGGAATTTCATGTGCGGACGATAGAAGACGATGTCTGGGTATGACGGGACGACTTATACAAGGAGTTGTGTTTTCGGATGGTAGAATAAGATGTTCAGGTATCACGGGATGACTTCTATGGGGAGATTCATGTTGGGACATTCGAATACAATATCAGGATGTTTTGGAACGACTTCTACAGGGAGTGTTAAAGAGACTTCTATAAAGAAATTCATTTTCTATCATTTGAACACGCACACTCCCAGTAAAAGTCGTCCTGGGATACCTGGAAGTCGTATTCTACCTTCCCAACACAAAACTCTCTATAGCAGTCGTCTCGAGACATGTTCTGTATTCCGAACATGATACTCTCTACAAACGTCGTCTCGAGAAACTTGGACAACTTTTTGTACCGCTCGAACTCGAAAGTACAATTTTCCTCATAGAAGCCGTATGTAATATGCACATATGTGTGTATTAAATACAGTTGTACATTCTGTATATACATACTGTATATACAGAAGCGACGATGGGTACATTACGGTCAATTATTTATAGTAATATATATTTTTATATATAGAGTACTTTTTACTTAGATATTATTGAAATGCTTAAGAAATCGGTTAAATATTATAATCTCGAGCGAAGCCGAGACGAGGGATCCTAATATATATATATATATATATATATATATATATATATATATATATATATATTGTGATGCTACGATTTCGTTGCAAAAAAAAATTTTAATTTTAAATTAAATTTTTTTCCAATTATTTGTGCACACACAAAAAGAATAGATTTACTCTTCACTCTCTTACCTCAATCCTTTAGAGGGGTTACCGTCAGCCTAAAAAAAGAAAGAGATTTCGGGAAAAGGGAGAAAAAAAGAATGATATACGGAGTTTATTCAAATCAAAATTTAGTCAACCACTACAGTTTGTACATCATACACTCTTCCGACTGCGCGCCTATTTCACTCCTGGTCCGCGTGCCCGCCGCGTCCCGACCACGATCCGCTACCCGACACACTCGCCGGACCTGGGGAATTATGTACGGGGGAAGGAGAGGGAAGGGAGTAGGTTCCGGTTGTCGCATACGCGTGGAGACCCGCTGACGGTCGGGGTTCGCTCTCGCCATAGGGGTTACTCACGCTGCGATGGTCGGAGATCCTCGGCAGTCACGTGGCCCCCTTACTCGATTCTTCTTCCTTTTTCTTCCTGTCTTCCAACTCTTTCTCTCTCTCCAGCTCACTCTTCCGTACTCACGACACGTACTGCTTCCGACCTCGCTCTCCGTCTCGCTGCCTCCCCTTACTCCAACCAACCACTTACACAGACTCACTTTCTCCATTCCATTGACAATTTCGTCCGCTGCCCTTACCTTCGTATCGCTTCTCTCTCCGTCCTCCACAACTCTTGCCACCTCTCGTCCTCTCGTCCTCTGGCGGGTGCATGGTGCGGTCGAACTACCAAGGAAAAGGGAGGGGAAAGGCCAAGGAAAACGAAACGTCTCGTCACGAACCTAAAAGCCGAGCCTGGGACTGACAACATCGCGAGGGGAGGGGACGTATCCCTTTAGTTCCGACACGTACACCTTCGCGTCTCGCCGACTCGAGCCCGTCTCGAGCACGTAAACCGTCGGGGAAAGCTGATCGGAAATTCAAAAGGGGCCCTCGTACTTAGGAGCCAATTTAAAGGAGAACCTCCCACCCTGAAACTCAGATCTCGGCTACCTCGGTTATAGTACCTCTCTTGAGTGGCCCGTGCAACATCTTCTTCACTTCATCCTGTGCTACTTGCATCATCATCGGTGACATGCGTCTCGGCCGGTGTTTGACTGGAGCCGCGTGCTGTACTTCTATTCTATGTTCGGTCAGGGTAGTCGCTCCCAATCGTTCAGCGGCCTCGGGCAACAACTTACTCACGAGGTCCTCGACTAAGGTCCTTTGGTCCTCGCTGGCCTCGACGATACCCGCGCATTCGGCCGGTATGGCTAACTCTTCCTCATCCACTTCTTGTCCCGTGCGACTAAACTCTTTCCACCTACTGCCTCGTATACGCCACTGTCCAGGTCCAAGACGGGCTTCGACCACCCAAATCTGGCAAAAGTCCATACCCAAAATAATGTCATGGTCCAAGAAACTCGCGGCTTTGACTGACAACTCTCCAATAACTCCATCCACTTGTAGTATTAGTGGTAGCTCGCCTAGCATGGTCGTCCCTCCGCCGAGGGCACTCTTTAACCTTGTCGAGATCGGCCGTAGTCGATCCTTGAATCGTTCGGCTACTCGAGGTCCGACGACCGAAACTACAGCTTCAGGGTCGAACAATGCGCGATAACTCTTCCCGTTCATCCCCACGGGAAGAGACAATCGATTCTCTAACATCGCACCGGCTATCTCGGGTCCTTCTTGGTCTGGGACGGTTTCATCCGTCTGTTCCGTTTTCTCCAGGTCCTAGGACTCCACCGGTCCTGCTGTTCGATCTAACTCCGCTCCAACTCCACTCCCCCCTGAACGTTGCTGCGTGGAGGTCCCGGCGTTAGCCAGGCTGGACGCATACCTCTCGGCCATCTCGGTGGCGGGAACTCTAATCTCTTTAATACTTGGTTCAATCCGTAGTTAGCATACTGCGAGGCACTCTTAGCTTCGGACGCTTCTTTCGCATCTATCGTTGATCGGGGCGGTCTTACGATACACGGTCTCACTACTCTCTCGCCCCTCACACCGGACTTCGGTGTTCTCCTTCCGTACATTTCGCTCCAACCTCATATGCTCCACCTGATCTACTGCCTTTCACGCAGGCTTCTTTGGTTCCCGCTTGACTTGCGGCTGCGCGTCACCGCCTAGTCTCTCCTTTTTCTTCGGGATGACTCCCTTGGACTCTGGCATGGGGTTCGGTCCTAACGGCGTCCCAAGATTGAACGGGGGGTTGTGAGACTCTTGCGTCCCCCCGTCCTCTCGTTTCCCAACCTCGTACAGATGGAGGCGCAATCAGGGCAGTCACGGATTGCAACTCCGTCTCGGCCGTACCATTGGCAGGACAGCGTGCTTCTCCGACTGCTCGGGCAGTCGGTGGCATAATGGCCGCGTTGATGGTACCGGTAACATGAGATGCTCGGGCAGTTCGCCGCCCGGTGTCCAACTGCTCTACAGTAGAAGTACCGTAGAACCGTAGAACCGTCCGTCTTCCCCGTCATGCGCTGGTCATTATCCTCGAAACGGCGACTCGGACGTTGTGGTGATCGGATTCTTGGCTGCCGTGCTTCCCAAATTCTTGGCCGCTGTCGCGGTACATTGGGAAATGGCCCTCACGGCTGCCGCGTAGCTCTGCGGTCTCTCCGGTTTAGTCGTCGTCATCGGTCTTGGCAGCAGGTTCTCTACAGGTCCCTGTATGGCCGCTACCTCTCTGATCTTTGCCTTAGCTGTCTTGGTCTTCTTTCGAGTCTCCTTACTATATCCCTCGCTATCGGTCGACTCAGTTCTTTGGCCTCTATCGCCCTGCGCGATGGCCGTGACCTTCGTCGCCTTGGCCTTAGCTACGGCGGGAGTAACACTGCGAAGTCTCATCTGTTTCTTCGCGGGTGGTGCACTCCACCGGTTTTGGAGCTCCATGGTTCGCTCCAGCTCGAGGTCATAACGGGTTAGTTCGGTAAAGTTGGTGAACGTCTTACCCACCATGTAGGCCTGGTACTCTGATCGTAGATTGTTGGCAGCGACCATCACCTGCTCGCTCAACGGCAGCGGTCTCCGGAAGTACGACACAATGTGTCTGAACTTGGCCACGAAAGTGGCGACGGTCTCGCTGCGGTCCTGGGTCCTCGAATACAGTTCGCTTCGAAAGTCGTCCTCGCCCAGCTAGTTGATGAATCTAGGCCTGAACGCCTCTTCAAAGGCCACCCAGCTACTGGTCTCCGCCCGTATGGGTCGATACCACTGCTGAGCATCTCTCTCCAAAGTGCTGGGGATCGCCCTGATTAGTTCGCTCTCTGTCAGGCGGGCTGAGTATCGACACTCTTCAAAGTCCGCGAGGTATTCTTCCGGATACTCCTGGTCGGTCCCCGAGAACTTGATACCCCAGTCCTTTAAGATTCTAGCTAGCGAGTGCTGTCCGTAGCCTCGACTGCTTCCGTGTCGACACGCACAGGGGGGCGAGATTGGCCTCACTGAGTCCCGTTCCAGGCTAGTGTTGCGGACGGGAGGTGGCGGCGGACAACAGTCTCGTCCAGTATTTCCGGTCCGTTTGGTCGGCAGGCATTCTCGCGTATCGGTCGGTCCGTATTCTACGCCTCTGCCTTCGGTCCGACCTACTTGGCTGATCCTAAGTCTGGGAGTCGGTGCCCGCGTGGCTTCGGGCCGATCGCGCCCTCCGCGCTGACTATCCTCGTCAGACGCCAGGTTTACATCGTCATCGAACTCTACTCTGACGCAGGAGCCAGATACGTTGCGGGCGATCGTTGGTTCGGTTGCGTCTGAGGTTGAACGCTACGGCGCCGACACTGCTGGTCGAACTGCGACAGGATTGATCGACGGTCTATCTCGTCCTGCAGCCGCAACCGTTCTTCTTCATTCCGGTCCATAACCATCTGGAGTATATAGTCCATTTGTAAATTCGCCACACTTTTTGGTCTTCCAGATGGAGCAACGACCCCGACTGGTCTGTCAGGCTGACCGTTGAAATAAACCCCGGGTTGATCGCAATCGGTTGGGAGCCTGACGTCGGTATGGTATTTCCCGCCGTGGTATACTTTGACGTAATGGTGGTGCATGTCGTCGCTGTGACTGTCACAGCCCTGCCGGGAATCTGCGCGGCCGTGGGTGGCGAAGTCCGCAGACTCTCGAAAGGGTTCACCCCTACCCTCGTCGGCGGGGTTGTTCTTCCCGGAAACTCCAGCTCGTCCAGGGTGGTCATCGGGCGGCCACGCCCACGTCCGATCCATCTACGGCACTTATCGACGAGAGAGTCATCCACGGCTCGGGTTGGGTCAACACCGCGCGTAGGCGACGAGTCCCGATCTTCCTCGTCCTTCGTTGTCCAGGATACTTCCAGGGATCGGTCTTGGTTACGGTGTTCGGCTCTCAGAAGGCGTCTCCGTAGTGTACGACGATCACCGTGCGTACTTGCACCTAGCGAACTTAAGATAGCCTTCAGCTGGCCCTGGTCCAGACGGCGAATCCGACCGTACATAGCCCAGGCTCCATCGTACTGGTCCATAATCAACTCCAAAGACGCGTTGCTCGTGTCTCTCTTCACGGTCGCCATGGTAACTTCTGGAGATTCTGCCTCGTCTATTCGATCCTGTGTACGATTGTCCTGTTCGAAACGCGATCTGCTTTGCCGTCTGGAATCGTCAAACGGAGGCGGAATAGCGGACGAAAAACGGGGGTGCACGTGTATGGGAGCAAAAGGGGTAGGGGGCTGAATCGCGTTCCAGCGGGATCATGAAACAACAATTTATTCAAATAATATATATTATCAATTTCAAATTAATCTGGCGATTGCCTTACTCTTTAGTGTCTAGAAGGGATCGAATGAGAGAGAAAAACAATTCGACGAGCAAAGTTTCAACTATCGGCTTTGCAATACCGTCGATGCTATCTCGTCTAGATATTCCGATCTCTACCGTATTTTGATTCAATATTCTTACAGAATTCCATCCGCTTGTAGACTTTCAGACTTAATTCTGGTTTATCTTCCTGAAAAAGGAACAACGGAGGTAGCTGGCAAGCGATGGGGATTATTCGATGGAGACAAGCAAGAGATATAAATATGTGTAGATTTATAAAAATGTGTGACAATATCAATGAGTCAAATCAATCAATAGAAAATTTTTTTTTTTTTTATAACATATAAGGAAATCAATAAATGTACCTCAAATCGACAAGTAAGTTTAGGCTACCATGCCCCAGGCTCGTCTCCCGATTCGGGCGCCCCCTTGAGGGTCGGGCGAACTTTACAGGTTCTATTGAAAGATAACAGGCCCTCGGACGACCAATGCCGCAACCCTTTCGAAGTGATTTCCGATTTCTCTATCGAAACCTCAGCGCTCCGGCGCAAGTAACGGGCGATACGCGTAATACTGTTCACTGTCTATCGCGTTACGATATACGTTCCCACATCAGTTTGTCGCGTAATGCCCGTAAATCTCCCTTGCATTCAAAAAAAATTTTTTTTCGGTTTGTCAGCTACCAGGAATTATAAATGCGTCACTCGTAATTGAAAATTTGATAACTAATCAAGAAAATGTATGGTTGCTCCGTATTTAATAATTAAATTCTTAATTTTATTCTAATTGGAGAGAGAAAAAAAAATTAATTCCCACTATCTAAATTAAAAAATCAATATGCAAAAAAAAGGTATACGAATCTGCTATTTTCTAAATATCTCAACTTATATAAATAAGTTATTTTATAACAATTGGTGCTGACTTTCAAAAATCTCAATTTTACGAAAAAAAATGCTTATAAATTTAATACTCTCGTAAATTTTTACAGTATTCAAACATATAAATTTATTTTACAAAGGTATTTAGAATGATAATTTGATTACTTTGAAATTATTCTATAAAATATTGTTATCTACGTAATTTATCTTGCTATAATTAAGCAATAACTGTGAATCAAACCGCTGTGACAACCTTTTCCTAATCTAAGTTAGGAAGTCAACATAAAGCACCTATTAGAATATTCTGTTTGATTTTCTGTAGCAATTATATAAATGAAATTATTATGGGCTAACAAATCCAAACAATAATAATAATAATACTTTCGTACAAATTATGCTATAATTATGGTCTGCGGAACATATTTGATTTTATCTCGTTTTATATTTCTATCCTTTCTATCCATTACCATAAACTTAATGATAATTCTACATTTTAGTAACTCACGAATACTAAAAATAAGTAGAAAGTTATTAACGCAGAAAGTAATCTTATAATAAATTTATAAACTATTTACTTATAGTATTTCATTTGCTTTCACTATGTAAATCAAAAAAGTCGATTTTCCAATTTATTTTCGGCCCAAATCTAAAAATATGAATTTTACCTTTGTTAGGAGATAATTAAAAATAACAATACCCCCTCATAATAGATTATATAAATCAATTATTATGTGCAACTATAGTGCAAAATAATGTCTCATGACAGATTGCAACTGCATACACAACAAAAAAAAATTAACTATAGTACAAAAAAAATTTTGTCGGGTTCCTGTAGAATAAACTTTAATGTTTTTATTTGAGAAAATGTTAATACTATTATATAATTCCATTAAATTTTATGTTTAGTTGAATAAATGATTTGCATATTTTATTAGTTTTAATACAATTTGTAGAATGTATAATATTTTTTTAAAAAAAAATACGGCAAAGTTCTGATTATTAAGGTAATTCTTAAATCCTTTATTTAAAGTGTACTGGTTAACTAAAATACTTTCCTTGAGTTTGATTTTATTTCTTGATTTTCAATTGATTAGCCAGAAGTAATACTATAAATCAAATATATTACGAAGCTCATAACAAAAATCTAATTTCAATATTTGGTTAGAATTTATGAAATATTTTATAATTAAGTGAAAAAAGTTCCAGTGCAGACAAATTATATGTGAATTATTATACGTATAATAAATATCACCTTTTTTCGTAAATTTATATGCTATTCATTAGAGAAATAGCTATTTTATTTAATTTAAACTTTATCCTATAATTTTTGTCATTTGTATATATAATTTTATAAAAATTTTTAATAAATCACGTTAAAGCTTGTATTTTACTTAATTCCTAATCTGTTACTTTCCGTTTCTATCTAAATCTTAATTTTAGTAGACTACTCCGACTGTTTCGATTATAAAAAAAACGAAATAATCTGTACAATTATATAATTTATTCAAAAATTAAAGAAAAAAAAATCTATAATGCACCGCCGAATAAGAAAAATTTTATATTTTTTAGCAAAATGGACATCCGTGTTTAACAACAATTTCCCTTACTGAAACGATTGTTACAATATATACATAACTTTTTTACCAAAGGGAATAGCTTCGAAATTTCAATAATTAACTTTTTTTTAATCCAAAAGATTTATTCCAAAAATAGATTGTAATATAATATTTTGTTTAAAACTATAAACATTTGTCAGAAATTCTCAAAAAATTTTCATTCAAAAATAAGTAACTGCACAAATACATACATCATGGTGCTAAACATTGACCCAATAAATCACCGTTTAATCATATTGTTTTGTTTTTTTGTTTTTTTTAAGCAAGGCTAACACTATAAACTCCACTATATCCACTATTCTCACACGCTGAAGGTATCTAAATATAAATGGACGTAATTTTCATAAATAACGATGGAAAAACCTAATACTTAGAAAGGTACTGTTGATTTTAAAAATGTACATCAATACTGATTTGAATAATTGCTAATATTAATTTGCTTAGGTATAATATAATAATGGTGTCAAAAAACAATTGTTCATTTAATAAATCAAAATTTTACCTTGAATTTTTTTTTGTTTATACACCTCTCGTCCTCTGTCTCTGCTCCCCTTTTCGATGACCTGCTTGCTCGGTGGCCGACAGCGCAACTCGCGTTCCTCGGGCGAGAAGGATGTGATAAGGGGGGGGGGGAAGTTCGGCGGCGGCCGACGACAGCCGACCGCGGTCATGACGCGCCGAATACGGCCCTCGTGCGTAACAATGATAATAAGTTTCGGCCTAAAATTAACAATAGTGCACTAACTTGTAAAACTTACAGAAGGCCTATACCAAGACAAATAAAAATTTCCTTAACTAAACAAGTTCTTATGAAATAAATATCAATTTAATTCAATATTAATAAAAATTTGTGAAATAATAAAGATATACAAGGTTTTCATATTATTCAGTTAAAAAAAAATTATTCAACTTCATAAAGATTAATAATGTTTGAATTTGTCTTGATATTTTTCCTCTTCACAGCACAAGTATGATACCAATTATGTCAAACTTATATATCTCAAGCATTTCAATTTATATGAATATCGCTTTTATTCACATTTTACGCATATAGATAGGAGTACTACTCTCCGTAATTATGTTCATTTAAGATTCATACAAACAAAAAAAATTCGAGTTCAAAAGTCCGTAGCGCAGAGATGTCATAGGAATGAACCGAAGGTGCATCAGTGTGAATTCCAAATAATATTGTAAACGCAATCATGGTTTTAGAAATAAAATTCGTTTTTCGATTAACAATAAGTTTTTAATGAATTACTGTAAATAATGACTGTTAATTATGATTGCGACTGGTGATGGTTTCGTTACTAGTGATAAAATATAATTCTAATGATGGACTAACTTCGATATGATTTGTGAAAAAAGAAATTTATTTATCAAGTTGTTATATCTTAGTTACATAATGTGGGATGATTTAATTAGTTTGTATACTATTTTAGGATAACTAAATACTTTGGTTTGTTAATCCATCAAAGAATTATAAAAATTGGGCTTGTAATCAAGAACTCGATATTAATTAATTTAATATGCATAAAAAGTACATCATAGTCATCATAAAAAATTAATATTATTTAAATGCTAAAAAAATTTTTTTTTTTTTTTGTTTTAATAAAGACACATAAGATAAAAAACTTTCTTAATTTATCGTGACGTCTCTAATTAATTAGTCTCTAATTAATTATGATTTTAACTCTAACTAAGACTATCTATTATTATAAATTTAATACTACAACGACTAACTTTTTTGACAGGCCTGTAATCAAACTCCAAGGGAGTCAATGCTCGCCTTGAATAATTAATAATATTTTTAAGAGGATACTATTAGATCTGATATACTAGTAACCGTATTCATATAAATTCTCATTCGCATTACTTAACCTACGTTTACATAAAATTTCATTCGCACCACTCCACTTGACTATTTAACTTATTCATGCCACTACTTCCTCATTCCCTTTTCTTCCATCACCTATTATTTCTATTATATCTATTAAATTCTATATATTATTATCTTATTTTATTTCTATTATCTCTATACCTTCTATTATTTCTTATTAACTATCTTATTCTATTATCTCTGATTATATTCTATTACTTATTATAGCTCTTTTATTTCTATTACCTCTATATCTTCTATTATTTATTATTAACTATTTTATTTCTATTCTCTATATCTTCTGTTACTTATTATTAACTAATTTATTCTATTATTTCTGATTATCTTCTATTATCTCTTACTTTATTATTCTCTATTATTTCTATTATCTTCTATTATATCTCTTCTTTCTTATTTCATCTACTTTCACTTTGTCCTGTTCATCTATTAAACTTATCTTATCATCATTCGTTCTTAGCAGTATCGCCATTAATTTATAATTATTCATTTTTTTGTCCATTTTTTTCATTCATCATTTTACTTAAATTTATCATTAAATTCTATTATCTTCTATGGTATCTCTTATTAATTTCTATTATCCTATCTTAATTTCTATTACGTTCTATGGTATCTCTTATTAATTTCTATTAGTCTATCTTAATTTCTATTACCTTCTATCGTATCTCTTATTAATTTCTATTATTCTATCTTAATTTTTATTACCTTCTACGGTATCTCTTATTAATTTCTATTATTCTATATTATCTATATACTATCCTCTTCTTGATATTGCATTTGCTCATTTCTACTTTTTCCCATTGAATCGTCTTTGTCATCGTTATTATCTGTTTCATTTTTTTCTTCTTCAGATATATCACTGTTAGAATTATTATTTTTTTTTTTCTTCAATTTAATATCTAATATTTTTTTCAGGGTCAGTTGGTTCTTTCCTTTATCAATACTTGTTTGTCCTTTATGATTTACCTTGTTCTCGTTCTCTTCTCATCATTCCTTGGTATCTGTTCTCTACCTTCCCTTTCTCAAGTAATCATCACTACTCTTTACCTTTACAATTACCCATTATCAACACTACTCAGATGTTTTCCCATCATTTTCTTTTTGTTATTAGTTGTTCTCTCCTTTTTTTCTATCTATTATTTCCTTTCGTTCTTCGTGAGTGTATATCAGCACTCGTTTGTACCGTGATGTAGGTTAGGCCTCCTCGCCCTTCCATCAGCCGACGGTTATGCCCGGCTCGTGGCGAGGTAAGGGGAAGGGACCGTGTCGAGCACAAGGCGCGACGGCGCGCGCGAGCGCCTTAAGGTTTTCTTGTCATCGGGATGGCGCGCGCGTCGTTTTTTTCTGGACAAGTTGGCGCGGGTGCCTTGTGACTCTTGTCACAATATACATACATACATATATATATATATATATATATATATATATATATATATATATATATATCTATATATATATATATATATATATATATATATATATTGTAATGGGTATTGCGAACGTGGCCTGTGTTTGTTATTCCGCGCTCATAGTCTCTCCCGTTAGTAGTAGCCTGTATATATATACACACATACATATATATATATATATATATATATATATATATCCTAAAATATAAATATTTATTCTTATTTATGTGTATATTATGTGAAGATCTATATTACAGGCTGGCGCGAACTAACTGGCGAAAATGTAAGTAACAGGGTGAGTGAGAGAGGGGAAGGGGAATGGCGCCTCATGGACAGCGTCGCAAAAGTACCACGAACAAAGTAGAATCGTCGCGTTTTGATTTGGTATCGAGATATACGACTCGCATTGCTGCGGCTTTCCGGCTGGTTGTTGCGGATTATTTTGCCGCATCGCCAGGCGTACGAGCCCGGCCTGGCCTCGTATCCGCCCTTCGACCGGTTCCATCTCCATCTAGACGGACTAGCCGCCTTTTCGTGAGAAGAATCACCGTAAGTATATCGCCAGCCTCTGCGGTCCTGTAGTTCGCCTGGTCCACCGTTAACGTCTGCCACTGCCGCTGTCACGGTTGCTGTCAAACGAGGAAGACAGCTAGCGAGCCAACAGCGCACTTGTAAGTGACAGTCCTTTTAGCTCTTTCTCTCTCTCTCTCTCTCTTCCCAGCCCTCGAGCTCGCTGTCGCCGTGACGGCTCTCGGCCTGCGATCTCCCCCGTGATTTTGCATGTATTTGTGCCCACGCGTTTTATTCAATTACATATTTTTTTATTTTTTAACCCTTTGCGTTATTCTTTCGCCGCCATCATTCTCGCTCCTCAAACATGCGCTATTTTGCCTCTCGCGGACCGCCCCTTTCCCTTACCGGATTTATTCGGGATTCCAGCAATGCCGGGCACAATTCAGTAGCAGTTGTTTCTGGCAGTCTCATATACGAGGCGGACACGCGCCCCGGTTATAATATATATAATAATATGTTAATAAATCACAGATATTCTATATTTGATAAGAATTTGATGATGTTTTATTAAAATCTTTAATAATATGTTCTCTATATTAATATAAATTTTACTAAAATAGTAGAAATTTATATTTGTAAATGCAGTTAAAAGTAAAAAATTAAAAAAAAATTTTAATTTGTTGTAGCATGAAGCGGCAATACTTTGTATTACTCAAAGAAAGATATAATAAAGACAGATAGGAAATATTTAGGAGGCATTTAAATTTTAAATTTTCCAATCTAACGTCATGAGAAATTTTATCGCACATTGTGGCAACACGTACCTTTTTGTTTCTACTCATTTATTTGTGTTCTTACAGTTTTCTTACTCTGTAGATTTCCATCATTTGCAAAATTTTCACATACAGTTTCTATATATCGCTTGCATATTTTCACTGTCGAATACATGAATATTCAAATCAGGTAATGTTATCATTTCAAGTGAATTTTGTAGAATGAATCGCAATTAAAATATCGTCTTCAAAAATTCTATATGGAAAATTCTTTTACAGTAATTGCACCAATTTCGTAAAAATAACTTGATACTTGAAAATCAACTGAGTTTTTTTATAGCTTCCCGATAGAAAGTTAATGAAGGCCTGTTGTAAACTTTTTTTTTCATACATATCCACATATGAATTTTGAAAAAATTAATTAATCAATTCATGCCGAACTTAATTCATTTATATACTTTGTTATGTAATCTTTAAAAACGGATTTTAAAAAATGCTTATAGTTAAACATTTAAAAGTATAAATAATTAAATTGTTAAATAAATGTAACACACTCGCATGAATCAGAAATCGATTGTGATAAATATTAATGTGTTCTCTATTCTTTTATCTACATAATTCATTTTTGAAAAAGATGGTGGCTTTATTTAATCAAATGTTATAAAATGTGCCCGTGTTCAAGTAATGCAGCGTGCCAATCCAGAACCTACGTTATAGTTCTTAATTTCCCAATAATAGCAAAATCTACTTTGTTCCAAGTGATAAACTGAATCAATTTATTATAATTGAAGAAAGCAAAATCCTATTACTCATTTTACTCATGAACCTAATCAAAAAACATATTCAAGTCGTCTTATAATATAATAAATGTTAAAATTGGATTTACAAGCTTCTGAGAAATTTTAACACACGTTTGGCATGCTACGTCTTACATATTTAACAAATGTTGATCTAATATAGATACAACATTTTATAAAATAGATTTTTTAATCTAATGAAGAACACAGGCCATACTCAAGTTCAAAAAATCAAGTTTTCATCAAATAATCTATACCATCAGGATTATTAGGTAATAGCTATTATCTAATTTTAAAAAATGATTAGGTATTGAATGAATGCACGCACGTGCTATAATTGTAATTTCTGTTCATCCGCTTAGGTTTTTCTTTTCTCATCCTCTGTCTTTTTCTCTTTCTCTCTCTGTTCCTGTAAAATAATTTATATAATACATTAGATATAAGATTTAAATAAGAAGCAAAAGTCAAAAGAAAGTTATTTATTCAAAATATATAAATATATACTTATTGTCACTAGACTATAAAATATACATTTTTTTAGTTCTGAATATTCGAATTACAGAAGTTACCTAGTTATGAACAGTAACAGAACATTTGCTGCAGGAATTTTAAGAAAATATTCTTAAATATAATAGCATTAATAATAGATGCAAACAAGTTATTCCTTTTCATAATTTCTAATTAAGAAATAAATTGACCGATTGTGTTGCATTTAGTTTCTCTGGAGATTTTCTTTAAATTAAAGGTTTTTTTTTTTATGTTATTTAGCGTCGCTCTATTTATGCTTCCATATATCGGTGCTAATCAGCGACGGAGGTCTACGATGTATTTGTAAACGAAGCACATGTGAATTATTACAGCGGTGCTTGTGTCAATCGACCGAGACCGGGATTAGAACTCGGATCACGAAGTTACTAGTCCTTCGCTCTAGCGATCGAGCCATCGTAGGCCTCTTTGTATATTTTAATACAGGCTTTTTTAATTAGAATATTAATAATATAATAATAATTTATTTAATTAATATTAATTAATTCTCATTAGCAAATTTATACAAAATTAATTTTCACATTAAAAATATAATTATTTTATAATTTCTTATTACTTAAGTTAGAAACTCTTTTCATTAGTCCAATTATTATGAGAGATACTTGATTTCTAGAAGCTCTTGTTCATAAACATCCAGCGATGTGTTGATTTACAAAATCATTAAATGGTAAATTGTTTGATTTGTTGCTAAAACTCTGTTCATGATGAATATTTCTGTAGACCAGTGAGATGTTTATCTTTTCTCAAAACTCTGCTTCAATTTACTCACTTGTACTATATCTCTAATCTTAAATCTGTTAAATGTTTTCTCTATTTTTGCTCTGACAAGTAATGTTCTTAAAATTCAAATAATTATGAAACGTTTAATTTGCTGATGTAACATCTATCGATTTCACATTAATAGTTCTATGCCTTTTATTATAAGCAGTAATGAAATTCAGTACAATATTAATACATTTATAATTTCCGCGAAGACTAAACTGTATCCTCATTTTTTCTATCAAACTACGATTGAAACGCTCGCATGTACATGCTTTTATATTACTACAGTTGAGTATAGATTAATATTATTTTTCTCATGAGTCCTTGAAAATCTACATTGTAAAATTCTTTACCTCTATCTGTAAGGGGATTCTTTGGTGCACGTGCATGTTTATGAATAGTATTAAAAGCTGTTGTCACATCTTTACCAATTTTTAGCTTCAAGAGTTCAGACCATGGACATTTCGAAAACGTATCTATGACTGTAATCATGTATTTATATTCTTTATTTTCTCTAGTATATAATTATATGTCAACGACATCTGCTTGCTATGTCTCATTTATATTACGCAGTTCAAATTGTCATTGGCTACGATTTCGTTGAGCAAGCTTATGAATTTCCCTCATTATTTTCATTTTCTTTCTTTGAATATTTCACTGTGTATTTTTACTGCTAACTCTGAAATTTGTTTTATCTTACTAGTAATATAAATCAATTTAGACGTTTTTGATTCAGTTTTCTTGTTTCCAATTTTACTATAGATAGTGGTATTGCTGGCAAAACGTCGATTTTTTTACTTATCTAGCCCAAAAGTTTAAATAAGTTTGAAGTTTCCTCTTGCACGTAAGTTCTCAATGCATCTAAATCAACAACATCATTTAATTTAATTGGCGGTAAAAGATTACGTTGTCGTTTATTTTCCATATCATATGGATTATCATACGCAAATTTCAATCCAACTTCAGATGGACTTTGACTGCCTTCAGTTTTTTCTAGCTTCCGTCCGTTATTTTTTATTTTTTTAATTATTTTATTTATTTATAGAATTTTAAATCGAGGTAAAATATCTCCTGCTGTTTTCGTAAATACCGGTAAAATAATTTTTCAAATTTTTTTATTTTTTATTACATGAATTGCTCTATTTTTATCGTAATTTTTTTTATGAGCATTAGATACTTCGAGAATTTTTGGATAAGTTGGACGATCGTTATTTTTAATGAGTTCTACGTCTGGAAATGTTCTAAATAATAGTTCTAACAATCCATTAATGATGGTGCATTTTGTATTATTCACCATGAGATTATCGTTGGCTTGTTGGTAAATTTCCAATCAAGAGATCAAAAATCTCCTTATGAACTTCAGACGCAAAATCAAGAAATATATAAAATAGTCAATGACTATAAAAATTTGTCCACCATTATTCTAACAAGTTGAACATATGTTTTCAAATTGATTAAAAGACATATCTGAATTTACACGATCGCGATATATGTTCTAAATTAACATCATCTTATCGAAACAATATAAGTAGATTAACATTATCTCTTACAAGATGTTTTGGAATGTATGCATAGGACTGACAAAGATAAAAAGAATCAACATTCTTATATATTCTTATGAAAAAGGAATTTTTAAGATTGTCCTGTTTCACGCAAGCAGTATCATCGACAATCATAATAGAGTTAGGAGGTACGTTGTCAGGTTGTACTACTGCTTCATATACACTGAATAGAAAATATTGTACATCCTCTATTGGTCCCGAAAATTTTCTAAATAATTATATTTTCGTTAATTTAATGATTTTGAATAAATGCAATTATTTTCAAATTTAACACTATGTGGATGACTTATAAGAGTCAATAAGTTATTGGTTTTTCCAAAATTGGAAACCCCAAAAATTACTGCTCTTACACTATAATAAATAATAACTAATAATAAAAATAAATAACTATCCGGTAGTAAATCTCCAAGCAGTTTACTTTTTTTCCTGCTATGTAGAAGAGTCAAAATTTATGACTGCTCACTTTGTCAGGCACTCTTTTAAATTCTTCTTTGCATGTCACAGTTTTAACTGAAACTGTTACTAAATATGAACAATATGTAGCACGATTATATATAAATTAAAGTAGTATCATTGGAACTTTCGATACAGAATGATTGTACATAAGCAAGAACGTAGTGGAGTATTTAATAAGATATTTAGGAAATTACCAATTGAACTGCATTTAACAGATTCTCAATACTCTGGTCCTTGGACAAAATTGAAAAATCGTATAGGACCTGGTGATACTGGGAGAAATTTCCTTGATTCTACTTGCAAAGATTGCGACATAGAATATTCCAATATTGTTAACGATATGCAAACTACGCACGCTGCGGATCAAATTCTGACAGACAAAGCTCTCTTGCGTCTTCAATGAATGGAAGTATGGCTGAAAAAAGTGAGGAATGGGATTGAACAAAAATAAGAAACAAAATTTGTCTGGTAAAAACAATAAATCAGCATTAAAAAAATAATTGTATGTAATAATCGTTGATCAAAACGAAGATCTAGTTAATTTCCGAGGAAAGGTTATAACTATCAGATTACGCGTTAATCAAGTCGCTTAGAGAGCGATGGGAATTATTTACAATGCTCCTGGGTATATGAATACCCAGTCATGTCAACAACGACCAGTCTATCGCCGTCTTTCGAACTAGTCAGTTACCTGAGCAAAATACAAAAAAAAAGTGTCATCGTCGTTCTTGTCAGAAGACAGCTCTGAATCACAAGTCAGCAGTCAAAGTATTTTCACCTCAAAACATTCAGTTCCTGAAAAGTATAGGTCTAAAATTCATCACACCTAGTGGTAATAAATCGTTTTTTAACTGTATTCAAGGAAATGGTGGACTTTCGAAGTATACAATTTCCTGTTACATTTAATGATTCAATTGTACATTACGAGGTGGAATTGGCAGTTGAACTATAGGGTATACACAAACGGATCATATACACAAAAATAATTTTTACATAAAGCAAAAATCATACACAAATATAAGTGGACCGGCGCCATACACTGGTCCATAAAACTAACCGCAATAATGATAAGACAATAATATACATGTAAAAATTTATTTATTTTTCCTAAATAAGTAGACCGGCACTATACACCGGTCTACAAACTGTAAATATATAATTAGCAATAAGTAAAACCAGCTTATATACTGGTTAATTAACTATCGTCTGTAAAAACAAGGTGCAATAATAGTGGCTTGCAACCCACTATAAACTATAGGTCCACAAATATCGCAATGATCTATAGATCTGCACCAATCAGAAGAGGTCAGGAACACTGAAAAGCTTTGGAGCACAACCAGCCGATAAAGCGAAAGCTAGGTGCGGCCGGGAATGTTTATGTGCAACAAAGCATCACTGAGCGACATTTGTTTTTTTTGTGCATTACGAGGTTCACGCTCACCAGCTATACACAACTCATTTTAGTAACAGTGATGAAATTCGTATATCTATGCAACATCAAAATATGTGCATTCCACCTTCATGTAATTCGCTACGACTATGTGGTAAACTTACTAGAAGTGGTCGTACAGCGTTGCAAAAAACGAAATTTGCAAACAACGCTATTTGTCACCTAATTGAGAATATTCGATATGAATTTAATGCAATAGAAATCGATAGGTGTAAAAATTCTGGAATTACAAGCCTTATAAAAGAAAGTTAAATTGAAAAGACCAAATCCAAGATTACGAATCGAAAAAGCAGGGTAGCTTGTTATAGAAGAGTCCAATACAATCACCGACAATTTAGGCTCATTTCGTGCATTCTATGATGAAGATTGCTGTAAAATTATAATTAATGCAAAGCATGAACTTGTTTTCGTCAGATCACGCAATAATTTAAATGTTCTTCTACAAACAGCAACACTTAGATCAACTCATAACGCACGACTATATGAAAGTTTGAAAATATTAGGCGTACAAATGGGTTTCCGCCGTTTAGAAAAGATGGCGATATATTTTGACATCTGGAAAGAGTAAGGCCTTTAAATACCTCTGATTTTTTGCTAGCATCATTTAGTTTTCATCGTGTTAAGATGTCAAGTTTTGAGCCAAGTAAGCGTCATTTGCGGGAATTGTTAATTTACTTCTTCCATTTAATGCAATCTGCAGCAGAAGCACATTGGCTACTCATATAAGCATATGATGATGTTAATTTGAGTGAGAGAAGTTGTCTGCTTTTGAAGGATAGCCTTCTATTCTATACTTAGAGCTTAGAAAATTGAAACATCGGTCAGATTGTGCTGCATGTTTGTTTCTCTTGGCTGGTACAAGATTTACGAACTTACAATAGTTCAGAAAGTCCGATCCTTGACAAAAAGAATAAGATTTAGCATTCATTTTTTTGGAATTGAAAGTAGTCACGTATGCCAACGTATTTATATTAAATGAACTAGATTTTTTGCCAGCTCTGATATTATTTTTAATCGCAATTTTCGCACTGTAGCTATGTTTAGATCTGAAAGACTCATCCAAATCTTTGACAATATCTAGACATTGCATCCCTCCAAGAATTTTTTAAAGGCTATAAACTTGAGGAATTCATTATCGAATTCTCTTTTAATTAATTGTGTCCACTACAATCGTATCACAGATGGTAACTTATATTCAATTGATTTTATAAATATCATGTCCCAATGTTCAATTGACAGTTTTAGAGAGACGAACACATTTTTACTCTCCAAGGCCATCTGCAAGAATTTACTTGAATACTCTCGAGTCTGCTTAGAAAATGCTCGAATGCTCGCAAGAGTATTAAAATGGTTAAAGAATCTTAATAGAGGATTATCGTAACTACTACATAATGCCTCCCAAGGCAAGAGTAAGTTCTCATCTACCAGATCAAAACTCTTCAATTTTAAAGCTGCGCCGCCTTCTAAAGTATTGACTAAGTGCTGAAATTTAATAATAGTACACATCATAGTATCATTTAACCCAAGGGACTGAACTTTGCTTTTAAAGCTTCGCCAATCACGATGAATGCCATGAAACTTAGGTAATTTTATCTTTTTAGGAAAGGTCTGTGATCAATGAGTTATTACCGGCACATTTGAGAAGACGTTCTAAGTAAGAGGTTAAATATGTCCGAGACTTGCAATGCGTTCATTTAGTTATGCCTTGATTGACAAGTATTCAGATAGTCCGTTATTATATAAATCTAATTTAAAGTAACTACGATCTTTAAGTGACTTGAAGAAACAACTAAGATGGAAGATATTCCAATAATCGTCTAACACAGTGCTTCGCCATCAATAATCCTCAACGGTCATAGCTACGTTTAGCTATGAAATAGCTTTCTGTTTAGTCATATTGGTATTTACCAATAAATCAAGACATCGTTTTCGTCTCACTAACAATTCTTCGGTACCCTTTTGAGCCTTAATGTTATTAGTATATGCTCCTTATAAGGTTTTCTGTGGTGTTTTGTGAGTGGTGATGAAAAGTGGATCTACTTTGACAAACATAAGCACAAAGGTCTTGGTTGGACCTAGGCCAGCCGTCCACATCAACACCAAAACGTCCATGACCGAAAATCATCCATGGCCGAAAGGTATTGCTGTGCATTTGGTGGGACCAACAGGGTGCGCTGTACTACGAGCTGCCAAAACCGATTGAAACCATCACTGCCAAGGTATTCAAATGCCAACTGAATGATTTACAACAAAAATTGATCGAACATAGATCAGCAATCGCGAGCAATAACCGCAAAGTCATTGTCTTGCATGACAACAATCGACCACATCTGGTCAGATGTTGTGAAAGTAATCAAAAATACCGTGTTGGAGCTCGAAAGGGAAGTGTTTGTGCACCCAGCGTTCTCGTCAGATGTAGCACCTTCTGATTATCACCTATTCCGAGCGATGCTGCACAACCTCGTTGATACAGTGAATGATTGAATCCCCTTGAAACCGCCATAGTTCTTTTACCACAGTATCGCCATACTGACAGAAAAATGGGAAAAAGTAGTAGAAAATGACTTTTTCCGTTAATAAAGGCCAGAAACTAAGTTCCTCTCCTAATATTATATATGTATTTTATGTTAAGATAAATTTAATGTTCTAAGACTATAGAATATTTTTTGCGTTAATGTATTTCGAACGTTCGGAAAGTATTTTATATAAATTTTTTATAAAATATATCAGAAGATGTCTTGAAAATTGTTTATATACTGAGAACACTTCAACCTCGCCTAAGTATTTTACTTTGATTAAAAGGTTTTTTCTGGAGCTTAGGTATAAAGAACATTTTTTCATGTTTGTATGATGTTTTCTTTAATTTAAATTTTTTCTGGAGAAATAAAGTAAATGTCATTAATAAAAACTATTTCTAATTTTATAAGGGAAACATTTTTAGAACAAGTGTATTATTATTAAATATCTAAATCTGTAATATTTATATATTTAATATGAATGCATATATATATATATATAAATATGCAAATGAATCAATTAGTTCATTGAATATTTTCTATTTAAAAATTATCTAACACATTATAGTTGTGGTTGATAAGCAACAAGTTGATATGGTATATCAGGAATATTCCATTTTCTTCTTATTCTTTTTATTATTGCTCAACGTAACAAAATTAGCTTGAATACCAGTTTCGTAGTACGGTATCAAACAAGCAATTATTTAAATATTTTGGTCCTTCTGTAATAGCTTCCTTCTTGTTTTTAAGGGTATAATGGCTGATTGATGAATGATTTTCCATCATATTCATCATTAATTCCTGCTTCTTCCAAAACTTTACCGAAATAACATTGTACTTCTCCATTGAACAATACATTGATAGCTCTTTTTAAAATCTTACTTGATCGATATAAATAGGCTATAGGCATTCTAGAACACCTCCCCTTCCCTTAAAAATTGTTCTAAGTCCCCATATAGGTCATGCTGGTGACATAACATACTTTAGACGTGAGTGCATTTTAGATTCAGTAGTATGCCTATAAGCACATAGAGAAAGTACCCCCTCCCGAAAACGGTGTCACTCCTACTAGAATATAATAAATAAAGAACGAGGGAGATGAGTAGCGATTCTTCTCACCGTTTCTTTTCATTATGTATTTGATATGTATATAGAAAAAAAAACACCGTTGATGATTATGAATTGTTATAGCAATTACATGGCCCTATACTATATACGGAAAACGAGTTATTTCTCTTTGTCTATCTCACGTCTTATATCCTCTTAACTTTGGGTGCGTATAATATCGTTGCGATTAGAAAACGAAGTGGCTATAGAAAACCTAAATATATGTTTTCTTTTGAAAGAGGTTCATTTTTCGGAAGAAGTGTGATAGAGAGTCCGAGTAGAGACAAATACTTGTACAGCTGAGGTGGACCTAAATCAATTAGTATAATCCGTTTACGGTTGATGGTTACGAATGTCTCTCATTATAGAAAACACATGCTCCCTATACTGTATAATAAAACCAAAATATTTTTCTTTGTCACTCTCTCAATTTGTATCTTCAAGATTTCGGAAGAGTATAATGCCGTTGCGATTGTAAAAGGGAGTGACTACGGAAAACCAGCATATAGACGCTTTATTTTCATAAGGTAAAAGCGGGCCGTATTAGAGGCGAACACATGTAACTCTTCATATACTGACCGAGGTTAACTGATTAATTAGTAAAATTCGCTTACCGTATATGGCGATGAATGTCTATCGTTATAGACAATATGTGGCCCCTATACTGCATACTGAAAGCGAGTTATTTTTCTTTGTCGGTCGATGGAAAAGGCTCCTCGTAGCCATAAAGGAAAGTACTACAAGTTGATGGACTTGTTCCGAGATGAGGATGAGGAAGACGTCACAAAATCAACGAGGTCCACCACCCCTGTCCCGATAGCTGCAGCATCTCTAACAAGGGCGGTAATACCATCGATCAAAAGGTCAAAATCGCCGTCACGACTGAAGGGAAGGAAATCTCCTGCTAGTACAGCCGATTGGAGGGGCTTGTATATTAGAGTGCAGGACATGGCGAACGCCATTCGTCAGTCGGTAAAATATGCTGACATGATTGAGGCCATTGGTTCAGGTAGTTTATACATACGAACATATATTTACTTATGTATATTTACATAAATACATATATACATACACAAATATTTATTAATATATATATTTAAAAATTAATATTTTTTGTCCAGTTGAAGCTGTTAACAAGCACGGGCGAAACCACACGTACGGGTGTTACCACCTTGATCGAGGTCCCAAAAAAAGCAGAAGAGCCGCCCTAGGAACGAAATGATGTCTCAAAAAACTGATTGGCATCGCAGCCCATTAGAAAGCAGCAGTTGTAGTATCGAGGAGATTGAAGTACCTCGTATAATATCTGATGTTCGTTTGGACACAAATCTATAATTTACAAATTAACAGAATTATAATGAAATAAAAAATAAAAAAATAAACTATATATTACATACAATATAAAACAATAAAAATGTATCAAATAAGAAACAAAATTAATAAAATTAAATAAAATGTGATGCGTTTATGTATAATTCTTATACCAAACTAAAAATATGTAAGTCAACAGTGAAACTATCTACTATTACGAATGCTCAAATCGGAAGAAGATAAGAAAGGAAGATGTGCAAGTAAATGCAAAAGTCAGACGCAATAGCATATGTAACTCTTCAGATCCCAACCGGCTGAACTTGGAATTTCAGGAAATTCTAGGAATTTTCAGAAAATTCTTGGAATTTCATATTTCCTAAATTTTTTTCTTTTTATTTAAAAATTTCTTTCTTTTTAAAATTTCTTTAATTTAAAATTTATTTTTAAAATTTATTTTTTTTAAGGTAAAAATAAAATACTCTTTTCTGAATACATTTTTTTATTAATATAAATTTTATATTTGTTTTAAATTACATTAAAATACATTTTGATTAACCAGTTTCGTCCCCTCCGTACTTCCTACTTAAATAATGTTTGAACCATATGTGCATAATCATTACCTTACGGATTGCACAAATTGGTAATTGCCTTCTGCATAACGTATGGTTTCCACAAAGCACGTATTGCTCTTCACTCTGTAGCGATTACAACGATGGACAATGTAGCTCCTTTACACCAGCTATATTTCTGAAATTAGAGAAAAAATTATGAAAAATTCTGAAAATTATTAAAGTATAAAAAAGTATTAAAGTATGATAAAGTATTGACATATGCAAAAGTATGAAAAAGTATGAAAAAGTATGGAAAAAGTATGATAACTTACATATTCGGTAGAAGGTTTGATAACCATTCCTTCTTCTCTCGACACTTCACGTATATTTTTTGCATTCCCGCACAACAAATCTCCAATGTGCTTTGCAGTCTATGATAAGGGATGTTGCCACATTCCCAGTCTAAGCTATAGTAATTCCGTTCCAGCCAGTCTACTGTTTTTTTCAGTCCATGTTCATTGATGCCACGGAAATGGTGATTGAAAGATGTATGAAGTAAGAAGTGCACCTCCTTCCAAACACAGAAAACTAAGATATTTAAAAATAAGAGTTTGCAGTCCTTTTGTCTGGAATACCTGCATGTCGCAGAAGGACACTTTATCTTCCGGACATTGTAGAATATTTTTTCGAAACATTACTTCGTATTCTCGCACTCTACCCATTTTCAGATTTATATATACTAATTCTTATAGAAGTGATGATAATTTTAGCAGAAGTGATGATTACGAATGATAGTTTTATACTTATGCTTTCATTTTAATAAGATGTCTCCCTTCCTCCTGAAATGACTACAATTGGTTGATTCAAGAAAATGAAAAATAGATTCGATTGGATGTATGAAGGTTGAATTTTCGTTACAACTCAATTCATCCCCTCCAATCTCAGAGAATGTCACTTACGATTTACTGTAGGAGAAGGAAAAGGACGCAACAGTAAATATTCAGATGGCCCTAAAACGATAGATATACACCTCCTTCCTCCGTAGGAACTCCAGTTTATGATTGGATGTTCAAGGAGAACGGAGATGAACTATATGGATTTACTGAAAGATTGATATTCGATTGGCTCTAGTCAGATATATTAAGGATTATTAAAAATATTATCGATTGTAGAATAAATTTATCAAACTCATTGAATAACATTTTAAAATTTGAAGATTATAATAAAAGTAAAAAAGTACCTTTTGTAATTTACGCAGATTTTGTATGTTTATTAAAGCCTACAGAAAATGAGAATGCTTTTGAACTTCATGAATCCAGCAGTATCGGTTTCTATTTAAAATATAGTTTTGACGACAAACCATCCGCTTACAAATCGTATCGACAGAAATGTCCAGACAACGAGACACCAGCATAATGGTTTGTTCTTGAACTGAAATCAATTGGTGAGCAGATTGATTATCTCTATAAAAATCCAAAATCAATGAAACTCACAGATCTTGAAGAATTAACTTTTCAATAGTCGACCGATTACTCTATATGTCGGAAACCATTTTTAGATGAACAACTGGCAGTACGAAATCATCGCCATCTTACAGGAACACAAGTTTTTTTCTTTTAGATAAATAAAAAATTAATTTCCATTTTTCAAACTTAATATTTTTTTCTCTTTAGGTACCGACGTGCTGCTCATAATTCATATAATTCGAATTATAAAGACTCAGAATTCATTCCTTTAATTTTTCATAATCTCAATTATGATACATATTTTATTTTAAAAGAAATTGGAAGTTCAACACTGATGAATGAACGAATTACTCTAATACCTCATAACAAGAAGAAATATATTTCATTCACAAACTATATGAATGACTGCGATGTAAATTTTGGATTTATAGATTTTTGGCGATTTTTACTATCATCTTTAGAAAAATTTGCATCGTACCTAGATAATGTACCAATAGTAATACAGGAAATTTAATTAGATGGATTCTCAAATTGAAAATATTGATCTTCTTAGACGTAAAGGCATGTTTTCCTACGATTTTGTAGATGGACTAGATCAATTATTAACTACAAAACTGCCGTCGGAAAATGAATTTATAATAAATTAACAGATTCAGATATTACTGAAGAAGACTACAAGCACGCTGTTTAAGTATGGCAAAGTTTTAAGATAAGAATATTAGGAGATTATTCTGAATTATATTTAAAAATAGACGTTCTCGACTTAGCAGATGT
The DNA here is from genome assembly GCA_018907035.1 of Sycobia sp. Sy_11. Lineage (NCBI taxonomy): Eukaryota > Metazoa > Arthropoda > Insecta > Hymenoptera > Epichrysomallidae > Sycobia > Sycobia sp. Sy_11. The sequence goes on along the minus strand of JACCIC010000264.1, from coordinate 95,869 downwards.
CTTCGATGGTTTTCGAAATACAACTATTAATGCCTATGGCTTATGTCCTGCACACTTTTAGACTACTCCAGGATTAATATTTTCAGCAGGTTTAAAAATGACAAAGATAGAATTAGAGCTTCTGACAGATATTGACATGTTATTATTTATTGAATCAGGCATTCGAGGTGGAATAAGTCAGTGTTGCAATCGATATACAAAGACAAATAATACTTACATGGGATCGAGATACAATGAAAAAAATAAAATAAACACACTTTTTTATTATGATATTAATAATCGATATTGCCATAGCGTTATTTTGCGACAAGTGCTGTTCAAATATTTAACCTCGACCACTTGATTTTAGGAGAAGTCCGTCTAAGGTCCGTCTAATTCGATGTCCATGAAGAATGTTTCGACGTTCAAGTTGTAATTAAAATTGGTAGACCACTTTTCAAAGTGATCCGATCTTTTATCAATAACTGAAATGCTGCCCTTTAAAGTATCTTTACCGTGATCTTTATTGTTCTCTCTCAGTGCTACCATTTTTTTTACTTAAAGAGCGTGTGACAGTATCTTCTGAGACATAAATACCGAGAAAGAATGACCTGCCTAGAAGTTTGGCTCTCTCTTATAGTTTTATTAGCTTCGAATCAGCTAATAAGATGTCTTTCTGAGTTCTTTTCCTGTACCCCGTTATAATCCTAACTGTAGTATCTTGGACTGCTTCTATTCTACTTGTCAGTTTCTTGTTGTTTGGATACAACATGAAGGTACCATAATCTACTTTATAACGAATTAGACTTTTATATAGTATCATTAGTGTTTCAGGACTAGCTCCCACCAGGTGCCTGTCAAAAATTTTAAGATATTAAGTGTTTTAGTACATTTTGACACAATATCACTTACGTGCTGACCGAAATTTAAATGATAGTCAAATATAATGCCTAGAAAGCGCGTAGACGCAAGGGATTTGATGTTTAGACTGTCTATTCTTATTTGTAGTGAACCTCGTCCTTTTTTTTGTTATTAAAGTGAATAATTTTAGTCTTGTGATTAGCAAGGTCAAGGCCTAATTGGTACAACTTTGATTGTATGGATAAGATAGCTTTTTAGATGCTGTTTATTCCTCTTTATGCGGTTTTAAAACGTGTACAGACAGCGATATCATCTGCAAATAAGGATACTGTTGAAGATTTGGGAATTTCGTTGGCAATTTCAGCAGTATACAAAATGTATAGCAGAGGGCTGCACACTGCTCCTTGCGGAACGCCTTTGTATATTCGACGATATTCTTCGCCAAGTCCTTCAGTTGTTATGATTCTCTCATAGGTCAAGAATTTGATGAAGTGTACTATATTTTCTGGAATTCCCACTGCAGCGACTTTGTTAAGTAGAAGACGAATGTTAACGTTGTCATATGCTGCTTGTACGTCCAAAAAGGCTGCTAGTACTTCGGCCTTAGATGCTAAAGCATTTTTCATTGTTAGAGTTAGATTTGCTAGCTTATTAAGATGAGATCTTCCTTTGCGGAAAGCGTTTTGATTATGGGTCAGTAGTTTATTGTATTCTATCCACCATTGTATACGATTTTTTATTACAATTTTTAGAAGTTTGTACATACAGGACGTGAGGTAGATTGGTTGCACACTTTGTCCGTCGGCCTTTAGTATGAAATGAATGAAAGCGTATTTCCAACTATCAGGATAGCAGTTTTTGAGCAACATTTCGTTGAAAAGTTCGAGTAGTAGTAGCTTCGATTTTACTGGAAGTTTTTGCAGTGATTCAAAATCTACTCTACTATTTTGTTGACAACATGGCATATAGTCGGGGTCATCGGTACCCAAGGAGGACTGATTTTGGTAAAAGCTGATGCAACCGCTTTTTTGTGTTGGATATTTTGAGACTCTGAGTTTTCAATAACTTTCATCCAGATCTTTTTAAACACTTTGCACATATTCCATACATAGTTTGGGTTTAACTGGACATTCAGGCTTTCTGCGAACTTTTGGAACGATTCTTTTTTTTATTATTAAAAGTTTTTTTTGCTAGGGCATAGTATTTTTTGTAGTCGATAAGATCTTCTAGTTTAAGGTTATGCTCATATTTTTTGAATACCGCGCGTCTGATTCTTTTAATTTTTTCACAATCAGCGTCCCACCACAGCACCGTATTTTTGGATGGGCGTTTCTTTTATGTTTATATTTTTGTGACTTGGTGTTTCGGCTTTGAGAGCAGATACGACTGAGTTGTGGAATACTGCATATTTTTCGCATGTAGAAAGCCTTATAAAATCTGTTTCAAAATTAATATTATCATGCTTTTCTTCTAAAATGTTCATGAATGTAGCCCAATCTGTGTTTGTAGATTTAATTGTAAATTATATAATTTCTATAAATGCCTTTTTCAACAGATACCTCTATTAAGAAAGTAAAGTGGTCGGATCCGCATGTTTTATCGCATGTGCGTACTAAGATCTTATCACAGATGTTTAATGAGGAGAAGATGAGATCGATATTCGATTTCATCTTTCTGTGAACATCTAAATGTGTTGAAGTGTTTGGATTTAGAATAATTAGATTGCTTTGTTGTGTAACAGTATCTCATTTTGTGCCATTTGTATCCGTGTATCTGCAGTTCCATGCACTGTTATGAGCATTGAAATCATCTACAAGTATGGTTTTCTGTTTAACATTTACATTTTTTATAATATGATTCCATTTTTCCAGTGATAAATTACACCCAGAAGTTTTCTAACAATATATAATATCCAGCTCGAGATTAGTGTTTAGTAGATGGATTCCGCATATTACAGCTGATTCATCAGGAGAGCTTATGTCAATTTTTTGTTCAAATTCAATATTTTGTTTATTACGAAAATAATTTCTCCACCTCTAGAATGTGTTCTGTTCTTTCTAACAATATTAAATCCAGGGTACTGAATATTATCCTTGTCTGTTAACCAGGACTCTACACAGATACAAATGTCAACGTTTTTTAGTCTTGCCTGCAGCTCTGTCTGACTTTGCTTAAAACTACGAGTGTTCGAAAATACAATATTTAGATTTGTGGGATTGTGACCATTTGAAATTTTTTTTGTCATGCTGCGCACTAGGTATATTATTTATATACGCTGTAATAACGATTGGCAATAACTGTATGTAAGATTTCAAGAGTTGTAATAAAAGTTTTTAATATATATGAATATCTGAAAATTAAGATATTTTAACTACTTTTTCGTAAATTTATATATATATATATATATATATATATATATATATATATACATACATATATTTTTGATACTAATAGTTTTTTACTCTTCTGCTGAAAATTCCTGGGTGCTGGATAAGCCTTCTTGGTTGTCTAGTTTTTAAAATTCTTGAGATTCGATGTTTTAACTTTTTTTATTCAATACGTTCGTATGTATTTCGTAGTATTTCTATAAGCTCTATTATGCCAACCGCTAATTTTGTTGCTATAGACTATACTTTACCTTTACCGAATGAGAGAAAGAGGAAGGTTTCTGATTTGCTAAATTCAAAAGGCAGAGTTACTTTGTTTTCATCGAAGAAATTTTCAGCTGATTTTAATTACGTTGCAATCTCTTCTATGGTAGTTTTTGACTGCTTGAAGATGAGTTTATCTACTACACTGATTACCCGCTCTTTATGAGAAGAGTTTATTTTAAGACAATATTGACTTTTATCGATTTTACCTGAATTTTCGTGTTGAATTACTGAATCGTTTTGGAACGACAGTGAAGAGCTCGGCGGGCGTTTTCTATTAAAAAGTACTGTAATTCTGCCTTCCATTACATTTTTTTCCGTTGTCTCTGCTAGCTATTCTTGCGTGTGACTTCTGGATGGTATATTCGATGTTGTGTCGCTAACTTGCGAGGTAACTGCAGTTTCGGAGAAAAGGTTTTCAATACATTCTTGACTATCATTGACGCTGTTTTGTTTACAATATTTTGCCGCGTGTCCCTCTTCCTTGCAGAGAAAACATAATATTTTGTCGCTCGAGAAGTAAATCCAAAATGTAGCATCTTCATGCGTGATTTGACAATATTGTGGAATTTTGTTTACTTCTGCACGATCGACATACAGTTGTCGACGGTTACTAAGTAGGTGTGTGTATCCTATGTCACTAAGTCCAGTACGCAAACGTGTAATTTCTGATTTCGGCGTTATACCGTATGGTGCTAGGCATTCTTCTATGACTTCAATAGGGATAGATGAATGTACATTAGAAACGGATATACGCTTTGATTTAGACAAAAGAGATCTAATATCTAACATCGAATTTATTTTCTGCATTTAGATAAATACAAATTCTGTTTTGTGAAATCCTTGAAATTCAAACCATATTTTAAAGACCTATGATTATTCCAATTGTTAGTGCGTAATTGCGAATAGTAGAACCTTCTATAAAATCCAGAATAACAGCTGAATTTCTTGATGGATAGGCCTCTTTTTTGAGCTGTGGCAGCGTAAGACGGTTTTGTCTGTTGGTGTGGTCCATTTTGGCTTGTTGGAACATGGTGCGAGTGAGTGGACCTGATTCCAAATTCACTCATGCTCAAATTCATGATTTGGTTTTTCCTTTGATTTAATTATTTGAGAGGGCTCGAGACCCTCTCTAAATAGGCACTTTGAAAATCACAAATGGATTTGTTTACACGCATTCTTGAAAGTCGAACACACACTCTGTACACCGAACTGTTGTATATAAATACGTCTGATCTCTGTCGATGCTCGAGAACGACTGTTACTTGCTTCACGTAGACACCTCAAAACTAAGTAGTACTTGTTATTGACCGTATGACCTCCTGGAACGAATGCATGGTGAACCACCTTATGGGAATCGGAAAAAATGATGAGCATCACCTTGATTTTTGACCGTCTTTGACGTGGTTTTTCGGTTCATTTTGTAGTGCCATTCGCTAGACTATCGGGTAGTTTCGACGTCATATTCGTAGTCATAGTCAACCCATGTCTTGTCATCAGTAATAATGCATTTGATGAATGTAGGATCCTCAGACGTTTTGAAGCATATCTTTTGCGATCTCTACGCGACGTTCTTTTTGCAAAAGATCCAGATGTTTTAGAACAAGTCTAGCATTGACATACTTCATATGCAAAACATTAACTAAAATATCTTGAGCCGATTCATAAGAGATATTAAGAGCGTCTGTTATCTCTCTGATACCGATACGATGATTTTGAAGCAATATTTCCTCAACTTTTTCGATATTATTGTCGTTGACTGAGGTTATGGGCGACTTTCATTAGGCAAGTTTTCGACGACATCACGACCTTCACTGAATACTTTGTGCCATTTAAATACATGCGCTGGTGATAAAGTAGACTCCCCAAAACACTTCTGTAACATTTTCAACGATTCCGCAGTCTTAATTCCACTGGCAACACAAAATTTCAAACAAACTCGTTGATCAACTTTTTTTCCATAATTAATATGTAACGGGAAAAAGAGTAGGATAAATTAACTTATTACCGTGATAAGAGTTATTATAAATGTAAGATCATAATAAATAGGCACACATATACACGAAATGATTACTATAAATAAACAAACAAACACAACATAGAATAGAATAACTAGAATAAAATAATTTAACCAATAGAAACAGTATCACCGTATTTTTAAATAATAACCAATCAGATTTTTGTAACGTACTTTTTCCGTGTATAAAAGTACGCCAAATTTTGCAAAGAGCACGGTTCGTTTTCGGCACTCGTCGAGGAAGGATACCTCCCGAGTGACGAAGAGAACTGTCATCTACCGACCGATAATATTCTGTATTTTTTCCTAGATGAAAAAAGACTCTTTCTCGAGGCCAAAGGAAAAACCCCTTTACTCGTATGAAAAGAGTTAAAAATTACCGACTCAGAAGAACGGGCGCTCCCGACTTCTGATAAAGTAATTCTTTTTTCACATAGGAAATAATCCAGAAAGACCGCCGGGAGACAAAATTAAAACCGACCTAATTTAATTCGGGGAAAAGGCGCTCCTTTTCGTCAAATTAAATTACCAGACGGCTATTAATCACGAGGCGCACCTCGGATTAATGCCAGACCGACCGGCGACCGAAAATCTGCAAGTCATCATAACGTTGATCGACTAATATTATAAATATAAGAAGTAAATGCTGTAAATTAAATCAAAAGGAAAACGGAGTTTTACTAAGGAAAAAGAAATACTTATTCCTGAGTAAAATACCGAACTCTTATATATCACTAGCTAAGGCGCACCTTAGCGTGATATAAAAGAGAGAATAAAGATTTATTCAGATATTGCGAAAGAAACTCCGTGTAAACAGACGGACCGCTTCTATAAACCGTTTAAGTAAATAGCGTAAACAAAGCGAGCAAGCACTGGGTCAAGGCCGTCTGAATTCGTAGAAACTTAGATAATCCAATTAATAAGTAGACAGAAAATAAAATAAAATTGCCAGCGCTAATAATTAATTTATAAATCGTTATTCTTTTATGTTGCAGGGTATCTACACCGAGATGCCAATAAAGTAGAAGTTATTTCTTATTTTTTTTATCAATTTATTGTTATTTTAATTATTTTTATTGTATAATTTATAGAAAAATATATATATTGTTATTTTTTTTTAAACATAACGAGTATCAAATCATTCACCCGAAAACTTGTCCTGATACGTTCCTCCATCCGAATCACATATCCTGAAAACCTCAGAGAATGCCAATAAAAATAAAGCGGAAGGAGAAGGAACGTTACATGGCGCCCGAACAGGGACCTGATAAAAAAGTCCGGTGAATGATTTGAACTACAATATTAGAATTAAAAGTGTAAGGCCAAAAATTAAATTTCTTTTATAAATTAAAATTTTTTGCTTAAAGAAAAATGTCTACCCCGCGCGTATCCTGGATATACCGTCTCACTAAAGATGAGTTGATAGAAGAGTTGACAAAAATAAATGTAGATAGTGAAGGCAGTGTACCTTTATTAAAATCACGGTTGGTATCGTACGTACGAACACATCCGGAAGGATATATCGATAAACCAGCTGATGCTCCAGAATACAAAGAAGATTTAGATAGAACCGAAGAATTAGAAAAATTGGAAGCAGAATTACATCGACTGCGAAATGAAAAAAATAGACCAAGTACCTCATCCCCTACAACTGATACATTATCGCCAATAAAAAGGATGGCAGAGGAAAATCACCAAATTTTTAACACAGCAATTCATACCGGCGAAACGACAAATCCAACTACGAGAGTTCTCGATCAAATGAGAAAATGGAATTGTCATTTTGACGGAAAAGATTTATATGCATTTCTCGAACGTGTAAGAGAATTACAAAAGGCATATAGATATACAGACGAACAAATTTTACAAGGATATCCCGAGTTACTCCGAGGTGATGCACAATTGTGGCATCGAAACTATGCAGCAAGCATAAATACATTGGAGGAACTTGAAACGGAACTGCGGAATTTCTACTTATCACCAGGAGAATTAAGAAATCTCGATCTACAAATTAATAATAGAAAACAAGCAATAACAGAAACAATACGATCATTCGTAAACACTGTTATGACGCTTATGCGACGCCGAGGAGGATACGATGAAGCTAAACAAATAGAGACGATCTATTATAATATGCGAGCCGAATATCGTATACATGTCCCAAGAAGCGCAATTACTAAAACGGTACATATAATCCAGAAAATAGAAGAGTACCTGAAAAGTAAAGAGGAGTCCGAAATCGAGGCAAAATTAAATGCCAACTCACCCAGTAAATTTATACACCCAAACAAAACAAATGTAAATAAATCGAACGCGACAGCAAAATGTAATATATCAGTTATATACGATAGAACGCTATGCTGTTGGAAATGCAAGGAACGGGGACATGACCGATTTAAATACACAAACGCGAGAAAACTATTCTGTTCATACTGCGGTAAGGACGGAATATTTACTCGTGACTGCAGTTGCCATGCACAGGGAAATGCAAAAAGGGCCGGCCCTGTAATGCAGCAGGCCCGGCCCGAAAACAAAACTACGAACTAGACAATAGATTATTCACCGAAGTAATGATAGGTGACTATAAAATAAATGCACTTATCGATACGGGATCCGTCAGCTCGTACGTAAGTAAATAAATCGCCGAAGTCTGTTTACGTTATGGCTTTCAAAATAAGGAAAGTAATAGAATAGCTGTATTAGCCGACGGCTCCGAAACGAAATTAGGTGATTTAATTTCGGGGCATATATATACAAAAGGATTACGGCTTTTTCAAAATTTCCTGGTATTGAACACGTTAAATCAACCAATGATTCTCGGAATGGATGCACTAAGAAAATTAAATACGGAAATTCGAATAAATAATCGAATTATTTTTCATATAAAAAATGCATCAACCGAACATATTTGTAAAATAGAAGACAGTGGTTTAACATACTTAAAGCCACACGAAAAAATAATAATGGACAAATTTATTGCTGAAGAAAAACAAAAATTAGAAAATACAAAAGGGCCAACACCATTGTTGCAACACAAAATTATATTGGAAGAAACTACTCCAATTAAACAAAAATATCGACCAAAGAATCCGATTATGCAAAATATCATAAATTCGGAAGTCGATAAAATGCTGCAAGAAGGTGTAATCCAACCGTCTAGCAGTCCATGGAGCTCGCCTATCGTGATGGTAAAAAAGAAAAATGGCGAGGATCGTTTTTGCGTAGACTTTCGAAAAATTAATAAAGTCACGAAAAAAGATGCATACCCATTACCGCAAATCAACGCCATTTTAGATAAATTAACCGAAGCCAGATATCTATCCACCATTGATTTGAAAAGTGGCTACTGGCAGGTAGCACTTACACCAGAAAGTCGACCGATTATCGCATTTACCGTCCCTGGCAAGGGATTATTTGAATTCACCGTCATGCCTTTTGGCTTACACTCCGCACCTGCAACATTCCAGCGATTATTGGATCAGGTGATTACCGCCGAAATGGCCCCAAATGTTTTTGCATACCTGGATGACATTGTCATCATTTCAAAAACCTTTGAAGACCATTTAAAAATACTAAAAGAAGTGTTGCAACGTCTAAGAAACGCAAAGCTAAAACCGAATTTCGAAAAATGCAATTTTGTCCGTCCACAACTTAAATATCTAGGTCACATTGTAGATAAAGATGGCCTGCACACCGATCCAGAAAAAACTGCAGCCGTCGCTAATTTATCTCCGCCTAGAAATTCAAAAGAAATTCAAAGATTTATGGGACTAATTTCATGGTACCGACGATTTCTAAAAGACATTTCCAATGTTGCTGCTCCTCTACATAAACTAATAAAGAAAAAAACGAAATGGGAATGGGGAGAAACGCAGCAAAAGGCATTTGATGAAATTAAAAGATTATTAACAAAGGCACCGATACTTGCTTGCCCAGACTGGGAAAAACCGTTCGTTCTCCAGACTGATGCAAGCACAGAAGGACTAGGAGCCGCCCTTACTCAACCATACGAAAAAGCGGAACGTATTATTGCTTATGCTAGTCGCACTCTCACGCCAGCAGAAAAAAATTATTCTGCAACTGAGCTTGAGTGTTTGGCCATTAAATGGGGCATCTGGAAATTCAGAGACTATCTAGAAGGATACCATTTTATTGTACTGACCGATCACCAGTCTTTAAAATGGTTAAATAAGATAGAAAACCCGTCAGGACGTTTAGCCAGATGGGTCCTCGAACTCAGTCAATACGATTTTGAAATCAAATATCGGCCAGGCAACGATAATCTGCTCGCCGATACACTGTCTCGACAGCCCGTAGAAATTTGTAATATAAACACACCCGAGGAAGACTGGTATATGAAATGTTTAACAACAGTCAAAGCCGACCCGGAAAATAATCCCGACTACTGTATAGAGAATAATAAACTATACAAACATATATTACATACACTCGATTTTAATGAAATAGACGAGTCGACCCAATGGAAAAAATGTGTTCCAAAAAGTGAACAAAATGACGTACTAGAAAAAATGCATAATGACCCGACTGCAGGACATCTGGGTGTTGCAAAAACACTTGCACGCCTAGCAAAATTATTTTATTGGCCAGGCATGCTCAGAATGGCCACTAAATATGTAAGAAATTGTAATATATGCCAACAATACAAAACATCACAGCAAGCACCTGCGGGAATGATGCACGCAACCCAAGTTAAACGACCTTGGGAAATAGTATCCGTCGATTTAGTCGGACCATTACCTCGTTCGACAAAATTAAATACTTGGCTCCTAGTCATGCAAGACAAAATGACAAAACGGATTGAACTACGACCACTGCGTAAAGCTACAGGAGAAGCTGTGGCAAATGCAGTTCGAGAACAAATAATTCTACGACACGGATGCCCTAACACGATAATATCGGATAATGGGCGACAGTTTATAAGTAAGAATTTTTTAACGTTATTAAAACAATCAAAAATCATACACCGACGTTCACCTCCGTATACACCGCAGTGTAACCCTGTAGAACGGGCAAACCGAGTGATAAAAACGATGATTGCACAATATGTAGGCGAAAACCAGAGAACATGGGATCGATTCCTACCCGATATAGCGTTCGCATACAACACAGCTCATTGCGAATCTACCGGTTATACACCCGCCTATTTAAATTATGGCCGAGAATTATGCCCACCGGGAATAAAAGTGACAATGAACAAACACTCAACACAGGTCGATAGTAAAAACCGATTGAAACAAATACAGGAAGCTCTAGACCTCGCACGAATACAATTGGCGCGAAATTTTCAGAGACAGAAACACTACTACGACCTGAGACGCCGAATATGGACGCCTAGGATTGGAGAAAAAGTATTAAAAAGAACACACGAACTATCCAATAAACAGGCAGTATTCAACGCAAAACTAGCGCCTAAATACGAGGGACCATTTACTGTGATACGTAAAATTTCTCCTGTTATCTACAACTTAAAAGACCAAGAAGAAGGGGAAATCAAGAACATACATGTGAGCGATTTAAAACCAATAAACCAAGAATTAGATGAAATATCAGATGATTTTCCATTCTAAAAACGAATATAAACACGGTAAATCATCTAAAGACACACAGTCAACCATGGAACGCCATCCGGTCGAGTTGGAGTTATATCACCGATTCTTAGAATTAAGCGTGGCCATTGAGTGCTATGGGTGGCATACAAGGGCATTTATAAGTACAGCCTCGCTAATAACAATAATCTCACCGAGAGTCGGTGAAATATTACAACAAAGAGGTGCTTCCATCACCCATGGATTGCACGAAATCCAACAATATTATGTACCGACGTGTCCATCGATACATCAAAATGTGAGATAACCCTATACACTGCAAGTAACCTTCACATGTCACGGCCGTGAATTCAACAGCCACTTCGCAGTAGTGGACGAACAGACAGATGCAGAAATAGTATTTGGAATGGAAGCAATTACCCTCATAGGGTATAGAATACTATTCCACAGAAGATCACCAGCAGCACAACGTAGGAGGCAAGAAAGAAGACGAATTGTTCGTCAAGAAAGACGACGAATAAGATGGCGTCTACAGGATGAAGGATTAAATGACCCATCTGAATCGGACGCCACCAGTGAGACTGATTGAAGGTAAAATTTTTTTTTAGTAAACTTAATTTTTGGCCAAACTTAAAATATAAAATCACGAATTATAATTAAGATAAATGGAAGCGAAATCCGAATTATTATATTAAATTAGTGTAGAGAACGAAAATGTATCGCAATATAAATAAAAGGGACAGCTAGCGAGGACGATCGAAAGTCGCGTTTTGTTTATAAAAGTTAGTATAAATAAAGGAACTCGTCAAGCCTTCGACCGTAGTACCGAAATGATTACCGAGGAGACCTTCGACGAGATCGTCAAGTCAACACTCGCCGCAATGAACAATGTGACAGTAAGAAAACCAACAAGGCCACGGATAATTACATCCAAAAAGAAAAATCAAGTACCAAAAATAATACGGGACGAGATCCTAAGAGGTAACCGAAGAATAGTCCTCGAAGCACCCCGTCCATACTTACCAACCATGGAGATCATCGATCTAACCGAGGATGACGGGGAAGAATCAACAAACACCCCGGAGGTGATTGACATCTGCCCATCACCTTCGTCGACCTCGTCATCATCGACCTCGTCATCGTCATCCTCGTCGTCATCGTCGTCATCGTCGGCGTCATCCTCGTCGTCTTTATCGACAGAATCCTCGTCTACATCGGAGGATTCGGAGGAAGACAACGAGAGAAATAAAAATCGTCCAGCCACGCCAGAACTAAAAAAAGAAGATTTCAGGGGAGCGTATAAAAACAGTCGAAAGCGGCCATGGTCACCTGAAATAATTCCGATGGAATTAAGCAATGAAATTAAGGACGCCGAAGCACAAAAACGACCAACGACACCCGACTGTGATACGACGACACCCAGTAAACCGATGAACAAATTCCAACTTCCGGATGGGCAAGTCTTGCTATATACACAAGGATATGTACGCTACCGGGCGCGTATCGGAGATACCCGGTACCTACTCAGAATTATAAGAGAAACGGGACAGGTGCGACGAGCTACCGCCTTAAAAAACGTAAGTAAAAATAAATTAACTTATTACCGTGATAAGAGTTATTATAAATGTAAGATCATAATAAATAGGCACACATATACACGAAATGATTACTATAAATAAACAAACAAACACAACATAGAATAGAATAACTAGAATAAAATAATTTAACCAATAGAAACAGTATCACCGTATTTTTAAATAATAACCAATCAGATTTTTGTAACGTACTTTTTCCGTGTATAAAAGTACGCCAAATTTTGCAAAGAGCACGGTTCGTTTTCGGCACTCGTCGAGGAAGGATACCTCCCGAGTGACGAAGAGAACTGTCATCTACCGACCGATAATATTCTGTATTTTTTCCTAGATGAAAAAAGACTCTTTCTCGAGGCCAAAGGAAAAACCCCTTTACTCGTATGAAAAGAGTTAAAAATTACCGACTCAGAAGAACGGGCGCTCCCGACTTCTGATAAAGTAATTCTTTTTTCACATAGGAAATAATCCAGAAAGACCGCCGGGAGACAAAATTAAAACCGACCTAATTTAATTCGGGGAAAAGGCGCTCCTTTTCGTCAAATTAAATTACCAGACGGCTATTAATCACGAGGCGCACCTCGGATTAATGCCAGACCGACCGGCGACCGAAAATCTGCAAGTCATCATAACGTTGATCGACTAATATTATAAATATAAGAAGTAAATGCTGTAAATTAAATCAAAAGGAAAACGGAGTTTTACTAAGGAAAAAGAAATACTTATTCCTGAGTAAAATACCGAACTCTTATATATCACTAGCTAAGGCGCACCTTAGCGTGATATAAAAGAGAGAATAAAGATTTATTCAGATATTGCGAAAGAAACTCCGTGTAAACAGACGGACCGCTTCTATAAACCGTTTAAGTAAATAGCGTAAACAAAGCGAGCAAGCACTGGGTCAAGGCCGTCTGAATTCGTAGAAACTTAGATAATCCAATTCATAAGTAGACAGAAAATAAAATAAAATTGCCAGCGCTAATAATTAATTTATAAATCGTTATTCTTTTATGTTGCAGGGTATCTACACCGAGATGCCAATAAAGTAGAAGTTATTTCTTTTTTTTTTATCAATTTATTATTATTTTAATTATTTTTATTGTATAATTTATAGAAAAATATATATATTGTTATTTTTTTTAAACATAACGAGTATCAAATCATTCACCCGAAAACTTGTCCTGATACGTTCCTCCATCCGAATCACATATCCTGAAAACCTCAGAGAATTCCAATAAAAATAAAGCGGAAGGAGAAGGAACGTTATAAATATTGCTAGACATACTTTTTACGTCGTAAATAAACAGCTGACAAACATAGACTAATGGAGATATGGCGCTTAAATTCACACGAGCATCAAGAAAGGTTGTTCTAATATAGGAAAAAAAAACCAATTCAGTGTACGTGCGGAGTTTAAATGCATCAGTTCGGGTGAAATTTGATCATTTTATCATATGTATTATACTGAAATAATTTCCTTGGCACTTGGCCCTTGGAAATAATATGTTCAGCTCGTCCGAAGGAATTGAAGATGTACCATACTCCGATAGTCGACGTTAACTCTTGACACAATCTTGATATTCAAGCAACTTTGGCATATTTTTCTTGTTAAACCAGCTGTTCAACCGATTTAAAACTCTTAGTCCAAAAAATTGAATATTTTTAGCACAAATCAGAACTTGCTTGTTTCAGATCCAAAATGTCAGTAAGAATGGATTGAGGTAATACAAATAAAATTCGCTTAGAATGAACAATGTCTCTAATTATCAATCGATCGAGTTTAGAGCACAAGATCCTTGACCTGGTTGACGTGATGATCATAAATCTATATTTTTTGTCCATTTGAAACCACATTCTCCTTAACACCCGCGCCGTTTATTTAAAATCGTTGTACCACTTGTAAACATTCTTTGGTTACAGAGTTTGAACAAGGACTTTTCATAACATTCTCAACGACCCCGCAGTCGAAATTCGCGTTCAGAAATAAAATTTAATGCAACTGCTGTGTTCAATGAAATGAGATATAGTAAAAATCATGATAGTCACTTTTAACATCTCTTTAAACGAAGTGTCACTCAAGTAATTTAAATATTTTGACGTGAAATTCGGCACTGATATCACTACAGTACTACCAAAAAAAATTAACCAAAAAAATTAATTTTACTGAGCGAGAAAATCCGGGAAATTTAAATGGGAAATTCACATTTCAATTTAATCATAGTAGTAGATATATAATATTTCATATACTTATACAGGAATTTTTTACTGGGTATATAAATAAGTTTCCAGTATTAAAAGTTGGCGTCACCAGTGGATCCCAAACAGAAATGTTAGACTTCATGTGTTATATTTATAGATTATATCGTTTCTATCCATAAACATCGTTTATGGGACGTGCTGTTTCTGTTCCTTAATATGAAGAAAAGTTCAGCTGATGCCTATCATTTGCTTTCGGAAACTTATGAGTCGGAATGTATTGATGAATCGACATGCCGCGAGTGGTCAAACGGATCAAAAGTATTGATCTTGAAGCTAAAGAAACTGATCGCTTCGGAAATCTAAACATTTGGAAGATGAGGAATTAGACGCATTGTTGGATGCGGATCTATGTCTGATTCAAGAAGAACTTTCTGCATCATTGGTTGAGCAAGCAATAAACCATGTTTCTGAGCCTAAAGCATTGGAATTTATTCAAAAAGTTAGAAACTGGGTTGCTTGCGAATTGAATCCGAGGGATGTCGAACAGCGATTTTGCATATCTGAAATGTTGCTGCAGCGTTATAAAAGTAAATGTTTTTTGCATTGTATTTTCACTGGTGATGAAAACTGGATTTATTATGACAATGAAAAAGTCATATACAAAGCCCGGCAAGCGCGCCCAATCGACGGCGAAATGAAATATTCACGTAAATGAATTCATGCTCTGCATATGGTGCGATTTTTATGGGTTTCGTATACTATGCATGGGGTGTGATGTGTAAGGGATTCATATACTATGAATTACTTCCGAGTAAGCGATTATATTGAGTATAGTATAGTAAGTAATTAAGTAAGTAAGTATAGTAAGCGATCGAAGAACCAGTCTATTGAATGGAACTTGTTGGTTTCAAACGAGCAGTACAAGAAAAATGTCCAGAATATGAGAGCAGACATGAGTCCGTCATTTGGCTACATGTTGCAGCTTCAGTCAAAAACTATTTGGAGAATAGTGGATGGGAAATTCTGTATCATTCATCTCACAGTCCAACTTGGCACCAACTGACTATCACTTGTTTAGATCAATGCAAAACTCTGTTACAGAAATACGCTTCAGTTTAGTAGAGGAAATAAAAAATTGACTCGATATATTCTTGGCCTTGAAATACGAGATATTTTTTTAGTCCGACATTCATTAATTACAAGAAGGTTGGGAAAAAGTTGTTGCTTCCGGTGAAGGATCGTCTGAATAAAGGATATGTAATATTTAATGTAACATTTTCAACAAAAAAAAACGCTGAAAACTTACTTGTACAAAACTGACTATCTTTGAAAAGTTCGGCTAGAAAAACATAATGCTCACTCTGTCGTATTTATCCGAGTTTTAAAATATTCGTATCTATTAGATTATCGATATCTTTTCTAAATACCATGACCTACGTATGTAGGCAAGGAGATATTACAGTCTCTCGAATCACGAATGCTTTGTCGTGACTTACCATTGCTGTTATTCTTATATTATCCATCTAGCAAATATTTTTGATGCTAATTAACTATCTATTTAATATTTAATTTCATATTTATTCTTTAGCAATATTTATTTTCATTTAATTAATTATAACGTTGCAAATAATATATATAAAACAAACTTAATTAATCTTGTAATAATAATTATTATTTCCATTAATATGTGCATTGTCAATTTCATAAGAAAACAAGATTATTACTTTATCCATGTCGATCTGAGTGTCGGTCTGAACAATTAATATACATAACTCGTGTAAGCGCGATATAAAACTCGTATTAATTGCGCGTTCTCACTAAAATTTCATTCCAAGTTCAAAATGTAGAGCTGTGAGCACCTCTGTATTTATTTGAACTTTTCTTATTGGAATATTTATTTTAAAATATCTTCATGCGTTTACGCTATTAAAATTATGTTTGCTACGTGGAGAAAAGAAAAAGAAAACAGTAGAGAAGCATGCAATAATGAAATATTGTAATGTAGACAATCCCAAGAAAGTATTGCAATATAAACGGAATAAAACTGCCAATTTTTCTTAGTGACTTTAGTTATAGTATTTAGAAAAATATTGAATAAATAATTGCTCGAGATAATGCATGTAAGCAGGAAAGAATAAAAAGTATATCACAGGTGTTTATATTTGTACAATTACGAAAATCTATTATCCCTTCAGCTTTTATAAATATAATACAATTAAGAGAAACAAGATTGTCACTAACATGGCCTATCTAATTGTATTGTCGAAAAAGGTATGTCTCCCGTTCTATCGGCTAAGGAACCCGCAGCGACTCTTTTCTATTTAAAAAGAAAGAAAAAAGAGAGAGAAAGGCATCTACATAAACAGCCAAAAACTGTAACTTACTGTCGATGAAGTTATCTACCTATAACCGTTCTCTGTTTCCCGATCCATCGACCACTTCGCAATGCCTGGCTAGAAGAGAGCCACTCCTCTCATTCATGGAATGACCTCATTGGAGGCGGGTCTTATCGCTTCGACAGAAGTTTCGGTCATGCTTTCAGCAACTCTATAGTCTCGGACAATAATTAAACATACTCCAGCAAAGCGACTACTGCTTAATCAAGCGCTCAAGGCTCGGCTATGAAGAAGGGGGGGGGGGGTCAGGGATACATTATTATTCCACAGATGAAATCAGCTTAACGATATGTTTTTCAAGTGCTCGTTCTTTTAAACATAATGATTACATATTGTACAAGCACACTTAACACAGATTTATTTACTCTAGTTTTATATAAATCAGCAAACAAGTCCAGATTTGCGGCTTAAATTACGGTTAATATTTACTAAAGTCCAGTGATAATAATTTTAATATTAAGAACGATAAGAATACTAAGGATAATCATAATACTCAGCAATAACCAAGCATCAATCCTTTTTCATAATAAACAATCCTTTTTCTCTAATAATGAACCATAACTGGCATAATTAAAGCAACGGAGGCAATAGTTTAACCACATTATCACGACCTTTTTTATTTCTATCAGCATATACTTAAGATGGCGAAGTAACTGGAAATCTATGATTTAAAACTCAATTTTATACATTTCGAATCGCCGCTTTCTGAGCTTTAGCCCAGTTTTTTTATATTTATAATATTCTACTTTAGTAGAATATCGCATACAACTAAATGTTTTGACGCATAAATTTATTATAATACGATCGACCCGGAATTCAATTACACTTTTAAAGCTACGCGTTAATTACTAATTGCTAATTTCCTTCACAATACAGAATAGATAGACTTCTTCGATATGATGGCTCTGCATACACTAGATAGAGCTCTCCTTGTTGTCACAAATATGCACCAAGGCAAGATCCTATTGAACCTTCGCTCTCTCTTTTATTACCTTCAATACTCGAGAGTTTTCTTTCCAGTTTTCCTTCCTATAGATGACTTAAGCCGCCATCTCCTTTTTGTTTTTTATAATGAAAAATGTCTAAACATATATAATTTTAATATTGCGTATAAACTGAGATATGTAAGTATATATAAGTGCATTATTTTAAAAATTTTAGTTTAACTTAAAATTATATGTCTACGTTGATGTACAAATAATAGAAATATAGTGTGCAAAAGAAAATATCATAATGTATAGCCGCGTCAAAAGTTAGATTATGAAGCTGCCTTTGAGAATACAAGAAAGAGGTAGAGAGAAAGAAAGAGAGAGAGATAGAAACTGATTAATTGCTTGTGTGATCGCTTAATGATATTCAATAACTATATGATAACAAATAACAATAAAATATTTTTTCGAATGAAAGTTTTATACAAATTATTAGAAACTTCACATATAATATATAAGTATTAATAATAAGATTTAGCAGGTTAGTATTGATTATTTATTATTTATTATAATTTTATACCATCTGGTAATTATTAAATTGATTTTCTACTATCAAATTTAAGTTGTTTAATATGTGACGATCTAGCTACGTAGCTAATACACAGCTTAGATGAAAAATATTTGAATTTCGAATAATTACTCGAAATTCAAATAATCGGTCATTAATCGGAGGTAAACAACCGAGTGTGCGACTACGGTTGAGAAATAAAACTGTACACACCCGAAAACAGTTAGATTTGCTGAATCCGTAAACTAGAGCCAAGGGACAGCAGAGGACTCACGTGCGTTAAGAAAGAGAACCGCGAATGCTAGGCAGACAAAGAGAGAAAGATGTCCCGCAACGTGGAATGGGAAATTCAGTGAAGGCATTAGTCACAGCCTTCATGTGTCCTGTTTTATTTATATAATAAAAACATATGAGATTTAAACTATTATTTAAATTACTAGTGTCGAGGCGTACGTACAAATAATTATCGCTCAAGTTAAGTAAATAATTATGCGTATGCGAGCCTTTTAATTATTTTAATAAAAAAATATTATTTATCAGCCTTGATTTCGCCATAAAACTGCTTATCCTCTGAAAGTCATCCTGGCGCTATCGCAATAGTTATCGCGTATTAAAGTAGAGAAATTTTACAAATCTATTTAACAAAATTGAAAGTGTATCCAGTTTGAGATGTTATAAGCAACATTCACATCATGCTATATTGATTAGTAATAAGTATATTTGTATAGAAATGTAACGTGAACCAACCACTAATGCAGTCATTAAATGACTTATTCAAAACGTAAATATCTCCTTGCTCAAATATCCCCATGCTAAAAGGCAATATAAAGGCAATGAGTTTTATATTTAGGTGTATATAGAGGGGTATACATAAATAACTCTTCTTTAATAGGTCTAATATCACTATATATGATGTAATATGAGGCTAGATATAGTAGAATACATGTTCTAAGTATTATGTAAAGAAGGCAATTACCAATAAATTTCCTCCAGCTTTCGACTTTCAGTTATTAAATTCATGCGATGGAAAGAAATCTACTCACATTTGTTAAGTTCATGTATATATTTTCTACACGTACGAGTGACATTTCAAGTTTCTGATTGAAGCGAGTGCCCACCACACAGGTACTCGGTTTTAATGACTTAGATAATTCGATTACTGTCACTCGCTATAGGTGTGTTGTCTTATAGAGAGCTACTGATTAATAAGGGAAACCGAAACCGAGAAATCTTATTCATTACCTCTCATTCGCAATTGGAAACATAATTTTACAGAATGAACAAGATTATATTTCTTACGAAACCGAATGAATGATTATAGTAGTCTTGATATTTCTTACAAGTTTTCGAACTGACCTTATTTTTTGTCTCAGATTTTTAATTGTGAAGTTAAAATAGAGTCTACGTGAATTGAAATAAATGTGTAAGAACTTATTGTAAGAGAGATTATCGGTTATGTTAGGAAGCGATTGAGAAGAGAAAGGGTAACTTAGTCAACCAAAGAGAAATAATTTTTGAGGTATGGAAAATGAAGGAGATTGAACCAATATAAATAGGCTTTTGCTTCCTCTGTTACTTTGGAATTGTTTTAAATATCGAAAGAGCAAGCTGCTTTTTGTCATCTTCCTTCAGCTTGTATCATTTTTAAGCTCGAAAAATGAAGCTATAATTTGGCTATAGTTGGCTTACCAACAGCAGGAGCATCAATAACAGGTTGCCACCGCTGCCGCAGAAGGTGTCAAGAAAATCAATAGATAAATTAAAAAATCTATTTGAATGCTCTGTCAGATTGAAGCATAAAAACAGGCTAGCCACTTACATACACAAATTGGAGGGAATGGTGACCTGCGTAAAGTACACTAGAATAGAAGAAAGATTGTTTTCAAATGTAAGTTGTTTATTATTAATTTAATTAATTAAAATTTTTAAATATTTTTTTATTTTTATGCATCAGATTTATTTATTTATGTGTTCTATTTAGTTATTACTTTTATCTATTATTTTTATTTATTTTTTTTTTATTTCGTTAGTTCATTTACTTATTCCACTTATTTAGTTAATTTAGTAATTTATTCATTTATTTATTTATATGTTTTATTTATTCATTTATTTACATATTACATTTATTTTTTATATTTCTTTTCTTATTTTGTTATTTTATTTAAAATTTAAAATTAAGCAAAGTAAAGTCTCTTCTGCATTTCCTAAAAATTACATGACAACCATTTATGGGAAAAATTCTGTATTACTTCATAAAATATACATTTTTACACTATAATTTTTCGATTGACGAAGTTGTAACGATCCGTTTTCTATCTTTTTCTTGCAGTTTTATATTTAGATAATTGTAGGGTTCTTATGAAGATAGAAGATGGTGTCGGGATGAGTGAATGGATAAGGTTAATTACAACTGAGCTATCCGATATCTTGGTTTCTTACTATTTCCGCGGCTACCCGAATCACCTAAGCAAAAAGAAAATTCCATAAATCCACGACCGCAGTGCTGGGAGACGCATAAAATATACAAAAATAAAAGTGTATGTCGTGCCGCTTCGGTATCCTGTGATACAAAAACATAATAGAACTTATAGGTTAACAAATGCTTATGCAGCTGTTTTTCTGCATGACTCGAGACATGCTTTGGCCCCTGTTGGATTACGCATCATATTTATCTAATATAATATCACTTATATAAAAGTCTTTTTCACTTATTAGTTCTTAGTGATCGTACGGCGCTTGTCGACATCATCTTCTTATTCTGCCGGACCTTATTTGAGAGTTCAGGTTTGGCTTCAGGGTCCAGATAGCTAAGGGTGGATATATGGCTGCCTTGTCATATGATAGTTTGTTTCCGTCCTTGAATCTCACAAAACGTCGGTGATATGCTTGTTGTCTTCTTTTTCTTAGGAACTGTTGATGTCGCCCGCTCCTGCAGGTCTGGGTATTGTCGCTTCTGTAATCAGCTAACATGTTTAAGTGCTGACGGAATGGAGCTCAAGCGGGGTACACAGATATCTGAGAGAATCGCGAGCGCGCAAGGATCTCCCCAATCCCCTGCTCCATTCTCGAGTGATTTCTGGCGTCATTGTTGCACTCAAGGAATCTATGTTCCGTCGTAGACCGTCGCGAGAACGGAACGCGCCGCCGTGATTTCAGTCTGCTATGGCCCCGTCATCATGCTCGTTTTCTAACGCAGCTTACCGGCGCTGGACATTGGTTCCTATCTTACCCTGTATCTTCTCCTACTTTATCATAGCGAGAAGCTCTCCGAACCTATTCTAACTATTCTAATCTAACGCTATTATATTCTTAACTTAATCTAATCGGATTATATGCTAACGAAACTATTCTAACTATTCTAGCCTATGTTGTTAACTTACTCTAACGGAATTATATGCTAACGACACTATTCTAATTATTCTAGCCTAACACTGTTATGTTCTTAACTTAATCCAACGAAAATATATACTAACAGAACTAGAGGCTAATGGAACTATGTATACTACCGGAACTATTGTAAGCTAACAAAACTAATCTAATGCTAACGAAACTAATCTACCTATACTACATAATGAAATTAGCACTAACGGAAGTAGCCTACTGCAACACCTTTTTGTCCCCAATGTATATATTGATTCCCCCACATACACACACACACACACATATATATATATATATATATATATATATATATATATATATATATATATTAATACTTGGAGTTACCGCCTGCCCTTCCCCACTTACCCCTTGCGCAGATCCTAAGAATGCTACTGCTGCTTGTATCCATCCCCGGACGACCACACAGGTAGAAAAAGTAGACATTCTGCTATTGGGGGCAGCGTTTGTAGTGGTGCCCCGGCTGCTGGCAATTCCAGCACTTTCGGCTATCGGCTGGAGATGCAGCGGCTGTTCCTCTTGTAAACTGCTGGCGGTCTATATGAGGAAAATATGCCGAAGGCTGCGGCTGTTGGGGTTGACGATAGGTGACTGGTGGCAGTATGTTTTATTCCCCTAAAGCGGCGATGGGTGCCGTCTCTGCCCGTAGCACCTGCATAGCCCCGGCTGCAACTGTAAGGGTTTCCGCTCGGTGGTTTATCGTTGTTGGCGATCCTATCCTTGTTACTGTGCATCTTAGCGGCCACGAGTTGGCTGTCCCTTGTGGCACTCGGTTCATAAAGCCATGTAGTAGGTCGGGGATTATGCCCGGTATTGATGCCGAGCACGGCCAATTAGCCCACATCTGGACGGGTGCTCCGACGTCTTCCTTTTCCTGCGTCGGCTGCGATTTTTATGGGGATAGGTAAAATTAATTATGTAAAATTAATTAATCACGGGAACGCATCTTTGGGTCGTTACTCTCCGCTGAGGAATAACATCGGTACTCGTTACTATGATTAGCAGAACTACAATGATATCTGCGGCTACCGTTGTCCACGGTCCTTCTATATTTCGGTGTCCCATAAGTCCCATAGGAACTTGCTGCGAGGGCTTGTGGAGTTGGTACATACCTTGTACCTTACACTAGGTACATACCTTGACTTATTGAGTAACTTCCTTCCTCATGCCAGGCCAATAATAATGCTGTCGCACTCGGTGGAGAGTTTTCTCTATTCCCAGGTATCCGACAGTGGCCTCATTGTGGCATACGAAAAGGACTCGTTCTCGATTATGCCTCGATACAACCAGTTTACACTTATCCGAATCAGGACATAGCGGATTGGTAATGCGGTCGGGGCACTGTCTGCATAATTTCCCGTTCTCCACATTCCTATCGGGGAAACGTTCAGGACTATTGCTGATGTCCTGCATCTTCCGTCGATTCCAGTTTGTTTTTACTACTTGCCCTATGACGGCTAACGCTGATTCCTCGAGTGGAATACGGGGGAGTGCGTCTGGCACCTTGTGCAGTGCGCCTTTTCGGCGCACGATCTCGATGTTGTAGACCTGGAGAGAGGTGGTCCACCGGGCGAGACGGCAGCTAGGGTCTTTAAGGTTATGAAGCCAATTAAGGCTGCTATGGTCCGTGATCACTTAAATTTTCCCCCTACTTTCTCCACGACTGGCATACGCGATCAGGTGTTCCTCACCCTCTATTTCCTGACACGGTACCTAGTACGTGCTGGCTCGCGTATGTGTGAAGGATGAATGGTTTATTTTGTGTTGGCCTGGCCAGCACCGGGACTTGCGTAAGCTTAATACGGAGGGTTTCGAACATCTCCTGTTGCTACGGACCATAATTCCATTTTCTGTCCCTCTTCAACAGCGCCGTCAGACGCAGCTTTATCTCTGCCAGATTGGGAATAAATCTCCCGTGCCATCCCAGCATACCAAGAAATGAACGTAGCTGCTTCAAGTTGCTTGGCGGGGCATACTCCAATACTTGCGCGACCTTGTCTGGGTCCGTTCTGAGGCCCAACTGATCTACTTTGTATTCAAGGTACTTAACTTGGGGACAGCAGAATTCCGATTTTTCTCGGTTGACCTGCAACCAGTGATAATTTAGTTTCTGGAGCTCACGGTGTAACAGGTCCAGGTGTTTCTTAAAGATGTTCGTGGCCACGATGATATCATCCATGTATACGAACACATTGGGATGCCACTCTGGCCCGAAGATCATATCCATGGTTCGCCGGAAACTAGCTGGCGCATTGGTCAAACCGTACGGCAGTCGGCCGTACTGAAAAAGGCTCTTCTGAGAGACCGCGAAGGCCGTCACCTCTTGACTCTCTGCTGCCAATAGTATCTGGTGATATGCCTGCGACAGATCAATCTTGGAGAGGTACCGCGTGTCTGCAAGATTGTCCATTAGAGTATCCATGTGGGGAAGGATGTAGGCGTCCTTCCTTGTGATACCATTGACCGCGCGGGAATCGATACAAAACCGTATCTTGCCCCCGGCCTTTGGTACTATAACAGGGCAGCTGCTCCAGGCGCTCTCAGAGGATTCGATAATTCCCTCGCGAAGAAGCCTGCGTGTGCCTTGTTTAGTAGAGGTGGCGGCATCCTTCGCAGTCTGTATTTGATAGGCCAGTATGTCAATAATGTGAGTGGTCAAATCTGCCTCCGTCAGAGTCGCTTCCTCCCTCAACATTACGTCGAGTAGCTTTATAAGTCTTTGGCGTTGGTGGGCTGTCACCTCCTATCGCGGTCACAGCTGATAGGACAGCTACTACCACCCCTTTATTTTCCATGAATGGCCTTTGAACGTTACGAGCCGTTGTCCATGTGTTCTTGCCGAAGTCGATCTTAAATTTGGCCTTCATTAAAACATCCATACCGAGCAAGGCGTCGTAATGCAATTTAGTGTATATTTGGAATGGGACGCTAATCCTTATTCCATCTATGCACATTTTCAGTTGTATCTCCGCTTCATTCTGGCACAGTTGCCCATTTGGCATAAGTATAGGTGGCACTGAGCTTCCAATACCTTTTAACCAATTCCGCGGGGACGGCTCCTAAATACGATTTGCGCGCACCGGGATCAATGACAGCGGGAAATTGCTGGCCTTCTATCTCTATTTGGAGGAAATACCTATTCTGCCCGTCTCCCATCGGCGCCATTGGTTCCAGGCAGTGTGGTTTTGGGTCAATTAGAGCATGGTAATTTAGTGCCTGAGAGGTCCTCTTCGCTTCGCGAGGGCCTCCCATCGCCCGTTTCAAGACTCTCTTGAGCGCTGTTGTGCGTAGTTGGGGTAGTTCAGAGCGGTACATGCCGGATGTCCGCAGCGGAAATAGGCCATCTGTGTCGGCGCAGACGCCTGCTGTCCAACTGTAGTTGATCTTCTTGAGCTTTGGAAAGCTTTTTGGCCGCCTTCCCTTGGCGCATTGTCTCTTTTTAAGGGCATTCCTGATCTCGTTCTCCGCTCCCTCTGTATATCCCTATTGTGCTCTGGAGTTTGCCTCTCTCGATACGCCGAACCAACATGATCCCTTCTGTCTGTCGATCGTTTCAAGAGATTCGACTGCTTTTTGTCTTTATTACCCTGGTGTTCGACAGCCGCCATATCCTCCATATCTGAATGTTCCTCATCTATCGCCCAGATTTTTACGCGCGAAAAAGAGACATTTGGCTGGAATGCCAGCCTCGCTGAAGGTGGATGTTTCTACTTCCGCATCAGCTCTCGCTTCAGCTCGACTTACTGACCCAGTTTCTGTAGTTGCCCGTAACAATGAAACTGATAGCGATTGATCTTGCTCATAAATTCTACATGTAAATTCCTATAGATATCGTCCAATTGGTCTGATTCCAGCATAGGTGGGCCGAATTTATCAGCAATAGCCCTCATAGATGAGAGGTATGTTGAAATCGGCACTTTAGGCCCTTGCGTCCTGTTTCTGAACTCGTCTGCTAATCTCATCTTGTAGTCCAACGGACGGTATTGCAGGTGTAGCGCCTCATTCATTTCCGCGACAGATGTCCATTGGTTACTGTTCGGCCTTGCCCAAATAAGTGCATCATCAGCAAAAATATCGGGACCATCTGCAGGATGTCATGGTCTCTCAGTCTTAAACTTGATTGGCATTCTTTTACGCGTTGGATGAATTCATGAACATCCTCCTTCGGTCCACCAATAAATGCAATCTTGAACTTGGTCAACAAGCCGGAGGTTCGGCTTTTCGGTAACAGACGTAATTCTCTTTCGGGCGACGCGGGTCGTCTATTTATTACTAGCTCGTCGCGAGGATCACTACCTGGCCTAAGCGCACCGGTGGCGCCGTGTATGGGGTAATATCTATACATGAGCGGCATGGGCGGCATCCCATGAGGTTCCGGCCAATGTTGTTGCATATACGAATTAAAACACGGAATGTTGCAATTAAAACCGGGATTAATATTACGTGAGGTATTATAATTACTTTCGGGACTGCAATTAGGGGCGTTATTACAATTAGGTTCAGGATTAATATTACGGGCGGTATTATAATTAATTTCGGAACTAATTTAAAAAAATAATTATGTGCGGTATTAGAACTAGGGTTGATTTCTTGAATCTGGCTCAAGTCTTCTCGTTGTTCCATTATCCCAGGGTCTCCTCGACTCCTGGAGGCTGTGGGAGTGGTCATCGCTTCCTCCGTGTTTGGACGAAAAGCGGTATTTAGCATTTTCCTTAGCTGTGCCAGCATTAACTCTTCTATCGAGTCTTTAGACATTTTAGGTACTGCTCCAGCAGGAGCGGGATTATCCGCTTCTTCCTTTTCCATTAAACTTGGCTGCTGAGTCATCGGTGCGTTAACGTCACCTCGATGCGTTACCGTGACAGCGCCAGCTTGCTGCCCTGCCTCCCACAACACATTGAAGGTCTACCTTTGCGAGGGACTTGCTGGTCCAGTATACACGGGCGGAGTTCCTTGCGTCTCCCTTGATACTGTGCTCCCTATTCATTCCCAGTGAGCAGCTTCTTCACCGAGCTATTCTCTTAGACCAATTAGACCAAATCTCATCAATCTATCTCTCAAATCTGCTGGAGATCCATCAGAACGAATTTTTACCCAATCGGCTTCTGCTCGTAAGGTACTTAAGTTCATAAATTGATATTTTTCTGGGAGACTAGCTTCTATCTCCTCGGAGGACCTGGGTTCGTCCCACGACTCCTGGTTTTCCATGTTGTATGCCATGGCATCAATTCGTTATTTTATCATCGTAAATTTTGATCATTTGAATTCTTGCTATCCTTATCTTCAATTTAATATTTTATTTTATTACAATGTCTATTATGTTAAGATTGTCAATTTCCTTATCTAGTGATGCTCATTTTAAGTGGAATAGCTCATATCCTTCTAATTTATCAAGAATAAGTATCTGCAAAATTTTCAGAAATAAACAGAGGTCCTACTTCTTATTAAGTTTTTAATAATGCATTATTTATTAACTTTATTGGTTGATTAGTTAATTAACTAGTTAATTGACATCTTCCCTTCCGGATTCTGAACCAATTAGCTTATTTTAATAATTTCCCTAACTTATTTAGTTTAAGTTAATTTAGTAATAGTTAGTTTATTATTAATTGTGTTAATCAATTTTTCTTATTTAATTGATTATTACTCAATGGTGATATTTACTTAATATATTTTAATAATTATTTTATTCATTAATTCAATAATTATTATTTTATTATTTGTTTATCATCTATTAATATGCTTATTAATCAATACGTATTATTATTGAATTATTCGCCAATTGATTAATTTCTTGGACAACTCCCTTTGAATTACCTATTTAATTATTAAAATTATTTTCGTAATAATTTACGAAATAATTTGATTTAATTTGATTTATTTTAATTATTAATAAATATTAATTATTTTTAATGTAACAATTATTCTTAAGCCTTGAACTATAATTAATTAGTTCAATAACTTTTGTCAACTCTTGGTAACTCCAATTATTTAATTTAATAATTGAATGCCGTCCTATAATTTTTATCAATAATTTCTAATAGTCGAATTTTTATTATTTAATATTTAACTGTTAACTAACCTTACTTAATTTAATTTTACTTAAATTGTTAATTAATATTGGTTATTTAATATCATTTGTTAGGTTATTATTTAATTCGATATAATTACATTTTTTTATAACTTATTAAACGTAATTTAATTTGATTTACTTGAATCCTGTAGATAAAGTATTGTTTATTAGTAATTTAATTTATTACTAATTTATTAATTTAATTCTAATAGTTAAACACTATTTTAGTTAATTATTTACGCTTATTACTTAATTCTAATTATTTTAAATTTTTATTATTTTAACTACTTAATTTTTTATTATTTAATTACTTAATCCTTTTATGATTTAATTTAATGAATTTGTTATTATTTAATAAATGAATCCTTTTATTATTTTATTTAATTAATTCTTATTAGCTATTGTGACGTCTGAGCATATTCACCCTCTCGAGCACATTAACTTTATTCGAAGTGCACACGTATATCTTTCTATACATACGCCTGTACACCATCGAATGTACCTCGACTAGTTTTGAGCCTGGAGTTTCCTCCACTAGCTCGGAATTATTAAGCAATTGAGAAAAAGGAAAAAGAAAATGTAGTTATTCTTGGTTTATTTTGAAATGATTCCTATGCTTATTTATATAGACAGCAGTCCAAGGCTCTGCTTGGATACGAATTCCCTTTCTTTTTTAAAGGAAAGACGTATCCGCCTCGGCCTGCCAGCCTAATTCCCTATTAGAGAGAGAATATGTGTATGTATAATAATAAAAATTAAAAAAAAAAGAGAGGGGCATGTACAATCCTACCATATAGGAGGATCAGCCACTTCCCCGGATTGTGGAGAATGAGACAGAGGAGAGAAGAAGAAACAAATATAGTAATTAATTTATAAATAATTTTTATTACTTACTTGGAGAGAGAGAGAGAGAGAGAGAGAGAGATGGCTGATGATGTTCCTTGACTTGATCTAGACTGACACTGACTGATACTGCTTACTGGACTGAGACTGAATGAATATATTTTTGTGGAAAAATCGGGGCTTTATATACCCGATTTTTCCATAATCATCCGCAATCTCTCACTCTGCTCCACGTTTTATAGCTTATCTTATGCGATTATTTATTTTTCTTAAATCTAGCTTTAATTTTAACGTAATTTTCTATTTCGTTATACATATTTCGTTACCTAACAGACCTTCATCGGAAAAACATCCGCTTCTGACGTATGAGCTTGTGCAAGTCAACGCCTTATTTCGGCAGGTATTACGAAGTTGTTTTCCTCGCCCAAATAAGTTGATGACATGCTGCATGAATATTAGTCAATTTTTTGGTTTCGATTTTTTCTTTATTCTAAAAACTTTACATATATATATATATATATATATATATATATATATATATATATATATGTATATATATATATATATATATATATATATGTATATATATATATATATATATATATATATATATGTATATATATATATATATATTTGTATAGATTATACATCATATCATATCATATCATATCATATCATAACATACTAATTTATAAAGACAAAGCGTATTTTTGTTTGTACGCGATAACCGAAAAAACTACTAAACAGATTGTTCTGAAATTTGACATATAGCTTCTATATTATCTTGCGAAGGACATAGGCTATGTTTTTTCTTGGAAATCATTTTACTTTTAACAATAAAGTAAGTTAACAGTTTTAGTGGTCAGTTTCCCCAGCGGGCACTAGGTGGAGTCTTGAATCACGAACATCAACTCAATGTAGTCGGCTTAAAGTATTAATACCAGGCCAGCTCAAGTGAATGTTCATATCCAACTTTGGGATTCGTATCCCAAAGAAGGTGTGACGTTAGTCGGTATTACCTTTTTTGTTCTTCAGGTTAATCTGACACTACTCTCACTCCTTATAGATATCTTATATATATATATATATATATATATATATATATATATATATATATATATATATATATATATATATATATAGTATAAAATGGTCGGCAAAATATTAATTTTTTGAAGTGGACGCTACATTGAAGCAGCTTTTTATTGTAACATTGAGCTAATAATTATAAAAAAATATTATTAATTTTAGTAAGCAAGTAAAAAGTAAAAATATATTACAGATATAAACATTAAAAGTATATATATTTGTACACACGTATATATATTATATATATATATATATAAACATAATATATAATACACATAAAAAAAAAAATATATATATATATAAAGAAAAATATATAATATAAAAATATATATAAGTATTTATAAGTAAATACATATAATGCATACAAACATATATATATATATATATATAACAAATAATAAAAAATAATAACAAATAATAACAGAAACAAATACTTCAAAAAAAGGAGAGAGAAAATTTGAACAAGGAACAAGCCGAAAATAAACAATTAAAAAATACGATATAACAAATATATTCCCTGCTCGTAGAAGAGCAGGACGAATTCACAAAATCAGAAAGAAGAGAACAACAAATTATAACCTTGCGAAAGGAAAAGCAAAGAGATGAGAGAAACTTACAAAAAATTATTGCTACAATTATAAAGGCTATAATAAGCCTACACAAATCACCTAGAAGGGAGGATACTGAAACTATAGAAAGCTTAGAAAAGGCGTTCGAACAACTTTCCTTAACGGAATAAACACCACAACTAGAAGTGGCATTAAATAATCAAAAAATTAATAAAACTTTTTAATGATACAAAAAATGGTGAAAGAATATAAAAAATGAATATAACAAATCGCCATGAAGTCTAAATCGGGTTGCTACGAATGAACCAAATGAATTAACATTAACAAACTAATAACCCAACCTCACCATTCGAAAGGATTTAAAAAAAAAAAACACAAAGTAAAAATTAATACGGCCAAGCACCAAAGCCTCTGAGCTACAAACGATAGCCATGCGCAACTTCAGTAAACTGCCTCTCGGTCGAAAATTATTCACTGAATCATTACAAAAATTTATGAAACGATATTACTAATCAATATATATCTTGTAACGCACAATTTACAAACAAATATATATTAAAATAAAATTATTAAACAGGTGAAGGTTGAGGAAACAATTAAAAATAATTTAAATAAATCAATTAGAAAAATAGAGAGAGAAAATCTAATTAATTACGAACGAAAATAAAATATGGAAACAAACGGTAGTCATACGCAACTGCCTCACAACCATATAAATAAAAAGGAGATACATTTATACACATATACATTAAAAATCGAATGAATACACGTAGTAAAACTCGATCAGGGAAGGAGTTAGAAATCCCATTAAAAAACCAATCTGAGAATCAACCAAGGGAGGACGAATTCAGAACTCCTCCGAAAGACTTAAAAGAGCTTAAATTTACGCCATTAGGCACATCAACGCTTCGAGAACAATCGAGTTTCGAATAAAATATAGAAGACGTTAGTCCCATACACACAGGTTCATCTACCCTTAAAGCTTATCGTTCTCCGGTGACTCTATAGACCTCGCCGAAAAAAAGACGGTTAGACCACACTTATCGCGCCTGATAAGTGATTGCTTAATAGCTGAACACCTACCAAGTACTAAAATGGTGAACGATCAATCAACAACCATATCTTTGAAAGAAGCACTAAAATTTGTTCCTGAATTTCACGGGAAAAATATTCCCGTTAGCCATTTCTTAGAATACTGTACAGAAGCTAGGGAACTGATAAGCAATAATCTCGATGAAAGCTTCACGAAATTACTTAAGAGAAAACTCTTCGGTGAAGCAAGAGAAATAATATCTGGGTACGCATTCGCCACAATTGAAGAATTTAAAGAACATTTAATGGACTTTTACGCCAAATCAAAAAAACCTGCACCAACTTCTCGGCGGACTGAGTAGTCAATACCAGGGTGAACATGAATCAGTTATAAGATACGCGAATAGAATGAGAGACATCGGCTCTCAAATTTATGAAATAAATCGACACATAACCAAAGCACCAAATACAGCCGCCTTCAAGCGCAGCATCGAAAAGGCAATCATAGAATGTTTTCGACTAGGATTAAAGCCCGAAATCAAAACCAGATTGAAAGAGAGAAAAACAAGAGGCAGGAAACAGTTACGAAATGATCGCGAGCCAGGGTCGGAACCCAAGCCAGAACCAGTACTAACTACTATCGACGAGACGAAAGAAAAACAAACGTTTTTTTCTGCAAAACCATAAAAATAAATTCTCGACTCACGCGATTTTTCCAGAATCAGACAAAACAATAAAAGTAAATTTCTTATTTTCATAATTTCCAGACATCGAATTTCGCATAAAAATTCTAACACGTATTAATGTAAGTAGAGTAAGTTGCGATACAAAAAATCATTTGAACTCCACGCATCTTCGAACGAGGTTTTCCTATGGAGATTTTTTCTCACTGGGTTTTGTTTGCTTAGGTTTTCCCTCGTTCACAGACACACTGCTGTGGGCAAATGCGAAGATCGAAAGGGGAGAAAAAAAAAATTTTTTGTCATATGTACACTACTTAACGCCGCATTACCTTAATAGAGGCGAACGATTCTTTTCATAATTCTAACAACCGTCTTACGCAAGGGGTGTAACATCGAGCTAATAATTATAATAAAATATTATTAATTTTAGTAATCAAGTAAAAATATATTACAGATATAAACATTAAAAGTATATATATTTGTACACACGTATATATATATAATATATATATATATATATATATATATATATATATATATATATATATATATAAACATAATATTTAATAATACACATAAAAATATATATATATATATATATATATATATATATATAAAGTTTTAGAATAAAGATAAAATCGAAACCGAAAGATTGACTAAAATTCATTCAGCATGTCATCATCTTATCTGGGCGAGGAAAACAACTTCGTAATCCCTGCCCAAATAAGGCGTTGACTTGCGCAAACTCATACGTCAGAAGCGTATGTTTTTCCGATGAAGGTCTGTTAGGTAACGAAATATGTATAACGAAATATAAAATTACGTTAAAATTAAAGCTAGATTTAAGAAAAATAAATAAAAGCATAATATAAGCTGTAAAAACGAGGAGCAGAGAGAGGGATTGCGGATGATTATGGAAACATCGGGTATATAAAGCCCCGATTTTTCCACAAAAAGGCATTCAGTCTCCGTTCAGTAGAAGCCACACGCATTCAGTCTCACTCCAGTAAGCAGTATCAGTCAGTGTCAGTCTAGATCAAGTCAAGGAACGTCATCAGCCATCTCTATATCTCTCTTATATCCAAGTAAGTAATAAAAATCATTTACAAATTAATTACTATATTTGTTTCTTCTTCTCTCCTCTGTATCACATCTTCCATCATCCGGGGAGGTGATTGGTCGTCCTACATGGTAGGACTATACGTGCCCCTCTCTTTTTTTTCCATACACACATACATTCTCTCTCTCTCTCTCTCTGATAGGGAACTAGGCTGGTAGGCCGACGCAGATAGGTCTATCCTTTAAAAACGAAGGGAATTCGTATCTAAATAGAGCCTTGGACTTCAGTCTATATAAATTACCGTAGGCATCATTCTTCATTAAACCTTCATTTTATTTATTCATTTTATTATTCCTTAAATAAATCTTTATTTCTCTTCAATTGCTTAATAATCCCGAGCTAGTGGAGAAAACTCCAGGCTCGAAACTAGCCAAGGTACATTCGAAAGCACACGGGCGTATATATAAGAAGATATACGTGTGCACTTCGAATAAAGTTAGTGTGCTCGAAAGGGTGAATATGCCCAGACGTCACATTATACAGAAGCGACGATACGTAAATTACGGTCAATTATTTATAGAAATATAGATTTCTATATATAAGAGTACTTTTTACTTAGATATTATTGAATTGTTTATGAAATCGGTTAAATTATTATCTCGGGCGAATCCGAGACGGGGGATGCTAGCATTTATTTATAAATACTTATATATATTATTATATTATATATTTTTCTTTATATACATATATATATATATATATATATATATATATATATGTATATATGTATATATATATATATATATATATTTATGTGTATTATTATATATTATGTATATATATATATATATATATATATATATATATATATATATTATATATACGTGTGTACAAATATATATACTTTTAATGTTTATATCTGTAATATAATTTTTCTTGATTAATACAATTAATAATATTTTATTATAATTATTAACTCGATGTTACACTATACGTGAATTCAGTGGATGTTCATGCAACCATCCCTACTCTGTGATTGCTGTAGGACAATTTTTATTTTATGGTTAACTCTTTCTTTTCAAATGAAACAAGATCCAAAGTAGAAAATATAAGATAGTAATAGCAGTAACACTCCAACAACGCTTTTTGGTGTCGTTATAAAATACGTGAAATATTGTTTAAAAAAAATTTCTTGCCTGTGTAATATTATTATTATTTCATTATCATTATATCTCAGTAGTTTGTAATTTTGATAATTGAGGAGCTTACTTGTAATTCACTATACATACCAATAAATTCAGTGTTGTGTTAATCAAGTAAGTATTATGATACTCAGTCTACCTTTGTTGTTATGTTGAGTTATTTGCTCTTTAACGAGTCATTGTATATAGTCTTATCAGTAGGTAGGCTATAGGCATACTGGCACATAGGTATTCTGGCACAGCAAAACTGTGCCAGAACGTATACATTCATTCTGGCACACTCCCACTCCTCAAAATTGTGCCAGTATCCCGTCCGACATCACACCCACGAATTTCTCAAGGTGCCTTTCGAATCGAGAAGTGCCTGGAGGAGCGGGCAGTGCGCCTTGAAATGTGCCAGTATGCCTATAGCTATTAATTCTACTTTTTAGTTGTTTTTTTTCTTTGTTTTCTGTTGGTTGCTAATGGAGGACTAATAGAATAATTTTAAGTGTTTCGCTTCGTAATATTATCAATTGTCTATTTAAATAATCTTTCTCACATCTCCACTTATTTGATTTCCCGTTCGACGTCACACCGACGAATTACTCAAGGTGCCTTTCGAATGCCTGGAGGAGCGGCAGTACGCCTTGAAATTTGTCATTATGCCTTTAGCTTTTAGTTTTACTGTTTTATTTGTTTTCTTCTACTTTCTTATATGTGGTATACCAATAACAAAATTATGACCATGCCATTGACATTGAGTTTGTTTTCGAGCTGAGAACATAAGATGTGAAAACGTTCCACATACGCTTTTCATATGGTGTAAGATTCTATGCATATTCATGACGCTTGTGTTCGAAAAATTTTATTTTGTATATTTTCAGTCTACGAGACTCTTAGGAAACTTTTATAGTTTTTTATTACACTTAAATTACTGCTTTCGACTATTTAAATATGATTTCCGTGAACTCCACGAATGCTACTCTAATGAACGATGTGCGGCCAAATCAATAACAAAATTATTATCAATTACCATGCAATTAACGTGTAGGTTTTTTCTTGATGAGAACGTTCCGCATACTCTCCTAATATCATGTAAGATTCTATACATATTGGTTACGTATGATTCCGACAAGTTTATTTTGTATATTTTCACTTGACGAGGCTTTTAGACAACGACCTTTTCTTGTAGCTATATAGCATTGGAAAACTCATCATTCCCAGACCCATTTCCACTCGAAAGAAAAGTGAAAGGGACCCCCCCCCCTCATGGATTCAAGACCGCACGCGTGCACAAGGGGGAAGGCGGGGGGGCAGTGAGCGTGCCCGCTACACAGGTATACGGATTTATGACTTTGATAATCAGTTTACTGCTAGCGGTTATAGGTGTTTAGATTTATTATTATAGAGAGGAAGAGGTTTATGAGGAAACCGAAAGTGAGAAATCCTTTTCCACATCTCTCATTTGCTTTTGTAGCATCTCCGAAATGACCTTATTTTTGACCATGATTTTTTTATAGTGTGGAGATGAAATAGAGTTTATGTAAATTGAGATAGATGCGTGGGAATGGGAAATGAATTTCTTGCGATGTTAGTTTCGTATTATTTGTAATTTTAGGAAGGGATTGGGAAGGGAAAGGCTATGATTGGAAACTTATTCAACCAATGAGAAAACATTTTTTTTTTTTTTTTGAGCTATGGAAAATGAAGAAGGAGATTTTTTTGAACCAATGAGAGAAGACTTTTCCTTTCTCTGATACTTTGAAATTGCTTTAAATACCGCGATGAAAGCTGCTTTTGGTCATCTTCCTGCAGCTTCTTTCATCATCAAAATGAGAGTAGAAGCAGGAAAAATTGTTGGCAAGACGATTGCTAAACAATCGCCACCAATGTCACAGAAGGTGCCGCGTAAATCGATGACAAAAATTCATCGTTTATTCGGCTCCACGGAGAAGACGCATCGGCGTGAAAAAAGTTCGTTAGAATTATCTCTTGAAAAATTGGAGGGAATGGTGGCGTGCTTAAAGTACGCCGTGAAGATCGAAAAATCACTGGACTCGTTTAAGTGTAAGTACAATTTTCTTTATTTATTTCATTTATTATTTCTTTTAATTTATTTTATTTTATTCATTATTTATTTCATTATTATTTATATTTATTATTTAATTCATTTTTTTTATTATTTATTTTAATTTATTATTATTTATTATGATTTATGATTATTTATTTTGTTATTTATTTTGTTATTTATTTTTATTTAATTTCATTCTATATTTCATTTTGTAAATTATTTCAATTTATTTATTTTTGATTTTTTTTTCTATTTATTTGTTGATTTTTATATAGATTTTTTTTTATATTTATTTGTTGATTTTTATTTCAATTAATTTCATTATTATTTTAATTTATTGATTTTATTCATTATTTATTTTAATTTATTTATTATTTATTGTAATTTATAATTTATTTAATTTTATATCTTATTTTCAGTTCCAGATGCCACAGAGTTGGCTAAATATTTTCCAATGAAAATTAAGCAGAAGGTGACAACATCTACATCGCAAAGATGTAGCCGCAGTAGAAGTCGTAGCTGCAGCAGTAGTAGCAGTTGCAGCAGTCGCAGCAGCCGTAGTAATAGTGTGTCATCAATTCCAGACGAAAAGGAGAAACCAAGAATAATATCCGAGGAAATCATACTCTCATAGAGAGAATAAAAAAAAATGTATGTAATAAAAATAATAAATAAAAAATATAAATATTATAATAAATAAAAATAAATATTTTTTTTAATATTCATCCTTAATCACATACTATTTCTAATATAATTATATATTGAAGAATTGAAAAATATATTTAGTTTTAAAAGAATGTAATTATCAATATACTTTTATAGTAGTTGTATAATAAATAAATAAAACATTATTTAAAGGAATCTGTTTTTTATCTATCTATCCATACTCTCATATAATATATAATAATGTATAAAATAAATGTATTACTTATAATATTTTAGAAGTTAAAATATATATATATATATATATATATATATATATATATATATATATATAAAACGTATATATACATGTTAGAAGTTTTAAATACAAAAATTTTTAATTAATAAACAAATTATAATTAAAATTTTTATGATTTTAATATAAATTTTATTTATTAATATACAATTTATTATGCAGATAACTTTTTTTTTTACAAATATATTTAGTTTTAAAGGAATAAAAATAAAATTAAAATTTTATGAATGTAGTCTATTAATATACTTACAGTATTATAATAAATAAAACAATATTTAAAGGAAACTGTTTTTTTCGGACTTAGAATTTTTTCGTGATTTTCGGACTTAGAATTTTTTCGTCATCTTCAGACTTAGAATTTTTCCATCTTTTTCGGACTTAGAATTTTTTCGTGTTTCTCGAACTTCATCTTGTACGTGTTAACTAACTTCGTATACCTGACTTATATCTGATTCCCATAGATAGTTTATTAATATACTTTTACAGTATTATAATAAATAATACCATATTTAAAGGAAACTGTTTTTTCATATCGAAAAACCTATCCATACTCTCATAATTTATAATAATGTATATGATTAACTACTATATTAATATTTTTTTATGTTAATATACAATTTATTATGTAGATAACTTTTTTATGAATATATTGTTGATAATATAAATTTATATTATTGAAAATTAATAAAATTTTAATCAAATATATTTATTGTCATGAAAGGAAAATTATTTTAAGTCATGATTTTATTTATAAATTCATTTTATTAATATTATTTTTTTATAGTAATATACATTTCATTATATTCTTATCCAATTTCGTCTCGCCCATTCTTTCCACTCAAATAATTTTGTAACCATGTGCGTATTATCAAGACGTTACGGATTGCACACATTGGTAAATGTCTCATACACAATTGATGGTTTTCACACAGCACATATGAACCTACACTCTGCATTGATTATAATGAAGGACAATGCAACTCCTCCACATCCGATATAATTCTGGAATTAAAATTTTTTATTTTTTTAGAAAAAATGTGAAAAAGTATTATGAAAGTATGAGAAAAGTATGAGAAAGTATGATAAAAGTATGAGAAAAGTATATAAAAGTATAATAAAAGTATGAAAAAGTATGAAAAAGTATAAAAAAGTATCATAAAAGTATGAAAAAGTATGAGATAAGTATGAGAAAGTATAAAAAAGTATGATAAAAGA
This sequence comes from Sycobia sp. Sy_11, assembly GCA_018907035.1. Classification (NCBI taxonomy): domain Eukaryota; kingdom Metazoa; phylum Arthropoda; class Insecta; order Hymenoptera; family Epichrysomallidae; genus Sycobia; species Sycobia sp. Sy_11. The sequence continues at coordinate 56,937 of JACCIC010000264.1, read as the reverse complement.
ATGAAAAAGTATGAAAAAGTATAAAAAAGTATCATAAAAGTATGAGAAAGTATGAGAAAAGTATGATAAAAGTATGAAAAAGTATGAACAAAGATAAACAATTATAATAAACGTATATATATATATATATATATATATATAAATATCAATTATAAATATCACATTATATCCAATAAGCAGGAGAAACATGTAAACCTTCTCCTCATTCAAGATTACTACATCGATGAATTCGAAGAAAATAATATTCATGATGATAATGCTAGCTTGCCAAAATACCATTATGTTTGGATTAAAAATTTGTCTAGACTTTTAAGCTCACAACTGAATAAAGCCCATGCAAAATCATTTCATTGCGAAAGGTGTTTACAAATTTTTTATAATGAAGAGAAGCTGAAAAATCACGAATACTATTGTAAGAATATGAGCGAATGCAGAATCAATTTGCCAAATAATTCCAATAATATTCTTAAATTTGAAGAACATAAAAAGAGTGAGAAAGTGCCATTTGTCATTTATGCAGATTTCGAATGACTGTTGCAGCCTACTCTGAATGAGAACGCTTTTCAGCGTCACGAAGCATATAGCATTGGATATTATTTAAAATGTAGTTATGATGACAAATTGTCGGCTTACAAATCGTATAGACAGAAGAGTACAGATGACGAGACACCTGCACAGTGGTTTGTTCGTGAACTCAAATCCATTGGAGAGCATATCGATCGACTCTATAAGACACCAAAACCAATGAATCTAACTGATCTTGAAGAATTACAGTTTCGATGGTCGTCTGTTTGTCATATATGTGGCAATAAATTTGAAAAGGATCAACTTCCTGTACGAGATCATTGCCATCTTACAGGACGGTATGTTTATTAGATTATTTTATAATTTATTCAATATTTTAGATAAAAAGAAAAAAACAATAATTTTTTTTCTCTCCAGTTTCAGAGGAGCAGCTCATAATTCATGTAACTTGAATTATATAGACTCAAGGTTTATTCCTGTTATTTTTCATAATCTTAATTATGATACACACTTTATTTTAAAAGAAATTGGTACGTCTTCGTTGATGAAAGGTCGAGTTTCTCTAATACCCCACAACAAAGAAAAGTATATTTCATTTACAAAGTTCATAGATGGTTGTGATGTTAGTTTTAGATTTATTGATTCATGGCGATTTTTATCATCATCTTTAGAAAAATTAGCATCATATCTACAAAATGTACCATTAGCTGTAAAGGAATTTGAATTAGATGGGTTTTCAAATGAAAATATTCATCTTCTTAGGCGGAAAGGCATATTTCCATATGATTTCGTAGATGGATTAGATAAATTAAACTGTAGAAAACTGCCAGAGAAAAACGAATTTTATAACCAATTAACCGATTCACATATTACCGATGAAGACTACATGCATGCTGTTCAAGTATGGGATAGATTCAATATCACAACTTTAGGAGAATATTCCGACTTATATTTAAAAACAGATGTTTTACTGTTAGCTGATGTCTTTGAAAGTTTTCGAGAAACATCTATTGAAGCCTACGGCTTATGCCCTGCTCACTTTTACACAACTCCCGGCTTGACATTTTCAGCAGCTCTTAAACTGACAACAGTTGAATTGGAACTTCTGACAGATATTGATATGTTATTATTCATCGAATCAGGCATTCGAGGAGGAATAAGCCAGTGCTGTAATCGATATGCGAAGTCAAATAATCCGTATATGGGTTCGTCATACGATAAAAACAAGAGAAAAAAAACACTTTTATATTATGATATTAATAATTTATATGGATGGGCGATGGCACAACATCTGCCAACGGGAAAATTTAAATGGATTGACTATGAATCCAATCCAGATTTTTTCAATGCTCCAGCAGATTCAGATATAGGCTATATTGCTGAGGTATATTTAGAGTATCCTGAAGAAATTCATGATGAACATCGTGATTTACCTTTCTGTGCAGAGCATCGTACACCTCCAGGCTCATCGCAGAAGAAACTTCTCACTACTTTGGACGATAAGAAAAGATATGTTATTCACTACCGAACACTCAAACAGGCACTGGATAATGGTCTTCGGATAAAAAAGGTATATAGAATTTTGAGTTTTGAGCAAAAACCATGGCTTAAACCATACATAGAGTTTAATACAGAAAAGAGGAAACGAGCAAAGAATGAATTTGAAAAACTCTTTTACAAACTTCTAATTAATGCAGTTTATGGAAAATGCATCGAGAGAGAAAGATCTCGTGTGGATGTACGATTAGTGAATAAATTTACAGGTCGATATGGAGCAGAAGCACGTATAGCTTTACTCAATTTTCATAGCTGTGCAATTTTCGATGGAAATTTGGTTGCTATACAGCTCAAAAAGACAAGTGTTACAATTAAAAAACCTATATACGTTGGTCTTTGCATTCTGGACTTATCGAAGACACTAGTTTATGATTTTCACTACTCTTATATGAAAAAGCGAGTGGGAGAAAAATGTAAACTGCTATATACTGACACCGACAGTTTGATATACGAAGTGGAAGACATTGATATGTATAAAATTATGAAAGAAGATATTCACAGATTTGATACTTCTGACTATGATGAAAATAATCCGTATGGAATACCTGGATCAAATAAAAAATACCAGGATTAATGAAGGACGAATGTAATGGAAAAATTATGATGGAATTTATTGGTTTACGGAGCAAAATGTATAGTATTTTAGTGGATGGAGGAAATATAGTAAAAAAAGCTAAAGGTATAAAATCGAATGTTGTAAAGAAGACAATTACATTTGAAGATTATCGGAAATGTCTTGATGACCTGGTCATTATACATCGCGAGCAGTGTAACATCCGTTCTAAATTACATATAGTATATACTGAAAAACAGAAAAATATTGCTTTAAGTCCATATGATGATAAAAGATTCTTACTAACAAATAGTACAGATACTTTACCGTGGGGGCACTATAGAATTATGGAAGAACAGATGGCACAAGCTGCATGTGAAATAGAGAGGGAAATATTAAACGAAGCAAGTCATCCAAAAGAGGGAGACATCGAGATAAAGAACGCTTACAATGAGACTAATGAAAGAGCTGTGGGAGTGGGGATAGATAGTGATGTAGGAGAACTAAGACATGAAGTCAGTAATAAATCTAGAGTGACCTGTGTAGAAGTGCATGCAGAAGAGAGGGGGAATATCGAAACGAATGAAAATAGAGTGACACGGGAGGAGGTAACGCTTTATAGCAGTGAAGGCGAACCAATCACCATTGAATATGATGTATCACTTGAAGTAATGAACGAATGGAATCCTGAAGAAACTTTGACAATGCTGGAGGGGATAAGCTCAATAGAAAGGGAAAATGATGAAGTGGGGAATAAGCTATATGAAGAGACCGATGATGATGAAGAGTTCATTCGAGCAGTTGAAGAAGTCGAACGAAAGTACTCACCTCCTCAAAAGAAAACAAGACTCAACTAATTCTCAAGGTAAAATTTAAGTTTATATTCTCTAAAAAAAAAAAAAAAAAAAAAAAAAAACAAACAAAGAATTATATTCATAATTTTAATTTATTCATTTCTTTTTGTTATATAGAATGGATCTAGCTACTTTAAATAAAATTGCCGAGAGCGAGTTCCTGCCGACGAAGAAATGTACAGAATTGGAGAAAAATAAGCAGTATATGGTAACTGCTCTCAAGCTAGTTACGACTCGATATGGTGCGAAAATTATACCAGAACTTGACGATAGTTTTCAAATATTTTTACCACAGAAGATATCGTCAGCAATATTAAAGGACCAAGAATTTTTCGAAAATCTAGCAAATACTGCAAATAAACGATGTTTATTTTTACTTTATCAAGGCGGAAGTTGTTTTAAATTTGATAAATGTACTTCTTAAGAAAGAATGCAATAAATATATTTCATGTTAAAAAAAAAAAAATCATTTATTTTTCAAATAATGATATACATGTATGCATAATAATTACATAAATAAATCAGATTATAAAAATATTGCAATGCTGTTTTCTTATTTACTGAAAAACTAATGTCCTTAAACCTATTCTTACATAAATTAGTATTATTTATAAATTTGATTTATAACATAATTAAATTAAAAAACTTCATTTTTATCTATCCAACTATTATGTTCACTATTGAATCCTAGCCACTTTACGTATACGCGATTACCAGTTTTCTTTAATACTTTTTTAACTAGATAAATTTCTGGATACTTAGTTTTTTGCATTTCACTCTCATAAAAGCCACCAGAGACAGGTTTATCATAATAGTCTTTAATGTGATAGGTTATTGGATTAGTCTTTATAACTCTTGTTATTGTAAAAATTTCAGTTGACCAGTTTGGTGTATATCCTTTTTCAAAAATATTTTTTATTTTACTTATTCGTACATTATCTCCTACTTTGTATTTTGCTTTTTTCATATTCATATTTTCGATTGGAAAATGCTTCTTTATCTCTTCTGCATTTCTTTTGGTTACATTTGAAGGCTCAATTCCTATTGTTCGATGCTTTCTTGAATTATAAACTTCGAGTAAATCTGGTAGGATATCCATCCATTTATAGTTTCCCTGCTTACTGAATTGTATCCACATTGCATTTTTTAACGTTCTATTAAATCGTTCACATATGCTTGCATGAAGATTACTGTGCGAAGAATATAGATTTATTTTATACTTTTTCATGAGATTTTGAAAGTGAGAATTGTAAAATTCTTTTCCTTGATCAGTTTGTAGATTAGATGGTACTCGTCCTTGTTTCAATATCTCATTCATAGCCTTAGTAACATCATTGCCACTCTTTGACCTTACTGGAATGGCCCATGCAAATTTTGAAAATATATCAATGACAGTGAGTAAATAACGAAAACCTTTATTGTCCTTCGAGAACGGAATCATTTCTACAAGATCAGCTTGCCATGTCTCATCTATTGTACGTATATCATATTTTCTTCGCTCATATCTACGACGTACTGGTTTGTGCAACTCTTCAACCACTTTTTCGCGGTACATATTTTTTTTCAATCTCTTTTATAATATTATTTGTGTTTTTAACAAGTTCCGTTACCTTCTCTTTCAAATTATCATATTTTTTAATAGATCCCCCAGTTTTGCTTCTATGGACAAGCGAATAGCTTCATGCCTTTGCTCACAATCTTGAACGTATTTAAGCGATTCAGAAATTTCAAATGATAACACATCTACCTGGGTCTTTAGTGCTATATTCAAAATTTTCACGCTAATTGCCTCATTTTCTTCTTTAGCTTCCCCAATATTACAAAGTCGTTTACTTTCGATATCATAATTTCCATCCAATGTAGTATTGAAGCCAATACCTGGAGGACCTCGACTCCCTTTCGAGACCTCTAACGTTCTTCCAAACACGTCAAGACTCATGTTGCTACTGATGAAATCGTCTATGAACGTATCAATATATGCATCTTATTTCGCGTAATTCTTCAATAATGGATTGAATTTCATTGACGTGATTGTTATTTCCAGCAGATTGTTCAGCAGTTAGTAATCTTAGTCTCTCAACGGATCATTCGGATCATCCCGGTATACTAACTCTATTGAAGAATTTTTCTTTGCTATTTTATATTTAGGTAAGATTGCTCCTCCCTTTTTTTTGTACGAGTAGCACTGTTGCGAAACATCGGTGCAATGATGTTGAAATATTTTCGACTCTTCGATGAGTGTATAGATCCATCTTTGCTATGTTTTTTCCGGTGAGCACTTGTTGCTTCCAGAATACTGCGATAATTATCATGATCTGCTGAACTTATCAGTGTGTTATCTGGTTCTTTTTTTATGAGTAGCTCCATTAGTCCATTACTTTTAGGATAAGTTAAATCTTTCACTTTTATTTTATTATCATCAAATTTAATTTCAGAATCACCAAGCATGTATGCTCCTCCAATATTTCTTACTCCATATATGTTATCAAATTTACTTCGGCTTTGATCTAAAATATTGGTTTTATCACTGTCTTTTCAAGGGGTGTAATGACTGGTTTCAATGTATCACCTACAACTTTTTCGAGATTCTCTCTCTCTTGTTTCAATAGTGCCGACTTTTTTCTAATGGCTTTACGAGCTTGCAAGAGATCGCTAAGGATATTTTTTTCTTTTTCAAATTCCGACATGATGTCGTGTTGCTGTGTAAAATTGAACTGAGTCATTAAGATTTTTTTAATTTCTTTTTATTGCAAAGCAGTCAAAGCCTTTTCTGTATCTTCCATTATCCATCGCTCTATCTTTGTCAATAACAACAAATCCATATTTATCATTTTTCCAGCATTCAGAACAAAGATTTCGAAACTCGTTAAAAGTGAGATCAGTATTGACATGATCATCATAAATATGTTTTAAATTCACATCATCTTGGCGATAAATTACTAACATATTAATATTATCTCTAATAAGATGTTTTGGAATATGAGCATATGATTGGCATAGGTAGAAGCAGTCTACACTTTTATGTCTCCCCATGCAGAAAAATGCTCTCACGTTATCCTGCTTCTCACAAGCTACATGATCAAAAATCATAATTGAATTGGGCAATGCTTCATCTGGTGATATTACAGATTCATGTTCACTAAACGGCAGATATGTCACACCTTCAATAGGTTCTAAAATTTTTTGCAGAAATTGATACTTTGGCTGATTTAACGATTTTGAATAAACGTACACATTCTCGAATCTAAGGCCATTGGGATGAGTGATTAAAGCTAATAAGCTATTTGTTTTCCCGCAGTTTGATGGACTGCAGAATACTGCTCGTATACTATCTGGTACTAACTCTCCATGCCGCCTTTTCCTTTTTTTCTCAATTCCAAAATCAAAGTTGGTGATGGGGAGTTTGATTGTTTGCTCAGTGAAATCCATGTTCCCGTGACTATGTCAAATATATCATTGAACGATGAAAATATATAAATGCAAGTTTTATAGTTTTTTCAAAGCAGTTGTAAAATAGTAGTCGAACATGATTGTTCATAAATCTCGAAAACAGTGGAAACGTGGCAGAAGATTACTCGATAGAGTAATCAACAATTTACCGTTTGAAATGCATCTTCCTGGATATCAATACTGTGGTCCAGGAACTAAATTAAAGAAGCGAATAAAAAGAGGTGGATCAGGAATTAATCCGCTTGATCAAGCATGTAAAGAACATGACATGCAGTATGCCAATAAAAACAGTAATCGTAATATTGCTGATATGAAACTTGCTGATAAGGCTTGGCAGCGGGTTAAAGCAAATGATTTTAGTCTTGCTGAGAAAGCCGCTGCTCTAGCTGTTGCAAGTGCTATGAAATTAAAGGCAAAAACTGGAATGGGACTAAAATTCAGCAAATTGGTTACGGCAGCGAAAAAATCATTAAAAGCAAGCAAAAATTCGCACAAAGTCATTCAATCTGCATTAAAGGGTGCTCGTCAAGCTGTTAAGAACAATGGTGGAAAAAAGAAAGTTATTGTTCCACGTGTTCTACCGCTTCCATCTAAAATTGGTGGAGTTCTTTCATTTCTTATACCACTATTTGCAGGACTCAGTGCAACTGGTGCTTTAGCAGGAGGTGCTGCTGGAATAGCAAAAGCAGTAAATAGTGCTAAAGCTGCACACAAAGATTATGAAGAAAGTAAGCGACATAATAAGACGATGGAAGCTATTGCTTTAGGTAAAGGTCACTATCTTATGCCATATAAGCATGGAATGGGGTTATTTCTGAAACCGCATATCGGACATGGACAAGTTAAAAAAAAAGAACTTCGATTTAACTTTGCCAAATCGTGCATTATCAGATTATGATCTTATGAAATATGCACGTATATTAAAAATTCCATATTTTCGAGGCGTTTTCATGAGAAATAATCTGCCTCATAATGGTCCATGGTACAATGAATCTGCTATTGTTAATCTTGATGATTCACAGAATAAAGGTACTCATTGGGTGTCTTATCGAAAGAGAGGTTCTGATGTAATGTACTTTGACAGTTTTGGTGATTTAAGACCTCCCATAGATCTCATGAAATATTTCAATGTAAATGAAATAAAATACAACTATAAAGATATCAGAAGTTTGATTCATTTAATTGTGGTCACCTTTGTCTTCATTTCTTAACCGATAGTCTATAAAGAAGGACTTGATTGTCTAAATTTAATCATTCTCGGTCAATCAGTCATGGAAGATAGTTTCACTTTGACTCTCTCAGGCAGATCTTCTGTTTTAGAAGCTGATTATTTTCCCTCTATTGAACTCGCAAAGCATAAAAAATTTGCTTTAGGCTTAGTCGAACAGTTAACCTTTAACTCAATTCCGAATATTGACAATACAAATAATAAACTACATTTACAGTGGGAAGTGGTTACTATTCCCACCGGTAGTTACGAGATTAACGATATCCATCAATTTTTATCAACGACATTGAAATCAAAAGGAATTGGCTTTTCCTTGAAAGCCAATAATAACACATTTAGAAGTGAAATAAAGTGCAGTGTTCCATTAGATCTTAGTCCTCAAACATCGATAGGTAGTCTTCTCGGCTTTACTCCTCGTATTCTCAAGGAAAATACTGAGCACAGTTCTGATTTACCAGTGAAAATATTGAAAATCAACGCACTCAGAGTCGAGTGTAATATTACTGCGGGAGCTTTCATTAACAATAAAAAGGTTCATACCATTCATGAATTCTTTCCCAGAGTTTCTCCAGGATATAAAATCATTGAAGTTCCATCTCATGTTATATATCTACCACTGAGTGTTAAGTCTATAGATCATCTTCAAATTCGAATAGTCGATCAAGAGGGAAATTTGGTTAATTTTCGAGGAGAGGAAATTACTATTAGACTTCATATCAAATCTATATAATGGGGATAGTTTATAATTCTAGCACGCATATAAGTTCTCCATCATGTCAATCGACAATCAGTCGATTGAAGTATTTGAGACCGTTAACACGGAAGAGCATTCAGTTCCTCCAAAGTTTGGGTTTAAAAGTTCGTGGCAAAAATTCACTTGTATAATTTTCTGCTGCTTCTTGAAAAATGGACGAAATTCTAAAAATTTAATCAGGTGTCGTGTTCGATGAGTCAATTGCTCATTACGAAATCCACGCACATCAGCCATACACAGCACTAAGCTTTGATAACAATGACGAAATTCGTATTTCTATCCAACATCAAGATTTGTGTCTTCTACCATCACGAAGTTCTATCCATATTACTGGAAAGTTTAAAAAAACTGATGGCAACTTGCCTATGAAATCTAGATTCGTTAACAATGCTATTTGTCATCTTTTTGATGAAATTCGCTATGAAATTAATGGAGTAGAAATAGACAAAAGTAAAAATGTCGGATTAAGTAGTGTGATGAAAGGGTGGACTTCGTTTATTCCCAATGAGACTCTCATGCTTGAAAATGCAGGCTGGCTTGGCAATGAAGAAGCGTCGAAATCTCTGGTGGATAAACAAGGAAACTTTGACATTGCTATTCCACTGAGTATGATTTTGGGCTTTGCAGAAGATTACAAAGAAATAGTAGTTAATATGAAGCATGAACTTATTCTCATAAGATCAAGATCCGACATTAATGCAATAATCCACGAAGGTACTACAGTTGGTAATAATATTATATATGAAGAATGTGACATAAAAATAAGCAAGATTGAATGGCTAATGCCTTATGTCATTGCATCTGATAAACAAAAAATACAACTTTTAAATTTTATTAGCAAGGATAGTCCTATCTCAATGTGTTATCGTTCATGGGAACTATTTGAATATCCTGTTCTACCAAGCGCTAATAAACATATCTGGACAGTGAAAACTTCCAATCAATTGGAAAAACCTCGTTTTATCATTCTTGGCTTACAGACGAAGAAAAAAAATGAACTTACTGCAAATGCAAGTCGTTTTGATCATTGTAATATAAGTAATGTGAGGCTTTTCTTCAATTCACAATATTATCCATATAATAATCTAAATCTTGACATTGCTAATAATCAATATGCACTACTCTATGATATGTATGCAAATTTTCAAAAAGCATACTATGCAAGAGATCCTCAACCACTCCTTACAAGGACAAACTTTCTTTACAATAAACCACTCATAGTTATCGATTGTTCGCGACAAAATGAATCTATAAAGAACGCTCCTGTAGATGTGCGGCTAGAAATTGAGGCAAGGAATAACTTCCCAAACAATACTACAGCTTATTGTTTGATCTTGCATGACCGCATCGTTCAGTATAATCCAATAAGCGGAGATGTGAGAAAGATTATTTAAATAGACAATTGATAATATTACGAAGCGAAACTCTTAAAATTATTCTATTAGTCCTCCATTAGCAACCAACAGAAAAAAAGAAAAAAAACATCTAAAAAGTAGAATTAATAGCTATAGGCATACTGGCACATTTCAAGGCGCACTGCCCGCTCCTCCAGGCACTTCTCGATTCGAAAGGCACCTTGAGTAATTCGTGGGTGTGACGTCGGACGGGATACTGGCACAATTTTGAGGAGTGGGAGTGTGCCAGAATGAATGTATACGTTCTGGCACAGTTTTGCTGTGCCAGAATGCCTATGTGCCAGTATGCCTATAGCCTACCTACTCGATGAATACTTAACAGACGTTGTAATCGTGTTTTTTAAAGAATATGATATCAACATTAATGATTATAGAGGTCAATCTTTTGATAATGCATCGTAAATGCCTGGATGATATTCAGGATTGGAAGCTAGGATAAAGGAAATTCATAAGTGCGCTGCTTACATTCTCTGTGTAGGACACTCACTAAATTTAATTGGCGTAGTATATAGTATACATAGTATACTATATTGGACAAACAGGTAGATATTTAAAAAAGAGAATTGCCCTACATTCCTTTTTCACTTCATCATTTAAACCAAAAAGATTACTTTCAACCTCCGCGATGATTTCTTTGATCGGGAGATTATTTTTACAATATAATATTCCATGTTTGGCACCTTTAGACATGATGCTTATTACTTCATTTGGTATCTCTTTGTCAGTTAGATTCCTAAACCAATTTTTGTTGTTTGCATTGTTAATTTGATAGCTTTCAAATTGTTTTTTATTTCTTAAACATTCAAATTTCCATTTTAATGTTTGTCTATTAATATATTTTGTCTTAATAAAATGTTTGCTTTGACCAAGAAAAATTCATGTAATTCATTTCTTTCTATATTTTGATATAAATAATGTTTAATCTTTAATAAATATCTATTTATGGAATGAATCTGAATATGTAAATCTCTAATTTCTAAATTAAGTATTAGGAGTGTGAATAAGTCTTTCCCGTTTTTTGTAAGAGATGGCGCCACCAATACTGTGCGAGTATTCAATGGTTACATATGTCATAATCAAAGCTTATTCATATGTCAACAATTCCATACTAACACATTAGTTAAAATTTTTTCGCATCATAAATTTTTGATATCGTGAAAATGTCGAAATTTGAGCCGAGTCGACGTCATTTGCGGGAAGTTTCACTTTATTGGTTCAATTTGAAGAAATCTGTTGCCGAGACGCATCGATTGCTTCAGGAGGCTTATGGAGAAGGTTGTGTCGATGATTCAAGTGTTCGCGGATGGTTTCGACGCTTCAAAAGCGGTGATTTCGACGTGGAAGACAAGGAGCGTTCCGGGCGGCCGCAAATCATTGAAGATCGAGAATTGGCGACTTTGCTTGATGAAGATTCCTGTCAAACGCAAGAAGAACTTGCTGAAGCCTTGGGAGTTGACCGAACAACCATTTCCAAGCGTTTGAAAGCCATGGGAATGATCCAAAAGCAAGGAAATTGGGTGCCGTACGAACTGAAGCTGAGAGACGTCGAGCGGCGTTTTTTCACTTGCGAACAGCTGCTTCAGCGACATAAAAGAAAGGGTTTTCTGCATTGTATCGTGACTGGCGATGAAAAGTGGATATGTTACGATAATCCGAAGCGAAGAAAATCATGGGGACTACCCGGCCATGCATCATCATCGACGGCCAAGCCAAATATTCATGGCGCCAAGCTCATGCTCTGTATATGGTGGGACCAGCTAGGTGTGGTTTACTATGAGCTTCTGAAATCGAATGAAAGGATCACAGGCGAGGTCTATCGACGACAATTGATGCATTTGAGCCGCGCACTGCGAGAAAAACGGCCACAATACTCCGACAGGCACGACAAAGTTATTTTGCAACATGACAATGCTCGCCCACATGTTGCACCGCCGGTGAAAACATACTTAGAAACGCTCAAATGGGAAGTCCCACCCCACCCGCTGTATAGTCCAGACGTTGCTCCGTCTGATTACCATCTCTTCAGATCGATGACGCATGGCCTGGCTGACCAGCACTTCCATTCCTACGAGGAAGCCAAAAAATGGGTGGATGACTGGATAGAGGCCAAACCGGTCGAATTTTTTCGCAACGGGATTTGTATGTTGCCAGAAAGATGGGAAAAAGTTGTAGCTAGCGATGGCCAATACTTTCAATGATTCATTTGTAACCATTTTTTCACAATAAAGGCTCAAAATTTGAAAAAAAACGGGAAAGACTTATTCACATACCTGATAATTTATTTTCGAAAAAGAAAATATTCTTCTTTAGATCATAACAAACATTATTACTATAAACCTGCAAAAAATATTCATCATGAAATCTATTATTAATGGTTTGGTGTTACAATGAAATGAAATTATTAATTGGTGTTTTCACAATGAATTGAAAGATATTGTTATTCCGAAAAACTACAAGATGATTTCATTCGATGTAGTATCTTTGTTTACAAATGTACCTTTAGAGTTGTTAAATGATATTATACAGGAAAAGTGGAATGAAATTAATTTTCATACAAAATTAACAATGAACGAATTTATTAAAGCAATTAATTTGGTTTTTAATAACACAATTTTTTCATTTGATAATAAATTTTACGAACAAAAATACGGATGTCCAATGGGGTCGCCGTTGTCACCGGTTATAACTAATTTAGTTATGGAAAAGTTGGAAAGTATAGCCTTGTCAAAATTGCTTTTTGAACCAATGATATTTAAGAGATATGTTGATGATATCATTACAATTGTTCCAGAAGTTTTTGTGGATGAAATGGTGGATGTTTTCAATTCTGTACATGACACAATTAAATTTACAAGGGTGGTTGAAGTTAATAGTCAGTTAAGTTTACTGGACATTAATGTAATTAGATGTAGTAATAATAAGGTAAAACATAATTGGTACAGAGAGCCTACTTGGTCAGGTAGGTTTTTAGATTTCAATTCACACCACCAATTCGGAAACAAAATGGGAGCATTAAAAGGTGTCATTGACAGAGCAATTAAATTGTCACATAAAGATTTTAGACAAAATAATTTACAGATAGTAAGAGAGACTTTCATTAATAATGGTTATCCAATTCAATTTATTAATAGATTAATTGTTGAGAGATTGTTTGACATTTAGAATACCGTAAATAGACATAGTGCAGGAATTGATGTTAACGGAGGCAAAATTATTGTCTTGCCATATGTTAGAGGATTGTCTGAAAGATATAAAAGAAATTTTCGGAAATATAACATTCAAATTTTCTTTAAAACTAGCAATAATTTGAGTAGATTGTTTAATAATTTCAAAGATAAGGATGATTTATGCTTAAAATCAGGAGTGGTATTACAAGATTAATTGCATGGATTGTGATAAATACTATATTGGACAAACAGGTAGATGTTTAAAAAAGAGAATTTATAAACATAAATATAGTCTACGTAGCTCACATATTACTTCTGGTTTAGAACAGCATTGTTTAAAGTTTTTACATTCTTTTGATTTTGTGAATGTGGATATTTTGGAACATGATATTAATAATAAGTATAAACGGGAGAGTCTTGAATGTATTCACATTTGCAGGAATCGAAATAATGTGAATTTAATGTTAGAGTCTGGTAGATTGGACAGTGTTTATCATTCCTTATTAAATTGATTGGTTTTGGACAATTTGTGTAGAGGGGGAATTTATATTTAAATTACTAACTTTGGTGGTGGGGATGGGTATATATAGATTAGAATATAAGGTTTAGATTAGTCCCTGATGAGGAGCCGTAGCGAGCTCGAAACCTTGGACAAGTCTTAATTAGGTAAGGGTATTGGGGACAGTCAGATTGCACTTTATTAACAAAGAATTTTTTCAGCTAATATTTTATTTTCAGATTAGTCTACGGGGGTGAATGTAAACAAGGACAGTCTGACTGTCATTATAATTTTAATTTAATTTTTAATTTAATTTTGATTTTTAATTTTTATTTTATTTTTATATTGAATTGATTGGACTGTAAGACCAATAAAAAAATATTTATTAATTTGTATATTGGCAGTCGACATAAGTGCAATTAAATTATTATTCAATATTTCTTCTTTATTATAATATTTACATGTTTTAATATTATTATACATTTATTCCATTTAAATTTTTAAAACTTAAAAATTTTGACATGCTTTGTTTCACCTTGCTCAGTGCTTTAGTAGCTTTTCAAATATTGAAAAATTTTTAATTTTTGGACTTGTGGTGGTCTAAGGTGGAGCACTGATCTTAATTTTGTAAACTTATCCTGATTTAAGTTAATAATATATTTAGTTAATATAGAAGAATAAATCATAAACGGTGCAACACTATTTATACTTACTTATTCACATTTATTTTGTAATCAAAATATTAAAATCTAGTTATATAGGATTAAATAAAAATTTTCGTCAACCTCATGCCGTCCACATTGAGCATTCAGATAATTTTATGTCCACTTACGTATTAAAATCACATTACTAATAGCGCACATCGTTTATGGTGATCTGCATATGTTATGATATTACAATAAAAATAATCATTTTCTAATTATGTTAATGTGCATAATGTATGTTCTCAACATTAATAGACATCTTTCAAGTTAAAGTTCAAGAGTGTGTACAAGAAAAAAGTGCGATAAAGGTGAATTCCCGTTTTATATCAGTTTTTTCTGTAAAAAATTATAAAGAAACGATCAACGTTAAGTATTTCACAATTCTATTTCACATACTCTAAATGTTAATAGATTTAAAAATGGTTCAATGTACGTATTAAGGAGCCTCTTCTTTCCAATATAGAATAATTTCAGGAAAAGGAATCCGATGGAACATTGAGAAGTATTATTCGCTTGTGCATAAAAATTGAAAATTTTCGCCAAAGAAGAACATTCCGCTTCTCATCTTGGCTTTATATTCGTAAAAAATTTTAGAAAATATTACAGGCTCGAATCTTGATTATATAGTTTAAAAATATATTACTAGTTAAGTTAAAGGTTTTTTCAGTTGTTTCATTTATAGTATAAAAATAAGTAGTTAGATAGATTACATATCCATACTCGATTTAAATAGATGAAATAATTTGATTGAAGGTATCATGTAAGACTTCTATTAAAACGATATAAGTTTATAAATATTGAGACTTACTTAACCATATATAAAATTGTCTTGTCTTTATATAGCCATAAATAATGATTGGGTATTGTCATAGTTTGAAATGTAACAGATTTGGCATTCTTGAAAAAGGAGTCTGGCCTCCACATATTCTTTAGCCAGTCAACTTCCAATAATCTGGAAAAAATTATATGTATGAAGAATTTGTGAATGGTAAGTTTAAATCAATACTACGATAGTTTATGTGCATATTCTCCCTTTCGATTAATAAACAGATTATGTTTTATTGAAACGCCAGGAATAGCCATAGGTGTCAGTTTCAGATACTATGATTAAAGAATTAAGATTAATGCTAGGTAAATCTTTCGAAACGTTGTAGATTGCAGAACTGAATTTTTTCTATGGAATAATTTAGAACTCTAGCTCACTGTGCTGTCCTATTTCTTAACCCAGGTAGCTCCATTTACTAATAAATTTCTAAGACAGCATCGTGGTCGGTGGCAAGTAGCCTTATGTCCATTTAAGTTAAGATAAAATATATATGTGTGCTTAGCTGCGTTCCTGGCCCACCGCCGCACCCGCGCACCGCGATGCCCGCGGTGTAGCTTAGCGGTTATGTACGATTGATATCTATATATATATGTATATATATATATATATATATATATATATATATATATCGCGCGTAGTCTGTAGAAGGTTATGGTTGGTATCTTTTTATAATTTCATACTCTTGTAAATGATATCGTGTAAATGTGTATAGTATGTAACATAACGTTCCGCATTATACCGTATTCCTCCGCGTTGTAGATAGCAAGCGTCCCATTCCGTCTCCCCCGTTCCCGTGTATTTTATGTGATCGCGTATCCGAGTAATAATTGTTAAATCGTTGCGAAACCCGCACCCAGCACGTAGCGTATGTGCTATTCAATTATTGTATAATGAGTTCTATGGAATAAATATATCAACATTGTTAAAATCTCATAAAGTCTACCGCGTGATTCATTTCCCGTTCTTTGTCACCTTTTCAGTGGAGTTCTCAACCAGCGGTGTGGAAGTATCCATGCACAGATGCAGATAACCGTAAGTAATAGCCCCGAACGTGGGGCCCGCGACGAGAATAGTCAAAAATGCTTGTAGAAGAGCTACATAATGCACCCACTCACTTCCCCGATCCCCTTTAGTTTAGTCGTGCGAAACGAAAAGCAGACGTACATGTGCACACACGGACATGCGATGACTGCATCTAAAATTGTGCGCAGAAGAATCCGCAATGGCATAAGCTTTTCAAAAATTTTACAGGCAAATTTTAATAATTAAAAGTTTTTTTTCTGTCTCCCCTTCGTGTCAGATATATGTATAATGTAGTAATTAACAATTAATTGATTTATCGTAATTATCGTCCGTGCCCCTTTTAGTATTTTTGACCCCACCACATATGATCCTGAACAGCACATAAAAGATAGTTTTATTTCACACATATATATATTGTTACAAGTAAACCATCAGTATTTTCAGAAGGAATAAGATACAGCAAGGTGGAACTTAGAAGAGATTAATGAAGATCGTCATCAGTGAAAAACTTTAGCATTGAAAAAAAAGATACATATGCAATAAATAAATATAATACTCCCAGTGTATGTAAGATACTTTCCCCCTTTGTTATCGTATCGCCCACATCATTTCGACCATTACGTGTAATTAAAGTATGAAAAACAACACCAGCTTATATAGAAAAAAAAGAGAAGAGCAAAATTGGCTCAAGTAGCAGAAGAACTTCTCTCTCTTTCTACTGATAGGTATAACCTATACGCTTGACATATAGGTGCACAGAATAAGAAATTTGAAAGAGAACAATTTTCAAGAAGGGGTTGGAATTGTTCAACTCTCTAAAGTGGAGATGGTTGAGAAAATTCACTACAATGATGGAAATCTATTTTAAATAATTTTATTGAAAATTAAAGATTTTTGTAAATAAAAGTTAGTGGTAGTTTAACTGTGGCCAAATACAGTAAAAAATTTTTTAAACTGAAAAGAAAAAAAAAGCAAATGCCGCTAATTTCTTTTTATTTTTCGAAAGTTATTTGTTCAATTTAATCAGTTAATTAATATATTTATGAGTATTAATAATTAATACTTCAACTTAGTATAAAATAGTAATATAATAATAATAATAATCAACAATAAATACATTTTTTTTTATATAAACAAAATTTATATCAACACATTTGGAATTGATGCTCAAGTTAATGTAAACCAATTTAAAAATTTTTTTTTTCTCTTTGAAAATTTTTACTTCACTTTTGGAAAAAAAAAATCAGCATCCATAGTACACAGTATAATAATTTCTTTTATACGACTTAATTAATCAATCATAACCAATTTTATAAATAATCACATTTGTAAAAAGATCACAGCATAATAATGTTTACTTTTATTATCTATCTGCATTAAAAATTAAATTCAGTTTTTTCAGTCAACATTCTTTTTTATAATCAAGAGCATTTTACTACGGTAAATACTTCCTGCGTTACTATGCATAAAAATTAATTCTTTTACATGTATAGACGAGTACCAAATCTACTGGAAGAAAAAAATTTTTTTTTTCTACGATTATTGTTGGAATTTGCAATTTCCAGAAAGAGAAGAGAATACCATTTTATCCCCCTCTAGAAAAATACACCTTTTGGTTTTACTCCGAGTAGACATAAACAAGAACACGTGGAGTAGCTGTTCTTACGCCTTTATTGTATATATACCGTTGCCGTTTTTTTTTTACACTTGTATCGTTGTGTCGTCCCCTTTTTAAGAATCCCACCAAGGAACAATGGAGCTCCCTTAATAGATTAGAAGTGATATAGATGAGGAGAGAGAGAAGACTTAGCGGCGTCTACGAGAAATTAAAAAAGACGCGCTGCTTGCTGAAGCCGAACGGCTACATATCCAAATAGATGCAGATCTAACTATAGTGAAAGACAGACTACTGCGCTTCGAAATGCAGCGGCCTTTCGGACCAAATGCTGCAGACTGGCACGCTAAAGAAGACGAAACAAAAGAGATAAACCAACGAGACGTTGTGGAATTGTCAAAAGTTTTGAGTTCCACCGTACTCGAGCATATACAACACGACGCAGATAACAACGATACTACAGAACATAAGAACCCCATAGAAACCCATGTCGCCACCATGGTACCGATCTGGCCGAACACAGCTCCATACATGGGATACCCATAGGGGCCATGGCCATCACCACCCGCGCACAGCACGAACATCAATGGAGATAACTGTCTCCCAGCTGCTGCCAACAGCTGGCAACATCTGCCTGGAGGATGGCCATATGCTCACTCGGCGCTATTCCAGCATTACGCCCCGATGCCATACCCGGGCATCTCCTACACAACACCTGGAGCGCAGCCCATGCCTAACCCAACACCGACAACATTCAATCACATGAATACAAGCCGACTCTTCGAAAACACGTATTTGAAGGAAACACGGACCAGATAATTGCTGCGCCAGTGGAAGGTACAGTTCATGGGTGCTCCTCGCGAAGGCGTGGAGGAGTTTATCAATAGGATGGAGGAAATGATGAACAGCCTCCATATCCCAGCGGCTGATTTTTTAAAATTGATTCCAGGGATACTGGGTGGCTCAGCCCGTATCTGGGCCAGACCCCTATACAAACATTGGCATAACCTGGGAGAATTCAAAGCAGCGCTACGCCGTCAATTCCGGCCTATCGATTATACTCTGCGCCTAGAAGAGGAATTACGCGATAGAACGCAAAGCTCCAAAGAGCCCATTGGCTCATATCTCAGAGGCATACGCGTCCTACTAGATAAGATGGCACCTGTACTAATACTAGAAGCACAGCTCGACAGGATATACAGAAACCTGCGTCCGTCGTATATGGAGAAGATTAATAGAAAAGACTTCCGGTCCATTGACGAGCTGCAAGTGCTGGGTCAGCAAATCGAGCTGAAGAACGCGCTCAAAAAGCACTACAAAAAACCGCCGGCACAAGACGAATGCATGGTGAGCACCGCGGCCTGCTCTCCGTCAGAAAAGGCGAATAGACAATCGAGACTGGCGGCAATTGATAATAAAAAAACTACGACCCCGAAGAAAACGGTTACGATAAATGAGCCATCCGCCTCAGCAGACACCAGAGGCGACACCCGAGAGGCGAGATACCCGAAGAGACAGTCCGACTCCCATAGTCAAGAGGGAAACAACTGGAAAACGAACAGGCGATAAAGATGTCCATCGCCACGGTATCGGTCACCGTGTCCTTACCATAGAAGACCACCCCCATCACATAGATACCCCTTACCTGTTTCGGCATCACGATCCATCAACCCCTCCCCGTCCCCACCATACCGACGCAGATACCCCTCTCGAACCCCATCACGTAGCCAAGAACGAGAACTACAGAGAAACAGAACACCTGACCGGCAATAACGATCACCTAACAAAGACGATCATAAGTACCGTTCGTACAGATCGCCTGATAGGCGAGATCGGGAGTATTGTTCTCCAGCATGAGAGAACGTACGGCGTCCCAGAGATGAGCCGCAGCGGGAGGATAACAGGCCCTGCTGG
The DNA here is from genome assembly GCA_018907035.1 of Sycobia sp. Sy_11. NCBI lineage: Eukaryota > Metazoa > Arthropoda > Insecta > Hymenoptera > Epichrysomallidae > Sycobia > Sycobia sp. Sy_11. Next base: position 36,853 of record JACCIC010000264.1, on the reverse strand, counting down.
ACCTGCTAAAAACGAAAACACTGGGTAGACAGATGCCCTGACAGGCGGAAAGTCTATTGCTATAACTGTGGCGAAAATAATGTCACGGCACTGAATTGTCCCCGCTGCAGCCCACGAAAAAGCTCGGGAAACGAATAAAGGACGAGGACCCTGGAGTCGAACTGGACAATCCCTTGGATATGACTCCACTTAACATCAACGATGAAGATGACTGCTCCAGAGCCAGGGATTTGACAAACGCATACCCCAACATCAAGGCACCTGAGGAAGAAAATAGATTCTTCCTCAGCATAGAGCTGATGGGAAAAATATTTCCAACGCTGATCGATCGTGGCGCTCGAAAATCCTACGTGGGCTCTGGCCCAGGCAAACTAGTGAAATCGGCTACGAAGGCGAGGTCGATTTGATATTAACAATATACAATCAACAACTGAAAGCCTGCTTCAAGATATCGGCCTCCTTGAAGTACGCCATGATACTTGGCATGGACATACTTACGTTAATAAAAACGACTATTAATTTTGCGGAGGCAACTTGGCACACGCCTAAAACATCATCAGGCACACAACATCGTGACTCACCAGAAGCTATTACGGCTGTCGCAGCCGTCAACGGGCTAGTCCAATTAAAAGAAGCAGATAAAAGAGAATTGGACCGAGTGCTGCGGAACTTAATACAGGAAAACAAAGGAACGCTACAATTATCACGCATGCAGCCACACTTCATTGACACACAAGGACACAGTTCCATAAAGCAGCCTCTCCGACGAATACCGGACAAACTCCTTCAGCACGTACATACGGAAATCGATCCACTGCTCGAGGAAAAGGACGGAATAAAAAAGGACGGAAAAATAAGGTTTTGCATTGACTACCGGGCAGTCAACGCCATCACTGAAAAGGACGCATACCCTCTTCCGCATATGGATGTACTGCTAGAAAATTTACGTGACGCGCGGTACCTGATTAAAATAGATCTTAGTCAGGCTTACCATCAAATACCGCTTGAGGAGAGCAGCAAATAGGTCACCGACTTTGCGGTCCCGTTGAAAGGCCTCTTTCAATACACGAGATTACCTTATGGGCTAACGAACGCCCCGGCCACCTTCCAGCAAGGTATGGACCTTGTTTTCGGGCCAGCGTGGCAACCGAACGTTTCCGTATATATGGACGATATTATCGTCGCTACGAGAACCTTCGAGCTGCACCTTCATGAGGTGAAAGCGGTACTCACCCGCTTGAATGAAATTGAGTTACAGATAAACAAAGAAAAATCCGAGTTTTGCTGCCCGAAGGTCAAGTACCTTGGGTATATCGTAGATGCGAACGGTCTGCACACTGACCCCGACAAAATTCACCCAGTGAGCGAATATCCAAGGCCTACCAACCTGAGACAATTGAAGGCCTTTCTAAGCATGGTCGAGTGGTACGCTAGGTTCATAAAGGACTTAGCGGAAATAAAGCTGCCTCTCACAAAACCATTAAAGAAAAACATCCAGTGGCACGGGGGATCGGCGCAATAGGAAGCTTTCGATAAGCTGAGAATCCTGTTGACGCAAGCGCCTGTGCTAGCGCGCCCCGTACGGAACAAACCATACGTCTTGCAAACCGATGCGAGCAATTACGCCTTAGGCGCGGTGCTACGCCAAGAGTACCACGGCGAAGAACACCCGATTGCGTACGCAGACAGGACGTTGACACCAGCGGAGGTGAAATACACCGTCACCGAAAAGGAGTGCTTGGTCGTCCTGTGGGCAGTCGAGAAATTCCGCGGGTACCTACTCGGCGAGAAGTTCACAGTGATAGCGGACCACAGTAGCCTTAAGTGGTTGCACACATTAAAGGTTTCAACAGGACGCCTAGCTAGATGGGCAACAGCACTCCAAGCCTACAACATGGTAATCGTCCACAGAAAGGGAGCACTTCACCCCGTGCCAGACGCCTTATCAAGGCCCCCACAACACCCCGAGTCCTCTACTGCCACCCTCTCAACCCTTGAAATGGATGAGTGGTACCGGGAAAAATGTGCTGAAATCCAAAAACATCCGGAATGATATCCCAATTGGTCGATTAAAGATCGAAGGTCCTTGGAGGAGTGTAGCTGCAGACATTATGGGCGCATTCCTAACTAGCAAGGGACAACATAAATATCACCTGGTGTTTCAAGATCTTTTCACCAAATACATCGAGATACGCCCATTGCGCAAAGCAAATATCCAAGTGATCACACGGGCACTAGAAGGGTAGATCATCTTTCAGTGGGGTTTTCCAAAATATCTCATTTGGGACAATGGTACCGAGTTTGCCAGAAAGTGGCTTAAGACCACACTCACGGAATTAGGTATTATACACCAATTTCTCGCGCCGTACCACGCACGAGCAAACCCTGTGGAAAGGGTAAACAGGGTCATCAAAACCATGATCGCGATTTTTCTCCAAAACGACCATAAAAACTGGGAGATCCACCTCCCAGAGTTTACATTTGCAGCAAACACAGCGGGGCACCGAGACGTCGTCGGCATTTTTCAATTTTGTCCGGAATCCCCGAGAAATACCGACGTATTGTCAGTCTCAAGGTTCAACGCTGTAGGTGCAAACCCTAAAACCACTGGAATGGCAAAATCGCATGCAGAGATTGCACGCCATCCACAATCTCATTAAAAAGACAGTCAAAAACAGGCCAATATTATAATAAGGGGCGCCGACCGTAGACGCAAACATGTCCTGTCATCGGGTCTAGACGAATTCTCGGCGAAATTGGCTCCAAAATTCGTAACCCCCTGCAAAATTACAAAAAAGATATCTCCCGTCATATTTGAGGTCGAGCACATAAGTGACGGGAAAACGACAAAGGCGCATATATGAGACCTTAAAAGATACCACCAACTTAACAACAGTAATTTATCCACAGGTACCAACAGCGAGCAGCATGTACCGAGTCAACGGAGGAGGCAGAGGACTACGTCGATCGGTTATGTTGGATCAGGCCAAAAGACCTGGGGACGCACAAATCCCCACACCCCTCGCGTACGACCCAAAAGAAATGTGGGGACAAATTCCCATAGGCGTAACCGTACCTACGGTGCACATATGCAGGGTTTCCCCCCAACCGATTCGCACTACCCTCGATATGGGGAAAGTAACCGAGGCACACGAGAAGGTGCAGAAATTGCGGCTAAATTTAATCCAATTCAGCCCCGATACAACGTAGGAGCTCGCTGAAGAGGAACCGGCGATGAAAATTATACCGATAGCCTATGCTTCATTCAGACTCTCGCTATTAGATACGAGTGTACCAACCCTCGATGACCCCGAAAATCCCACCCAACCCCAACCCCATACCGATACCGAAAATCGCTCACACCCCGATACCGACAACGCAGAGAGTAACATCATCACTACGGAAAGTGCGACCGTCCGAAACGACGTAAAACTACCGAGAATGTAGAGAAGATAGCTCAACATGAGCATGACCGTCCGGAACGACGTAAAACTACCGACACCATCGACAACAGCGATGGCGACCGTCCGGAATGACGTATATCTACCACAATAACTCCTGAAGAATTCGTAGAGAAGTTAGATCTAGAAGAGAAAGAGGAAGTCAACATCATCGAAGAACATCCGCAAAGATTGGAAGATATGACACCGGCAAAGGGCGAGGAAGATGGCTACGTATCAGAAGTGGCTTCTGAACAGCACGGGACCACTCGAACCGTCTCGTACAAAGGTTAGGGTACAAAAGGATTTTACTCCGCATAACCAGATACGATCGGTCAGTCCGTTAGCCTATAGGCGGGGGCCAAGGTTCACCACGCGACCACCTCCCAGAAAGCCACACCCATCTAGAAGTGTGCAACACGTGGTGTACGTAAGCACCCCGAAACATGATGATGTTAGATTATATCGCGGAAAACGATGCGCATTCCTGCGGTCTATCGCGACACAGTAATCGGAGATGTAACACCACTGAAGAATTAGATCAATGTCTCCTCCAGCTGAGCCTACGCGTAGACCGGGATAGTTCTACGTGTGCAAACGCTCAACAACTGGCTGAAAGGTAACTATGTGCCTGAAGACTTCATCGCTGATGTAGATGAAGATACCAGTATTAAATATATGAAATTTGGAGCAGCCAGGAAGTCGTTTATAGAAAACGTAATAAGAACTGGAGGACAGTCATACCTAGATGAAACGATGGAGGAGAGAGAAATACACCCTCTGGATTTTGTAAGGGATGATTTCTTAAGCCAGGGGAGGTCCAGCTGAGGTGTATGTAGGTGATACTGAAGTGGATATCACACATTGGAAACTTCTGTGGTTAAACTTCGCGATGTAGATAAGCTAATTCGAAAATGAAATGTTTGCTTCAGAGGCAATGGAACGCAAACAATTGAAATATTCCCAGACCAGGTTCAGGAGCTGCGTAGTATGTCAAACTTGACGGAAGATTAAGACTTTCAGGCTGCACCAGAACTATTCAAAGGTTCAGTCCATTACTGGGTAACATAACCACTTGAAACATCGTCATCCAGGTTGCAGTTCTACGCTTTTACGGGACGACTAGCCGGAATGAAGAATTAAGTGCGGCGAAGAGAAGCCATCGGGTGCACTCAAGGTGCGAACGATCCAAGAGCATCTTACGGCGATCAATGGGATGCTTAATAAATTAATTCCGAGGATTTCAATGGAGGATACATTTAATCGACTACATGCGAACCTTCGTCTCGAATTACACCGTCTCGTTTGCAGGAAAGACTACAAAAGTTTTGACGACCTCGTGGAGGCTATTAAGGAAGCGGATGATTCTTTAGTAGTACAGACATCGTATAAATCTCCACCTATACCAGAGGCAGTAACCTGCCCAGAAGTAACATATCAGATACGCCAAATCAAAAAGAAACCAAAGGTGGCAGCTACTAAATCTTTTGATCAAGCTAAGCCGGTGTCACCACCAAAGAATAGTTGACAACACGGACGCAGACGGTGTAGGCTATTTTCCGACTAGAAAACTGTTTTAAACGGTTAAGTGCGGACAGCTATAACCTCGGTAGGCAATACAAAAGTCACAGAAGTCAGGAGGGATTCACCTTCACCGAGGATTGTCTTAAGAACCAAAACTGGTGGAAAAAGAAATCTCCGCCTAGAAAGGTTCATCCTCCGGTGAATAGACGTAACTCTACGAGTAGACCACCGGATAAAGATTCGCCCAGCATATATAGGAAAGTTGATCAACCGCTGAGATGTTCTAGCTCTGGAGAATTTGGATATCGTTCTACCAATTGTGCAAAATGTTCGGGAAATGCCAGGCGCGGCGGCAAATAGGGGTTCAGCCGTCCAGCGCCAAGAACAAGACCCCCATTGAAAGTCGTCGCCGAGAAATAGCGACGAAGCAGGCATCCTCATCTTCTGCAACCACGGAAGAAACAACTGAGGCCGAATAATCTTCCTCAGCTAATAGAAGAGGATTGGATCTAGGTCAGATAGCAGCTATAACAGAGTAAGCTCGTTGGTGGATTCCTGTACGTGTCGGAGACTTCCGTATCAGAGGACTATATGATACCGGAGCGTCACGCAAAGTGATGGGTAGAATTGGTCTACAGCTGGCCTCAGTCTGCGGCCGAGAGGTTCACCCTGCTTCTGGTGTTGGTGCCAGAGGTCCAGGAAATTCTCTTCTTTATGTAACGGGTAATGTTACATTACCATTCGAGTTGGCTGGAATTATACGCGACGTGTCAGTCGCAGTAATTCCATCTTTAGAAGTCGACTGTTATGTCGGAGCTAACTTCGCACAAGTTTTTGATATAGTTCATGATCCTGCAGACAATACACTGTATGTCATAGCAGCTAAGAAGCGAGTCAGACTGGAGGTTGTGGCCGTGACAGTAAATGAAGTGCAACGATTAGCACCATGACTGATGTCAACACCAAACAGTGTGGAGCATCCTCTGGTGGGAGAGTTGAGCTCTAATGATCATAGAATGTTCGATCCTGTTTGCGAGACGACGCTCTTAGCTTCTATTAGAGTCGCAAACATATCTCGTCACGGGCAAGCAAAATTAAAAAATTTGCAAACTGGACCGAACATATTATCGATGCCAGTAATATTCGTCCAATACGTCAAAGACAATATCCGGTTTCCAAGAAAATTCCAAAAGGGATGAATACTAAAACTAAAGAGATGCTGAAAAATGGAGTAGTCGAACTATCCATGACGAAAAAGCAATGGAAAATATTGGTTTTGTATAGATTTTAGGAAAGTCAATGCAGTCACAAAGCCAGATTCTTATCCACTACCTAATATCGATCAATCTGCGAGATATATCTCAATGATAGATTTAATTAGTCCGTATCATTAGATAGCACTTCAGATGGAATCTGGGCCAATTATAGCATTTACAGTACCTGGAATGCGATTATTTCAATTCCGAAGAATTCCGTTTGGTCTATCGAATGCAGATGCCTCCTTCCAGCAATTGATTGATCGCGTAATTGGTCTAGAGCTTGAGCCCAATGCTTTCTCATATTTGATGGTATTATTATCGTTACAGAAACATTCAAATAACACTTAGAATGGATTTAACGTGTACTTAAGCGAGTTAAGAAAGCTGGACTCACTTCATCCAGGACGGAAGAAAACTTACGCTAGAGTAACCAAGTATTACTACTGGCAGTTGAAGAGTATGTAAGAAACTGTCTTATATGCCAGCAGTGTTAAGTAGAACAGAGGTGATCTACTGGTTTAATGGGTCAGAGAGTCTTGGATAGATCTTGGTAGATGGTCGCAGGAGACATAATGAGACCTTTGGTTCACGAGCAAGACAGTCTGTGAATATGTTATATTCGTGCAGGACCTTCGTACACGATGGGTCGACTGTATACCGTTTCGTAAAGCAAATGGAGCAGCGATCCTAAAAGCCTTGAGAAAGCGAATCATATTGAGATTTGGAGCTCCAGAGGTCTGCCTGTCGGATAATGGCACGGAGTTCAAGAATAGAACAATTGATGAATATCTCGAAGAGATGTATATTCATCATTCGTTCACTCCGCCGTATCATCCACAGGTTAACCCAGTGGAACGGGTTAACAGAACTTCGAAATCTCAGATTATGGCGTTTGTAGGCCACAATTCTTGGAATGAGAAGTAGAATATAACTTCTCTCTCAAGTTCAGCCGGGAACACTCCACCGTGAGCAAGATAATGTCACGGTTGAAAATATTAAGAGCGAAAACCAGCACCTGGTTAGCTAAGTTAAGAAGGCTATCAGAGCTACAGTAGTCAGCAAAAACACGGTCATGAGAGCAACACGAGCGCAAGCGACGTATTATAATACTTGTCCTCGTCCTTCGCCATACCAAGTAGGAGATAATATGTGGAACAGGAATCGTGTTTTATCTTCTGCCGCCCAAGGAATAACATCTAAGTTGGTCCCTAAGTATGTGCATCCGTATATAATTATTGCGATAAAGGGCCCAAATACATACAAGCCAATTGATGACTCAGAACGGATAGAAAAGTTAATCCACTCTGAACACCTGAAGCCATTCGTCGAATCCGAGGGAACGACATCTCAAGTGACTAACAGAGGATCCCAACCGCCAAATTTTCTAGTAAATTTAATTTATATTTTATTTAATCTTTCGGGGTTAATTTGTCTATTTATCCTTGTAGGGCATCGACCTGAGTGCGTATGTTATAATTTTAAATTTTTTGTTCGTTTTTAGCAATATGTATTCGGCAATGTATTTCGTATAAGTAAGTAAGTAAGTAAGTAAGTGTATTTAGCATATTATTATTTCGCATATCGGTATAATATCTCGGTTTTTTCTCGAAAAAATATATAAAATAAATAACTTTAATAATGTCATGATAAATTCATAAATTTATTTATTCTATGATTCTATTGTTATATATTATCTATTATTTCTTTTATTCGCGTTTTAATAGTTTATCTGTGTTATAAATTATTTTTTTCGAAGAAATAATGTTAGGAGAAAAAAAATAAATAAACGCATCCACAATACGAACAAAAAATCTTTTGTTGATTTGTGCACTTAAAACGACCGTATCCAGCCTGTTTGCATCTCTGAAAACATTTCGGTCGTATACGGTGGCTACTTTGTTATTATAATTATGCACTTAGACTTCAGGTTTTCTAGTTTTAAATTCTGTGTTATGTGTAGCTGTATGACTACTCGTAATTTTCTGTTTATCAAATGGTTTTTTCTGTTTCTAAATATTCCTCTACTCGTTGTCGAATGTATATCTTCATTCGGCTCCCGTGTACGATTATGTATCTGGCGATCTAAATGGCGACGTTGACTGGGCGATAGATAAAATTTTCTTAGCCCTTCTTCTAATTCGGTGAAAGTTTTGAAATTAGAGGCATAATTTCGGTACCACAACTGTGCATAACCTCTTAATAATTCTGGAAATCCATTCAGAATTTGTTGATCGGATCAGTTGTATGCTCGCTGAAGTTCCTTGATCCTTTTGAGAAATAAATGTAAATTTTTGCCATGAAAATGTCAATTCGATTTTCTCATTTGATCCATCACTTTAGCATTTTCCTGAGTAGCTGATGGTTGCCCTACATAAACAGTAGCAGGTGGCCTACTTGGTGCAGGACGTACTACGACTGGACTGGAAGTTAATGCAGCTACTTGTTGATTAAGAAGCTGTAGATATAGTTGACGCAATTTTTCCTCGATTTCTTCTAAATCTTGTGTTCTGTTGAAGTCTTCATTGAAGTATTTTTTATCTTCAGACTTATCGATAAAGAGCTTCGTGTGAGCCCGTACATGCGGACTTAAACACATGACACAAGTACGCTTTTATACCGTCCATGTGTAAATTATTTATCGCAAGTTCCTTAATTTGCTCTTTCGTTAACTTATATATCCAGCTTACTCTACTACTGGGTTTTATCATTTTAGTAAGATTTTAATTTGTCAACAAGAAAACTGTTAGTTCAGTTTAGGTTCAGTTCAGGATTATTTTACTGCAACTTCAATATGTGTTAATTCGTGCTTCGGTTCAACCCGCCTTAGCACCTAGTCGCTCAACCCGCCACTAGGCTCTTTTTACACAAATCGAAAAATACGTTTTTGTATAAATAATAAATTTCCATTAAAAGAAATTATTTCGTTATTCGAGAAATAAGAAATTTTAACTTTATAAATATTTTAATTTCATATATTTATTAAAGTAGATCCTGTTCGAGCGTCATGTAACGTTCCTATCCCCTTGGGATAACTTACGCGGTATTTTTCAGCGTATTTTGAGAGGGGAAAAAGTATATTCAGCATCGGGCGGCGGATTCGGAAAATAATTTAAAAGAATATAATATATTTTAGTAACAAAAATATAAAATCCGTTTATTCAAAATAACTGATCGGACATCTCTCTGGAACAAACAATAAGACTAATACAATTAATTAAATGAATTATAGAAATAAATATATTAAATTATGCTAGATATATAAATATAAATAATAAGTCTGAGTTCGCGCTATTTTTCGCGACGTTTATTAATCCGGTGCTATTTACCGCACAGATACCCGGCACTAGTTTCAACGCGGGGAATTTAAACGAGACAGGTAGAATTTAATCTAGTAAAATTAAGGTTAGCTTAATTCCGCTGCTCTTTTGAGGAGCGCCTCGCAACCAGGATCGAGAATTAAGTGGGTAGTAATTATATAGGATATGAGAACGGCTGGTTTTTTGAGGAGCGCCTCACAACCAGGATCATGTTCACTTCTGTACAGGTAAGATTATTAGCCGTCTGTCTTTTGAGGAGCGCCTCGCAACAGAGATCAAACTAATAATTTCGGAAGGATTTTTTTAGGCAGGATTTATCGAAGTCTGAACAGTTTATAGCTCCGGGAGGAGTTCAAGGGACACGACTTCGGGTCAGCCGGTAGACTAGACGAACTCCCCCATTTTGCCTTCTGCAGGCCCTTTGATAGCTAAATTATCGGATATAATCGCCGCCGCTCGTCTAACATTGGATGAGCCGCCGATTTACAATAATGATATTAATAATAATGATGAAAATAATAATAATATTAATAATAATAATAATTCATATTAATTATAATTTTAATAGTTATAATTATTATATAAGTACTTACAGCCAGTATACTGCGTACAAATATTGTTTTATATATAAATATATATTTGTTGTTTACAATATTTAAATGCATTTTATAAATTAAATACAGAGTGCGATTTCATTTGAGACACACGTTGTAAATTTAATTAATAAATATTTTTATCAGTCTTACAGTCTTTATAATATCGTATATTAGTTAAATTATGACAGTCAGTAATAATATCATATATTAGTCAAAATAAAGACTGTAAGACCGATAAAAATATTAATTATTTTAATTCAAAACAATCGACATGAGTACAATTTTTAATTCAAGTCAAAAGTACCTTTATCAAGAAGATTTAATTGTAACCCATTGTATATGTTTGGAATGTTCACGCCAGTGTAGAGGCTCGCTGCTGGTGTTGATGTTGTAGTGATGAGGAGACCTAATACACCTGGTGAGGCTCTCTCTTGCCGTACGAGGTGTATCCCTCCTCGCGCACTTCTCTGATCTTCTTAGCGGTAGAGAGAGAGAAGGAAAAGATATATTGCGTTCTCTCTCTTCTTCGATTTTTGGCTGTCGCGTCGACTACCTTCTCCAGTAGTCAACGCAACATTTGTCCGTTCTCGGTATGTTTACAGCGTGTTCAATTTAATATATTAAATGAATTTTGTGTTCGCGTGAAATTATTTATCGGATACTTGATTTTATTTATTAGCATTTCCGCGTGTGCGACGGAAATACATTATTATTTGTGTATAAATTATTCCGTATTTTCGCTGTAGATTTGTGTGTGTAAAATTAAAGTAAAATCTTTATTCGTATAATAATCGTAATAAATTTGCGCCGCCAAGTTTTGACCGCCGCATCGTGAATGGCAAGCAGTATTGGATGAAAATGTAGCTCAAATGCAGAAAGAACTCGCTAATATGTTAAGTGTCAGTGACAGAGCACCCGGCAAACGTTTACATCCGATGGCAAATATGCATAAAAAAGGAAAATGGATTCCAAACTATTTGACCGAAAATGCCATTATGAATCGATACAACATGGCACTGTCTTTGCTTGCCAGGTAAAAAAAAGAGTTTTCTGTGACGTATTGTAACTGTTGATGAATAGTGGATCAACCATCAGAATCCTAAACGCAAAAAATCATGGGTAGATCCAGGTCAACCGTCCACATCAACTCGAAAACGGAAGATCCACGGCCAAAAGGAATTGTGTGAATTTAGTATGACCAACAGAGCCTGCTGTACTACGAGCTGCTAAAACCAAATTAAACTGTCAGTGCCGAAATTGATTGAACATAGATTGGCAATCGCGAGCAAAGGACGCAAAGTCATTTTCTTGCATAACAACGCTCGGCCACATATTGCGAAAACCGTCCAAAATACACTGTAGGAGCTCGAATGGAAAGTCTTTCCGCAGTCAGCGTCCTTATCAAACACAGCGCCTTCTGATTACCACGTATTCAGATCGATGCAGCATGTTGATATGTACTTCCGACATGTTTAAGATGTACCAGAATTTGTGGATAATGAATCGCCTTATTCTTTCGCCACGGTATCACTATATTGCCAGAAAGCTGGAAAAATGTAGTAAAAAATGACGGAAAATATTTTGATTAATCTAAGTGTATCTATTTTCCATCATAAATGTCCTTTTTCCATTAGAAATGTTCGAAAACTAAGTTCGCTTCCTAATAAGTCTACAACTTTGCCTACGCGGTTTTGCAATAGATAGCTGTAGCGGTAACTGGTAGTCAAAATAAATAGATCGTAGATGCCATACAATAAGATTATTGTAGCTATTTACCAATACAACGTAATCGAAATATTAGTCGATTTGTATCTGTATCATAAACATATTCTCGATTAAATATATCAGCTTATAAGCCAAATTCTAGTCGTTTGCGGCACTTTTAAATTTTCTGCTTGAATGTGAAGAAATCTGCAGCTGAGGCTGATCGAATGTTCTCAAAGATCAATGGTGAGGCCGCTATTAGTGAAAAAAAGTGCCGAGAGTGGTTTCAGCGCTTCAAGAACGGTGATGTACACGACGAAGACTAGTATGTCGGCGAAAGAGAGAATTTTTTCGAAGATGCATAATTGGGAGCATTACTCGATTCACACTTGTGTCAAACGCAACAAGAATTGGGAGGATCCTTGGGAGCGATGCAACAAGACATTTTAGAACGCCTGAAAGTCATGGGAATAGCGTCTTAGAGTTTAAATTTGATATCTTAATAATTTTTTTTAATATTATGTTTTTGTTGTTGATTTTTACATTTATATCTATCTGAATTTTCGTTATTTTCATAAATTAAAAAAACTTGTTAAAAACTGATTAAAAAAAATATGGGCACAAAAATCTATTTTGATTTTCTGGCATGGTGAGTAAGGAATTGAAAAAAGATTTGTTTTTTAAATTTAAATATATAGTTATTGTGCTCTGACATAGTGCACGAATAAAGAAACAGTCGAGCATATATATTTTTTATATATTTTTTTGATTTATCTCGACATACTTTTGATAGTTATCCGCGACAAATATGTTGCCGATCCCACCCACAAGAATACAAAATGAGAGCCATAGCAGACAATTGCTGAAGCGATGTAGTAGAAATATCAGTAGATGCTGTAGTATAAACAACAACAATAGAATTATTGGCATAAAAGATCAGAAATGCAGAAGATGAGGTGGGGGAATGCAAGAAGCATTGGGACATTCAAGATCTCTTCTACAAACTATTAGCGATGTAATAATTAAAAAATAAAGAATAATATGAGAAGTGGGTGGGCCCGTAATATACAAAGTGTACTGGGCTTGCCTGGTGTAACAGAGGAATAAATAGTGGGAAAGAAATAACGCGATATATTGTATTTTAGAATAAAACGAAACGTATTTTATAATAAAAAAAATTAATCTTTAATTTCAAATACTATTATTATTAAAACCTATATATATATATATATATATATATATATATATATATAGGTTATAATATATATATATATATATATATATATATATATATATATATATATATATATATATATTAATAATAGTTATTGCAAACATAATTATATTACAATTTTAATTTTAATGTGAATTCTGGGATGAGATTTAAAAATTAAAAATTGTAGGTATGTCGTTGGTTTTTAATTAAATTAGTAAATATGTTCATCTATTCAAAAATTACAATTTTTAACATTTTTATTTTTTTACCTAATTTATTTTGATGTTTAGTAATAAATTCTATTTCAGATTCTATGGACGTGATTATGAACAAGGACAATCTGATTCTCATTATTTTAGTATAATATTTTATACTATAAGGACTGTAACACCGATAAAAATATTTTTATTTATTTACACTTTGATATTATAACTATTTCAGTGAAAATTGAATATTATATCAATTCTAATGAAACTTGCAGTTTCTATATTTTCAATTCATTTATTTATTATACCTGTATTCGGATGTCATGTTTTCTGGAAGACGTAGCCTGTTGTCTTTCCATGTTTGAGCAAAGAAAATATCGGCAGCATATGTCTATAGAAAAATAATATAATTAATAATTTATAATTTGGAAATCCCTTTACGATGTTATTTAGAATTGTATTTTCATAAAGTTATAGTACGTTGAAGATATAGTAAGTGATAAAGTTATAGTACGTATAGAAGTCAAAGAAAGTGATATTTCTTTAGTCCATTAACATTACTAATAGTTCATTATAATACATTTTATCGATAGAATTTCGAATTGAAATTAATAAGGAATCTTTAGTATGTTGTTTTTATGAAATTTCATGAATAATATAGACCCACAAAATTAACATAAATTTATCTATGTATTTTTAAATAGAGGCTGTTGACGTAGAGTTGGCTGACATATTCCAAGAAAAGTTAAAATAAAAATGTTGGTCTCTTTACATAATTTTGCAATATGGTGAATGTAATAATGTGAATAGACATACATGCAATAATGAAGAAAGCATTGTATAATTTAGTTCATGGTATAGTACTAAAGCATGGTAAACTGGTAAACGATAAAAAAAATATAGTTTATGATATTGTATCAAAGAACTTTTTTACTACGGCGACGTATAACTCAGTCACGCAAAGTTTTTTTAATAAAAACACATGATTAATACACAAATACATAAGAACAAAAAACTAATAAAAGTAACATAAAAATTTCCTCAATTTATTCCGCAAACTTAGTAGAGAGAACACGCCACATATGCTCTTTCACTCTCCCGCTGGTTAAGAGATCCTATCTTTGTGGAAGAGGATAGGTCTCGCGCAGCGACACAGAGTCCTGTCAAACGTATATGCATGCTTTCTCCCTCTAACGCATACACGCACGCTACCGCTGTCATAACCAATATTATTGTAATAAATTATTATTATTAATATTATTATTATTTTTATTCATAGCGATATGATTATTGTAAATAATTATTATTATAAATCTGGAGTTCGTCCAAAATTACTCGAGCGACGACGAAATAACCCGAATAATGTATTCTCAATTGTACATTAAAATGTAAAATTATCAGTTCGTCCGTTGAATCGTTTCTGACAAAATTGATTCACACAAACTCTGCCCAGAGCTCAAAGAAAATTCTGTTAAAAATCCTTCTCGACGTAAAACAATTAGATTGATCTCTGTTACTAGGCACTCTCCAAAAGACACAGGGCTAATATTAATCCTGCTCTGAAGAGATTGTGACCCTGGTTTTTATGCATTCCTCAAAAGACCAAGAGTTTTCTTCTTCTGTAATATTTTCTGCTGCTTAATTCTTGATTCTCGTTGAGAAGCGCTATTCAAAAAACCAGCTGAATTAGAAGTTCGCGTAGAGACAAAATTAGACGGTTCATCCATTCAGATGGGTGATCATGAATATGTTTGCTGATGGTAGTTTTATTCTTGGTCTGATGAACGATTGATGAAGATACTAAGATAAAACCTTAGCTGAGCGTTGAAATGGTTACCTTCAAAGTACTGGATTAACGAAATACCGCCGTAAATGAGGAAGGATCTTGGTAATCGTAATTAAAAAATAACATATTATATTATTGGCAATTGCAGTCAGGAAAATAAGACGGCTGCAATACAAAGTATCCGTATATTCTTACATTAATTGTACTTTTGTCGACTGTTTATATACAAATTAATAAATATTTTTTCATTGGTCTGTTTTCACAGTCCAATCAAATCAATCAAAAACAATACGTAACAATCAACCTCAGTCCCTCATCAGGAGCCGTAGCGAGCTCGAAACGTTGGACTGGATCTTCAATTAGGTAAGGGTGTTGGGGACAGTCAGATTGTACTTTACTAACAAAATTTTTTCAGCTAATATTTTATTTTCAGATTAGTCCACGGGGGTGACTGTATACAAGGACAGTGTAACTGTTATTATAATTTTGAATTTAATTTTTATTTTTATTTTTATTATTTTTGTGTATTGATGTACTAATGTTATTGTAGAAATGTATTGATATTGTTACGTTTTGTTTTTGATTAATTTGATTGGACTGTAAGGCCAATGCAAAAATATTTATTAATCCGTATATTCTAATGTAGAAACGCTGTATTTGAACGGAACGTATTAGAAGTATCACTAAAAATCTGGAACTGTGCATATACACCAAGGAGATGAACTACAAAGGTAGAAATACCAATATATAATAAGAAGAATATGATTGAAATAATAATAAGACTAATAATATAATAATAAGAATTATGAATAGAAAATTGTGAACGAAGCTTAAAAGATATTAAATTCAAAGGCATCAATTGAGAAGACTATAAATAGGAATTACGGCAGAATGTTGTATATTTTATAACACTACGTTTGAACTGAAATAGGAATTTTAACGTACGAATAGTGAAATTCGAACGTTAAAATCCGCAATAAAATCTGATAGTACCGATTGATCGAATAGCTAACTGAAAGTACTAAGAAAAATGCAGCGTTGAACTTTCCAAAAGATAAAAGAAGATAAAAATACTGAATAATAGTAAATATATAATAAAATATTAAGAATTTTTACAAAAAGAGAAGCATTACCGAAATTTACAGGGGTTAAATATCATCCAAGGTAGGTAAATTAGCTAAATAACTTAACCTAAAGCAAACTTTACCTGATGTATCAGATAAATATAACTGGTAACTTCATGAAAATAAAGTCGGCTGATATGAAATCAAATGAGTTAGAGCTTAAGAACTACATTTCTTTATTTGAAAAGGCAAATGGTCTATACAGTACACTGGGATGCCCTGATAGCCCAGCTGGTTTTATACAAAGCGATTTCTGGAACAAAATCGACAACATGTGCCTGTGCAAAGACAAACAGTTACTCAAATTTATTATAACATCGAGAATGACAGATAAAATATAAACTCGTATTCTGAAGAGCATAGAGAAAATATCTGCAAATCAGGTTGAAATTTTAAATAATATAGAATACGTTCGACGGGCCGTTCCAAGCTTACCTAAAGAACCTGGTACCACATAAATGAATAAACAATTACATGTTTTTGTTGATTTCAATTTGACTGAAATGGACAGACGTGTATCTCTGGCACATATTGCAGATAACGACATCCGATCTAGGTGAGTACAATGGCGACGAAAACGCTGGTTGCTTACGCGAACATGCTTGTCAGTGATAATGATACCAGGCGCAAATTGCAATATAAGTACCATAATAAAGGTCCATCGAACAAGTACACAATACGCAAGGTAAACAACCACGTGATCAGCGCTTCAAATGTTGCAGACAAGAATAAAGCAGCTGGATGTATTTATGCGACATCTGCAAAACGTAATATGCGAAACTTTATTGAGAATACAGCATCATCAGCACTAATCTAAAACTAAAAGGTTTTGGAAAAGAGAATTTTAAGCAAAATGACGTCAGTAATAGTACAAGACCTTTAATAACGACGCGATTCACACCATTTAAGAGCATATACCAGCATAATAGCAACGGCTAAACGGTGCATGAATAGAAAATTCGATTTGACGGTGTAGAAGGAGAGAGTGCGAAATAATTTCTACAAAAGATATGAGAATTTCTTAGTTTAATACCACTAACCAACGTGGATATGCTTAATACAATGACTGATGGAACTTAGTGTCGCCTGTCACACGAGGACGGACAACTTATGAGGACTTCTGCAACTTTGTACGTAACTGATACGGTCTTAACAGATGCTTTCAAACTGAGCTAATTGGCGGATCGCGGCGGTATACGCACGTCAAGCGCGGTTATTGGCAATTTTAAACAAATTCGAATAACTTTGGTCGAGTGAGAAGCAGCTCTCCTTTTCATACAAAAACTGGTTACACAGGAGAAGATGACCGGTGTCAATAAGCTGATCGATAAACAGTCAATACAATTCAAAATATTAAAAAGTTGTAGGAGATGCGTATCGACTCTAACGTGGTTAGTCGATAACTGCTTATTATACTATCAAATGTAACCATTGGTTTTCATGTCAATTTTTTTTAAGGACTGCATATTTGTATTAATTTGCCCTCATCGATAATTTTCTGTTTTTCTCAGCAATTTTTTATCCAGCTTTGTTCTGAGATTATTACTTAAAGAATTCTTTTCCAGTATCATATAGTTGCATAACAAATTAAAAGCAGTATTCGCAACAATTATACATTAATTTAATTTTCTGAAATATAAAGTGAAATTCTTTATCTATTATTTTGTATTAAAATTCTTTAAAAATTTTATTAATAGATGCAACATATATATATATATATATATATATATATATATATATATATATATATTTCTATTATCTACTCACCATTGAATTTTCATCAATAGAATCAAGACCCATTACAGTCACGTGAAAATATACGATTGTAGCTTGTCCATCCTTTTTTGGTGGCCTCATTTTATCGTAAAGTTTTGGATCTTCCGGCAGCAAATCATAAAATTCTAGGCTTTTTCTGAAAACAAGAATGGTATTCTCTAGTATTTTTTCTGATTTGCACGTTTAGTAAACAAAATCTATATTTATTATATATATTAGGATATTATTATAGTATATAATTACTATTACATATCTATATTCATGACAAATAAGTTTTCTATACTTAATTTAACGATATATTTCGTAGTTTTGCAGACTATACGGGGACTACGGAAATGCAAGAATACAAATAAAATGTATCAATTATTATCATACATATAACATTTCTATAGAACTTCATCTATAGTAGAATTTACATACACGAAAAGAAAAGTTCATTTGAATAAGCTTATTTTCTTTACACTCTATCGATATAAAATATACATCTTCATTCTATATCATATTTCTCCGATGCAGCCCCTCTAATACTTTGCTCTGAGTCATTGGTAGAGTAATAGTTACTGTTTTAGTTCATTGACTAGAATCGTGGCTATTCCGAGTACATCTGCGGTTGATGAAACGTGCATCATTAACTATTCCATCTTCTAACGAATTTCTCAAATGATGAAACTTCATCATGTAACAATACATTGCCTGATTTATCAAACTGGGTCACTTGTAATACATTATATTACTCAGATTATAAGATATCAAAATATTGAATAGATATTACACTATATGTCTAGCCAACAATATCTCTAGCAAATATGGATCTCGAAAAGAAATGTTATGAAAAATTAATACAATATAATCCTATATTATAATTGATTTTTATACAATGTTTAAGACTATATGCCAAATAATCATATAACACTAACTCAAATGCGATTCCATTTCCAACACACAATTCAATCCATTCCATGAGTATAATGGATTTTATAGAAGCCTTCGCCGAACATACGTTCGGTATGATACTATCTAATTTTTTAAAGTTGGATTTATTTGATATAAATATTACTTAAACAGTGAAATTTATTATCTATGGAAAAGTTATTCATTTAAATGAAACTGCGTATATTAAAAAATATTAAGAAAAAATCCTGTTGGAACCTCAAATAAATGACAGCGTAAATCGTGTGTATGAAATTAGAATATATTTATTAAAAACAATACATATATATATATATATATATATATATATATATATATATATATATATATATATATATATATATATATAGAAAAAGGGTAGAAAAAATCTTAATACTACACAAACTATTAGAAACTACCGACCTTGCTCATCTGGCTGTCCTTTCTAAACTGAAACTAAAACTACCGACATATTCTACAACGATTCAGGTAATAACACAAACTTCTGTTCATCCCTACGCCCACTTTCTATCTTTTACAACATTATTTCTTTCTCCTCATTTTCCGCACTTTCTACTTTTCATAACTGCTTCATATACCTACATATGCTCTTGGTCATTATTATCCCTCTGTCTATCTCCCTCATTCTCTCTCTCTCTCTCTCACTGCATGCATACATATATCGGTACACTTCAACAAATCCATTCAAAGAATAGAATACGGTATTTGAGATTGACGCAGTATACGCGTTAGACCTTGAGCTATATGAAGGAATTGACCAGTCTGCGTGACAATTGAAGATAGCGCAATTAATAGTTTTTTCTGGCTTCTTCATCATATATATCCCATTCTTGTTTCTTTATCTAAATGCTTTCAAATACGTAATATACATAGTACAATATTGTGTTCCCTCGCATTATTTTTCATTTCTTCAAAAGACTTCAGCAATCAATTGCCGCGTACGCTTAAGTCTCGTACTGTCAGGGACACTCGCCTATCTGAGTAGATAGGCTATGGGCATTCTAGCACATGGGCATTCTGGCACACTCTCCCCCCCTGAAATCTGTGCTTTGGCTCTGTGGGCATTCAAGAACACCTCCCCCCCTTGAAAACTGTGCTGAGCCCCCTGCATATTGTAATGTATAGAGAATGAGGTCACCTCCCAAAACGATGCCGCTCTCGCTATATTAGATAATGAGAGAGAGAGGGAGATGGGGAACGACTCGTTTCATCATTTCCATTCATTACATTTGAGCCGAGTGATGTTTCTTCACGATGAAAATTTAATATGCGTGTGAGAAAAGCGAACACCGTTGATGGTTATCTATTATTATAGAAAATGCGTGCCCATATACTGTATACTGAAAGCGAGTTATTTTTCTTTGCCGCTCCCATAACTTGCATCCTCTTAGTTTCGATCGAGGATAATATCTATGCGTTTGTAAAAGGGAGTGAGTATGGAAAACCAGAGTACAAGTATCTATTTTGAAAGAGCCCCACTTCTCGGAAAAGCATGGGAAAGGGTCCGAATAGAGGCGAACACTAGTGCAACTGAGGTAGACCGTTGTCAATCAGTATAATCTGCTTAAAGTCATAATGCACTTTGCGTTGGTGGTTATGAATGTCTATCGTTATAGAAAACAGGTGCACCAATACTGAAAGCGACTTATTTTTCTTTGCCGGGCTCACGCCCCCCTCCCCCCTGCACCCTCATTAGTATAATCCGCTTACCTGTTCTAATGCGCTTGCCGCTGATGCACGTGCAAGACCGAGGTGAACTCATTAATTAGGATAACTATAACCAAGATCTTTTTCTTTGTAACTCTCTAGATTTGTATCTTGTTGATTTCGACCGAGTATAATATCCTTGCGATTGAAAAGAAGGGAGTGACTGCGGGAAACCAACGTATAGTTCTATTTTCGAAAAGGTACACTGCTTGGAAGGAGCATGTGAAAGCGGGTCTAACGAGAGGCGAGCACGTGCACCTCTTGACCGACTGACTGAGGTTAACTCATCAATTAGGATAATGCGCTTTCCGTTGATGGTTATAAATGTCTATTGTTATAGCAAACACGGGAGACAATACGATATACTGTAAGCAAGATCATGTTTCTATTTTTCTTTGTCACTCTCTCGCTTTAAATCTTTACGATTTCGGTAGAATACAACATCAATGCGATTGGAAATCCAAGGGAGTGACAGTGGGAAACCAGCATATAGGCGTTCTATTTTCAAATGGTTTATTTCTTGGCAGAAACATGGAAAAGTAGGTCCGAGGAGAGGCGAACACGTGCGCCTCTCGATATACTGACCGAGGGTGACTAATCATATAGTTTAATCCGCTTATCGTTAATGTTTATAGATGAGTATTGTTATAAGGAACAGGTGAGATCATATTAAATGCTGGAAGCGAGGTATTTTTTCTTTATTAGTGCTACGCTTTCTCGCTCGAATAAAGAAGAACGTGAAACCGCCTAAAATCATAGATCATACGAGATAGACAGGTCATTAGAAAGATTATAGCGAGCGATTGTGGGGAAAAATTTTGTCTTTGCTAGGCGCACGCTTAGCTCATTATTGCGTATGGAGTGATAAATTTCCACCAATGACGAATAACGTACGCTTCACCGAGTCTCAGAGGGAGGAGAAAATTTGTGTTCCTTCACCAATGAGGAATAATATACGTTTGCTGTGGCTGAGAGGCAGGAGGTTAAAATTTTCATTTGGTCCATTAGAAAAATATAACCGATCACCATACAAGTAAGTGGTGGGAGGGGGATGGATTATCAAGGAGGGAGGAGAAAACTTATGCTCCAGCACCAATGAGGAAAGTTTTCGTGCATCAAAGTAGAAGGGGTGAACCATCCTTCCCATAAGATAGTAAACGAAGGCGGTTCTTCTTTTTTATTTTTTTTTTTAACCAATAGAAACGTTTTCTCATAAAAGGTCAGCACTGGAAAACTGTATAAAAGCGGAATCGTAGTCAGTTTTTCCATCACAATCTGCCTTCAAATTTCAAAGATTAATAATATTAAAAATTGGAAAAATGAAGGTAGCTGTGAGCACGGCAGGCAGCAGCAGAAGCAACGGCAATAACAACAGCAACAGCATCAGCACCGGGAAGCGGCTGCCTGCTGTGGAAAAGGTTCCCCGAAGCAGGGGGAAGTACCTAAAATCCATGGACTTGTTTGGGGAGGAAGAGCAGGAGGAGGAGGATGCACGGCCGACGACGCCAATATCAATCATCGCAGCCTCGCTGACAAGGGCTGTAACGTCCAGCCTTGAAGAGGAGGTAAGGAGCAGCTTTCCAGGCGCCGCAACCGATTGGAAAGCGCTCTATCGAAGAGCGCAGGAGATGACGGAAGCCATCCGTCAATCGGTCAAATTCGCGGAATTTTTCGAAAAGCTAGATGGAGGTAAGGAAAATAATAATTTGTTTTAATATTCTTCTATTTCAAATATATTTATTTATATATAATTTATACAATAAATAATATTTTTATTTATATATTTAATTTTAAAATATATTTAATTTTATATTTAATTAATATTAATATGTATGTTTTTTTGTTTATCTGTTCTAGGGACCAAGAATGGAAGCGATGGGCATCGCAAACGGTCAAGGAGCCGTTCGGTGAGGAAGGGAAGAAAACGAAGCTGTCCTAGAACGCCGAGGATGACGCAGCACCACAGCCGCAGCCCATCCATCGCAAGTATGCGATATTCAAGCTGCTCGAGCGTTGAGGAAATCAACGCCGAACTTCCCCAAGCGCAGCCAAGGATAGTGCAAGATGTAAGATTAGAAAAAAAAATGCAATTAAATTGAATAATATTGAATAATAAGTATATGTATAAGTAATATGTATATGTAATATGTATAGATAAAAATAAAAAATGTATGAAAATATTAAAGAAAGTGTATTGTAAAAGAAAATAAATAAAAATAACTAAAGAAATGGAAAAAAACAAAATTATGACGTTTTGCCTTTTATCCTACCTTTCCTCATTGAATAAAGAACGTACATTAATAATAATTAAATTAGTTAACAGTAATAATTATATAATAGTAGATTTATAATATATAATAATAGTAATATATGAAAATATATGAATATAAATTATTCAATATATATATATATATATATATATATATATATATATATATATATATATTCAATATATGAATAAAAATGTATGAAAATATTAAAGAAAATGTATTGTAAAAAAAAAAATACAGAAATGGGAAAAAACAAAATTATGATGTTTTACCTTTTATCCTACCTTTCCTCATAGAATAAACAACGTACATTTATAAGAATTGAATTAATTAACAATAATAATTATATAATAGTACATTTATAATATATAATAATAATAATGTATGAAAATATATGAATATAAATTATTCAATATATATATTCAATATATATTCAATATATGAATAAATTAAATGAAAAAATTAAAGAAAGTGTATTGTAAAAAAAATAAATAAAAAAAAAAAAAAAATGGGAAAAAACAAAATTATGATGTTTTACCTTTTATCCTACCTTTCCTCATAGAATAAAGAACGTACATTAATAATAATTTAATTAATTAACAATAATAATTATATAATAGTACATTTACATTATCTCTTGTCAAAAAAAAAAAAATACTTTCATCATAATTAATAAAATAATAATATCATTAATTAAAATTAATTGAAACAGTTTTTGTATTCAAGAATAGTATATAAAACATTTTTTTTTTTTATTTTTAAAAAATTGATAGTAACAAATTTTTTTCATTCATTTAAGAAATTATTTTTTCATTTATTTACTATTTAGTTATTTTATTTTATTAAATTACTTTATTATTCTTTGACTTATTTTTTTTTTTATTTTTAAAAAATTGATAGTATCAAATTTTTTTCATTCATTTTTAAAATTGTTTTCATTGATTTACTAGATATTTATTTTTTATTTTATTAAATTACTTCAATATTTTTTTACTTATTTATTTTTTTTTAAAACTACTTCAATATTTTTTTTTTAAATTATTTAAAAACTAAAAAAAAAAATTATAGGAATAATATAATATAAAAATTTATATTATACAATAATATTAATAATTGAAATAAAAATTACAAATCTGATTTTTTTTCAAGATATATAGTATTTATTAATATAATTTTTTTACAAATTTCAGTTTACAATAATGCTATTTTTAGTCAATTTCAAGTCGTCCATACTTTCCACTTAAATAATTTTACAACCATGTACGCATTATTGTGACATTCCGTATCGCACACATTGGTATACTTCGCCTGCATAATGGATGGTTATGGCAAATCACATTTTGACCTTCACTCTGCAATGTTTGCAATGATGGACAATGTAGCTCCTCCTCCATATCAGATATAATTCTGGAATTAGAAAAAAAGTATAAGAAAGTATGAAAAAGTATGAAAAAGTATAAAAAAGTATGAAAAAGTATGAACAATGTATGAACATTGTATGAAAATATACTTTTCCATAAGGTTTATTTTTTATTACTTTCTGAAATATGTACATGAAATAAATATAAAGATGATTATAAGTATGCAAATTACTTACATATTTGGGAGAATGGTTGTCAACCATTCCTTCTTCTCTCGTCCCTTCACATATAATTTTTTTAGTCCCGTACAGCATATCTCCAATGTTCTTTGAAGCCTATGGTATGGAATGTTAACAGTATCCCATTCAAGCCCATGGTAATCACGCTGCAACCAGTGAACTGTTTTTTTTTCATTCCATGTCAAGTCACTCCATGGAAATCGTGGCTTAAAGATATATAATGTAGGTAGTGCACCTCTTTCCATACCTAATAAACTAAATTCCTTTAAAATGAAAGTTTGCGGGCCTCTTGTCTGAAAACCCTGCATGTCGCAGAAGAATACTTTATCTTCTGGATACTTCAGAATATTTTTTCTAAACATCACTTCGTATTCCCTCACTCTAGCCATTTTCAGTTTATTTCTATTTACCAATAGTTAGAAGTGTTGATTATGAATGTAAGTTCTATGCTTATGCATTCATTTTTATAATAGTTCTCCCCCTCCTCGTGAAATGAGAACTGTCCTACAATTGGCTGAGAAAAATAAAATAGATTCGATTGGATGATGAAGATTGAATTTTTTTGGTTGGTTACAAGTCAATTCATCCCGTCTATTCTTAGAGAAAGTTCTTACGATTGGGCGTAGGAGAAGAAAAGCATTTGTACGTTGAGAAAGGAAGTAACGGTAGATATTTAGATGGTCCTAAACTCTACACGCCCCCTCGTAGGAAATCACGTTTATGATTGGACGTTCAAGGAGAAAGGATGATATTTTGATTGGTTTTAGTCTACATATATTCTTCTCATTCTAACACGCTATTGAATGTTTTCTATCGCAGGCTTGACATTGTGCTTCCACTTCTGTTTCCCCTTCTCCTTATTTTTCATTTTCCTTTAAAAGCGAGACATTTTCTTGGAGGAACACAGTTTTTACACCACAGTTAAATAAGTTCAGTTTCATTTTTCTTATTTTTTCTATTGCCAGTTATACAAGTGTGTTGTATTGTAACAGTGAATAAAGACGCAATATTAAGTGAAGTCTGATATATTTTAATTATTTTTTAAAATATATTTTATTAATTCACGTTAAAATAAAAGTAAAATGGCTTATCTTTCGTCTGTCGAATTTCAAGTGAAACAACGTCGTGATATTTACGAACGTGTCGGTGAATTGAACGTAATCGAACTCGAGAATTATTCAACAATAACTGAACAGGCTTTGTTAGAGCTGAGAGAATTTGAAAAAAACATTATTCATTTGTCATGTTTACAAGCAGGATTTCGGTTTTATCTTGATAGTGCAGCACCAATTGGAGGTAGTCTAATCCCTATCGAGTCAGCTAAAGTTGAATGGCGAGATGTTCAATCAGCTTTTAAAAATCGAATAAGGACAGGTGTTGTGGTTAATTTAAAACATGTGGACATTTTAAGTTTTTTGCTCGATGCACAGAAGCTCATTGAGGATAAAGTACAAGCATGCTTACAAGAATATGGTGCAATAAAAGTAAATTCTGATTTTATGTCAGAATTTTCCATGCAGAAAAATGGAGAGGAAACAACAGATATTAAATATTTCACAAGTATGAGTGCTACAGTATACATGTCTACTGATTTAGGTAAATGGTATGAGGAACATATTAAGGACCCTCTTCTTACTCATCTAGAAGAATTTCAGGAAAAATATTCTGGATGGACATTAAAAAGTATTATAAGTTTGTGCATAAATATGAAAAAATTTTCACCTCACAAGGGAAGATCATTTATTCCTCTGCCAAAGTTCATAGCATCAAAAAGAGCATGTATCAATGTCCATAACACTGATAATCAATGCTTTAAATACGCTATTCTTTCAGCATTACATCCAAATGAAAAAAATCCTCAAAGAGTTCATAATTATGATAAATATGCAAACGAGTTGAACTTTGGTGATATAGAATTTCCTGTAAAACTAAAAGATGTTTCCAAATTTGAAAAATAGAATAATATTTCAGTAACTGTTTATATGCTTAGAAAGTATGGATCGAAATATGAAGTATCACCTTGTCATATTTCATTAAACAAGAAGGAGAAACATGCAAATCTTCTTCTCATTCAAGATTTCTACATCGATGAGTATGAAGAAAATAATATTTCTGATGATAATGGAAGTGTGCCTAAATTCCATTATGTTGCGATTAAAAGTATATCCAGACTTGTAGGTTCACAAGTCAGCAAGACTCACCAAAAATTATATCATTGTGAAAGATGTTTACAATATTTTTATAGTGAAGAAAGGCTAGAAAATCATGAAAATGTTTGTAAAAATATTAACGATTGTCGAATAAATTTACCAAACTCATCGAATAATATTTGAAAATTTGAAGATTATAATAAAGGGGAAAAAGTGCCTTTTGTAGTTTACGCTGATTTTGATTGCTTATTAAAACCTACAGAAAACTCCACCAGGCATACAGTATAGGATTTTATGTAAAATGTAGCTTTGATGACAAATTATCCGTTTACAAAGCATATAGACAGAAAAGTGCAGACGATGAGACACCCGCAAGTTGGTTTGTGCGTGAATTAAAATCAATTGGTGAGCAGATTGATCATCTCTATAAAAATCCAAAACCAATGAAACTCACAGATGATGAAGAGTTGACTTTTAAGTAGTCGGCCGTTTGCCATATATGTCGAAAACCATTTTTGGATGAGCAACTGGTAGTGTGAGATCACTGTCATTTAACAGGAAGGTAAATTTAATATAATAATTTAAAAGATAATTTAATATAATAAAGAAAAACAAATTATTTTACAAAATTAATTTTTTTCTCATTAGATTCAGAGGTGCTGCCCATAATTCCTGCAATTTGAACTATAAAGACTCGAAATTTATTCCAGTAATTTTTCACAATCTCAATTATGATACACACTTTATTTCAAAAGAAATTGGAACTTCTACACTGATGAAAGGTCGAGTTAACTTAATACCTCATAACAAGGAAAAATATATTTCCTTCACAAAGTATATGGATGACTGTGATGTGAGTTTTAGATTCTTAGATTCTTGGCTATTTTTGCCATCATCTTTAGAGAAACTTGCGTCTTATCTAGATAATGTACCAATAGCAATACAGACATTTCAATTAGATGGATACTCAAACGAAAATATTGATCTTCTTAGACGTAAAGGAATATTTCCTTAAGATTTTGTAGATGGACTTGATAAATTAATAACTACAAAACTGCCGTCGAAAAATGAATTTTATAATAAATTGACAGATTCAGGTATTAGTGAGGAAGACTATAAGCACGCTGTTCAAGTGTGGCAAAGTTTTAATATAAGAACATTAGGAGAGTATTCGGACTTATATTTAAAAACAGATGTTCTACTCTTAGCAGATGTCTTTGAAAATTATCGAGACACATCTATTAAAGCATACGGCTTATGTCCTGCACATTTTTACACTACTCCAGGATTAATATTTGCAGCAGCTCTAAAAATGACGAAGGTAGAATTAGAGCTTCTAACAGATATTGGCATGTTATTATTTATTGAATCAGGCATTCGAGGTGGAATAAGTCAGTGCTGCAATCGATATGCAAAGACAAATAATCCATACATGGGATCGACATATGATGAAAAAAAGAAGACAAAGACACTTTTATATTATGATATAAATAATTTGTATGGATGGGCGATGGTACAGCATTTACCAGTTGGAAAATTTAAATGGGTTGATTATGAATCAAATCGTGACTTTTTCAATACACCATCAGATTCGGACGTAGGTTATATTGCTGAAGTAGATTTGGAGTATCCAGAGGAAATACATGATATTCATCGTGATTTACCTTTCTGTGCCGAGCATCATACACCACCTGGCTCAAAACAAAAGAAACTTCTAACTACTTTGAACGATAAAACAAGGTATATAATTCATTATCGCGCCCTTAAGCAAGCGCTCGACAATGGTCTTCGATTGAAAAAAGTACATAGAATTTTGAGCTTTGAACAGAAACCTTGGTTAAAATCATATGTTGTACTAAATACTGAAAAGCGAAAGCATGCAAAGAATGAGCTTGAAAAACTCTTTTATAAACTTTTAATTAATGCTGTTTATGGAAAATGTATTGAGCGAGAGCGATCTCGCGTTGTACGGTTAGTAAATAAATTTACTGGCCGATATGGAGCAGAAGCACACATATCTCTTCCTAATTATCATAGCTGTGCGATTTTTGATGAAAATTTAGTTGCCATTCAGCTGAAAAAAACAAGTGTAACAATCAAAAAGCCTATATACGTTGGGCTTTGTATCCTCGATTTATCCAAAACATTAGTCTACGATTTTCACTACTCTTACATGAAACAGCGAGTGGGCGAAATATGTAAACTCTTGTATACTGAAACTGACAGCTTGATATATGAAGTAGAGGACATTGATATGTATCAAATAATGAAAGAAGATATTCATAGATTTGATACTTCTGATTATGATGAAAATAATCAGTATGGAATTCCACGTAAAAATAAAAAAATTCCTGGACTAATGAAAGATGAATGTAATCGAAAGATCATGATGGAATTTATTGGTTTACGAAGCAAAATGTACAGTATTTTAGTTGATGGAGGAGGAATAGTAAAAAAAGCTAAAGGTATTAAATCGGGTGTAGTGAAGAAATCAATTACATTCGATGATTATAGAAGATGCCTGGAAAACCTTGTAATTATACAACGGGAGCAGTGCACCATTCACTCAAAATTACACATAGTGCATACAGAAAAACAGAAAAAAATTGCCCTAAGTCCATTTGATGATAAAAGATACATATTGCCTAATACTACAGACACATTACCTTGGGGTCACTATAAAATCCTAGAGGAGCAAATGTTGGAAGCTGCAAGTAAGGTAGAGAGGGAAATAATGGGAAGTACAGGTCAGGAAATCGAAGAGGAGGGGAAGGATAATGTGAGGGGATACGATGAGTCCAATGGAAAAAGAGCTCAAGTAGGTGTAGCTACTGGAGAAGAAGAGAGGGAGAATATAATCGGCAATGAGATTCGAGTCACGGCAGATGTACATGCAGAACAACAGAGTAGGGATAAAGTAACTAATGAAAATCAAGTTATGCGAGAAATAGTAACGCTCTATAGTAATCAAGGTGAACCAATAAGCATTGAGTATAATATATCTGACGAACTAATGCACGAATGGAATCCTGAAGAAATTTTGAAAGTTTTGGAAGGGGTAAGCTCAGTTGAAGCCGAGGGAAGGGATGCACTCCGTGAGGAAATGGAAGAGGAAGAAATTATAGTGGGGAATCAGCTATGTGAAGAGATCGAGGATGACGAGGAACTCATTCGAGCAGTTGAAGAGTTTGAGAATTATCTGCCATCTCCAAAGAAAACAAGACTAATCTAATAAGCTAAGATTCGTAGTTAATTTTCTCTTTAAAAAAATTAATTTTTTTTTACTACGTTAGAATTAAAAAGAAAAATTTTTTTCTTTTCTTTAGAATGGACTTAGCTACTCTTAACAAGATATCTGAGAGCGAGTTTATGCCGCGGAAGAAATGTCCAGAATTGGAGAAAAATCAGCAGTACATGGTGACTGCTCTTAAGCAAGTCTCTACAAGATATGGCACCAAAGACGTTGCGGAGCTGGACGATAACTTTCAAATATTTTTGCCGCAAAAGATATCTTCGGCATTATTAAAAGAAGAAGAATTTTTCATAAATATGGCTAACAAAGCAAATAAGCTTTGTTTATTTATAGTGTATCAAGGCGGTAGTTGTTTTAAGTTTAACACTTCTACTTCTTAAATATTAATAAAACACACATAGATTAATTTCTTATCATTATTTATTTGTAAAAAAAAGAATCAAAACATGTGTAACTTAATTACATAAATAAATATTATAATCATAATACACTGTCTTTCATATTTAATAACTAGTGACCTTCCATATATCCATATGTTTTACTTTTATATTGCTTTCATTTAATTTATTTTTTATTTATCCAACTATTATGCTCACTATTGAATCCTAACCATTTAACATATACGCGGTTACCACTCTGTTTTAGCACTTTTTCTACTAAATAAATTTCAGGGTACTTAGTCTTTTGAATTTCAGTTTCATGAAAACCTCCAGATACAGGCTTATCGTAATAATCTTTAACGTGATAAGTTACTGGATCAGTTTTTACAATTCTTGACATTGTAAAAATTTCAGTAGACCAATTAGGTGTATAGCCTTTTTCAAAAATATGTTGGTCGGTTTTTTCCTTGCTATCATCTCACTTGAAAAACGCTTCTTCACCTCCCTTTCGTTTTCTTGGCTTACATTTTCAGGCTCAATTCCTATTGTTCGATGTTTTCTTGAATTCTAAGCTTTCAGTAAATCTGGAAGGATACCTATCCATTTGTAGTTTCCTTGTTTGCTGAATTGTATCCACATTGCATTTTTTAAGGTTCTATTAAATCGTTCACAAATACTTGCATGAAGATTACTGTGTGAAGAGTATAGATTTATCTTATATTTTTTCATGAGGTTTTGGAAGTGTAAATTGTAAAATTCTTTTCCTTGAGCAGTTTGTAGATTTGATGGTACTCTTCCATGTTTCAATATCGTATTCATAGCGAGAGTAACATCGTTACCATTCTTTGACTTTACTGGTTTAGCCCAAGCATACTTCGAAAATAAATCTATAACAGTGAGTAAATAACGAAACCCTTTATTCTCCTTAGAGTAGGGTATCATTTCTACAAGATCTGCTTGCCAAGTTTCATCTATACCACGTATATCATATTTTCTTCGCTTATATCTGCGACGGGCAGGTTTGTGTAGCTCATCAACCACTTTTTGTTTTATTTCCTGCTGACTTTGCCTTTGCTGATCTTGTCGGTGCATTTGTTTTCCTGTTAATATCTATTATAATAGCATTCAAATTCGAAACCGATTTTGTCATAGTATCATTTAAACGAGTATGTGAGTCACTAAGAGTTTTCAGTTTTGATTCCAGTTCTGATTTATCCTGATTGGTTTTCATAAGATTTTTATCGAATTTATTCATTCTTTCTTCCAATTTAAATCGATTTTCATTATGTGTATAATATTTTTGATAAAGATCTTTGAATTTCTCTTCTGTTATCAAGCCATTTTGTTCATGGTATTTCTCATTTTCTTTTAGAATTTCATTAATTTTGGAAAATACAGTATTTAGTTCCTTCTGCAAGATTACATGTAACGTTTTTATACAAACTGCATCAGTACTTTCAATAGCTTCACCAACATTACAAAGACGTTTATTTTCTATATCAAAATTGCCATCTGTTGTGAAATTGTATCCAACGCCTGGAGGACCTCGACTCCCTTTCGAGTCTCTCAAATTTTTTCCAAACAAGTCGAGACCCATGATGATACTGATTGAAGAATAGACGAATGTGTATTAATATACATATATATATATATATATATATATATATATATATATATGTATATATATATATCCTATTTCACGCAGTTCAATAATTGAATGGATTTCATTGATATGATTGTTATTTCCAGCTGATTGTTCGGCAATTAGTAATCTTAGTCTCTCAACAAGTTCATTCGGATCATCCCAGTACACTAACTCTATTGTAGAATCTTTCTGTGCTATTTTATATTTAGGCAGGTGACCTCCCCCTCTTTTTTTTGTATGACTGGTGCGAAACATTGGTGCAATGATGTTGAAATATTTTCTACTCTTCGATGAGCGTATAGATTCATCTTTACTATGTTTTTTCCGGTGAGCACTTGTTGCTTCTAGAATACTGCGATAATTTTCACGATCTGCTGTACTTATTAATGTGTCGTCTGGTTCTTTTTTAATAAGTAGCTCTATTAGTCCATTACTTTTAGGATAAGTTAAATCTTTCACTTTTATTTTATTATCATCAAATTTAATTTCAGAATCGCCAAGCATGTATATACCTCCAATATTTCTTACTCCATATATGTTATCCAATTTACTACGGCTTTGATTTAAAATATTAGATTTAACATTGTCTTCATGCATAGATTTGAATGTCGAATTCATCATTGAGTTATCTAATGAGGCAAAATCATCATCGGAATCATAATCTTTCATGGAAGCTGAGCGAATATTATTATCTATCATAAAACTCAACTTTTTTCGGGATCTAGTCGGTTTTCTAATGCTCTGATCATTCGAAATGAAATTAGAAGACTGTACACTATTTGATTCAACAAGCTTTTCAAGTGGTGTAATGACAGGTTTCAATGTATCTCCTACAACTTTTTCAAGATTCTCTCTCTCTTGTTTCAATAGTGCAGATTTCCTTTTAATAGCTTTACGAGCTTGCATCAACTCGCTAAGAATACTCTTTTCTTTCTCAATGTCCGACATGGTGTCGTGTTGCTGTGTAAAATTGACCTGAGTGATTAAGATTTTTTTAATTTCTTTTTATTGTAAAACAGTCAAAACCTTTTCTGTATCTACCAGCATCCATCGTTCTATCTTTATCAATAACATCAAATCCATATTTATCATTTTTCCAGCATTCAGAACAAAAATTACGAAACTCGTTGAAAGACAGATCAGTATTGACATGGTCATCATAAATAAGTTTTAAATTCACATCATCTTGTCGATAAATTACTAACATATTAATATTATCTCTAATAAGATGTTTTCGTATATGAGCATATGACTGGCATAGGTAGAAGCAGTCTACACTTTTATGTCTCCCCATACAGAAAAATGCTCTGACGTTATCTTGCTTCTCACAAGCTACATGATCAAAAATCATAATTGAATTGGGCAATGCTTCCTCCGATGATATTACAGATTCATGTTCACTAAACGGGAAATATGAGATGCCTTCGACTGGTTCTATGACTTTTTTGAGAAATTGATACTTTGGTTGATTTAACGATTTTGAATAAACATACACATTCTCGAATCTAAGACCATTGGGATAAGTGATTAAAGCTAATAAGCTATTTGGTTTTTTCCGCAGTTTGATGGACCACAAAATACTGCTCGTATACTATCTGGTAGCAATTCTCCGTGTCGCTTCCTTCTTTTTTCCTTTCCAAAATCAAAGTTAACGACAGGGAGTTTCACGTTCTGCTCAATGAAATCCATGTTGATATGACAAAGTCTAGTTTATCATTAACTGAAGTAAATATATAAATGTTCATTTTTATATTTTCGATCATCAGTTATAATTTGACTGCCAAAGATGATTGAGCATAAAACTCGGGAGCATTCAAAAAAGGAAGGACGTGGATTGCTCGATAGAATAATCAACAATTTACCTATCGAAATGCATCTTCCTGGTTATCAATACTGTGGCCCTGGAACTAAATTAACAAAGCGATTAAAAAGGGGTGATCCGGGAATAAATGAAACTAGATAAGGCATGTAAAGAACATGACATTGAGTACTCTAATAAAAACAGTAATCGTAAAGTGGCTGACAGAAAGCTTGCTAATAAGCTTGGCAACTGATTAAAGCTAAAGATGCTAGTCTTGTTATCAAGAAAGTAAGCGACATAATAAGACGATGGAAGCTATTGCTTTAGGTAAAGGTCTCCATCTGAAGCCATATAAACGTGGATTGGATTATTTCTCAAACCGCATGTCGAACACGGTCTAATTGAAAGAAAAAAAAAACTTCAATTTAATTTTGCCAAATCGTCCACTAACAAACTATGATCTTATAAAATATGCACATATATTACAAATTCCATATTTTCGTGGTGTTTTCATGAGAAATAGCCTTCCTCGTAATGGACCATGGAATAACGAATCTGCCATTGTTAATCTGGATGATCCGGAAAATAAAGGTACCTATTGGGTCAGTTATCGAAAGAGAGGATCTGGACGTCACCTACTTTGATAGCTTTGGGTGACCTCAAACCTCCCATAGATCGTATGAAATATTTCAATGTGAAAGAAGTGAAATACAACTATACAAGATATCAGAATTTCGACTCATTCATTTGCGGTCATCTTTGTCTTCGTTTTTTAACTGAAAGTCTATAAAAAGAATTTGTCAGATAAAATTTGATCATTTTCACTCAATCAGTCATGGAAGATAGTTTCACTTTGACTCTTTCAGGAAAATCTTCTGTCTTAGAAGACCAATACTTTCCATCCATTGAAGTACCAAAGCATAAAAATTATGTTTTAGGTTTAGTCGAACTTTTAACCTTTAATTCAATTCCAAATATTGACAATACAAATAATCAACTTCATTTTAAAAGGAGAAATTATTACTATCCCCCATTGGCAGTTACGAGATTGATGATATAAATCAATTTTTATCTAATACATTGAAATCAAAGGAATTGAATTTTCCTTGAAAGCTAACAATAATACATTTAAAAGTGAAATTAAGTGCAGTGTTTCGTTAGACCTTAGACCTGAAAAATCAATCGATCGAGTGTTGGGTTTTACTCCTCGTACTCGCAAGAAAATATAGAACACCGTTCTGATTTACCAGTGAAAATATTGAAAATCAACGCCACTCAGAGTCGACTGTAACATTACTGCAGGAGCTTTCATTAACAACCAAAAAGTTCATACTATACATGAATTCTTTCCCAGTGTTCCTCCAGGATATAAAATCATAGAAATTCCATCACATGTTATAGATCTACCACTTAGTGTTAAGTGCATAGATAATATACAAGTTCGAATTGTCGATCAGGACGGCAATCTAGTTAATTTTCGAGAAGAGGAAATCACTGTTAGACTTCATATCAAATCTATATAATGGGGATTGTTTATAATTCTAGCACACATATAATTACTCCATCATGGCAATCGACAATCAGTCGATGGAAGAGTTTGAAACCGTTAACACTGAAGAACATTCAGTTCCTACAATGTCTAGGCCTAAAAGTTCGTGGAAAAAAATTAGCTGTATAATTTTCTGCTGCTTTCTGAAAAATGGACGAAATACTAAAAATTCAATCAGGTATAGCATTCGATGAGTCAATTGCTCATTATGAAATTCACGCACATCAACCATACACATCACTAAACTTTGATCATAATGATGAAATTCGCATTTCCATCCAACACCAAGATCTGTGTCTTCTGCCATCACGTACTTCTATTCATATCTATGGAAAATTACAAAACACTGCTGGAAATGCACCAACTAAATCTAGATTCGTCAACAATGGTATTTGTCATCTTTTTGATGAAATTCGCTACGAAATTAATGGCGTTGAGATAGACAAAAGTAAAAATGTTGGATTGAGTAGTGTCATGAAAGGATGGGCTTCATTCAATACCAACGAGACGCTCATGCTTGAAAATGCAGGCTTGATTGGCAACGAAGAAACAACGAGAACATTGATAGATAGGCATGGAATCTTCGACGTTTCTATTCCTCTAAGTATGATTTTGGGCTTCGCAGAAGATTACAGAAAAATTGTAATTAACATGAAACATGAACTCATTCTGGTAAGATCCAGATCGGACATTAATGCTATAATCCACGAACATACTACAGTTGGTAATAATATTATATATGAAGAATGTGACATAAAAATAAGCAAGATTGAATGGTTAATGCCTTATGTCATTGCTTCTGATAAACAAAAAATCCAACTGTTAAATTTCATTGGCAAAGATAATCCCATCCCAATGTGTTACTGTTCATGGGAACTATTTGAATATCCTGTTCTGCCAAGCGCCAATAAGCATGTGTGGACAGTCAAAACTTCCAATCAATTGGAGAAACCACGTTATGTGATTCTCGGCTTACAGACAAAGAAAAAATTTCAAGCATCCGCAAACGCCAGTCGTGTTGATCATTGCAATATTACTAACGTGAGACTTTTTTTATTCTCAATATTATCCATACAATAATTTAAACCTTGACATATCTAATAATCAATATGCAATACTGTATGATATGTATGCAAATTTCCAAAAAACATACTATACAAGGGATCCTCAACCACTGCTTTCAAAGAAACAGTTTCACGATAATGAACCTCTCATAGTGATTGATTGCGCACGACAAAATGAATCTCTAAAGAGCGCTCCTGTAGATGTACGTTTAGAATTTGAGGCTAAAGAGAACTTTCCAGCCAATACTACAGCTTATTGCTTGATCTTGCACGATCGCATAGTTCAGTATAATCCCATCAGTGGAGATGTAAGAAAGGCTATTTAAATAAAGCTAAATTAAAAGAAGAAGAAAAATGAAAAAAAAAATAAAAAAAGTAGTTGACTTTGCTATAGGCATCACGGCACATAAAGGTATTCTACTACACCTAAAGTCTACTCACCTGTCAAGTGAGACACACCCCCCCAGCCCTCTAGTAGAGAACCCAAAGTATACTCGTGTGTAAAGTATGTCATGCTCTGCTCTCCTCTACCATCAACGGTATTCGCCTTTTCTCA